>CM077173.1:10023313-10530813 GCA_039654105.1 Coreius guichenoti | reverse complement strand
TTAGGGACCCAAAACAGAGACGTGCTCAAAGTCCAGTGCTCTCTCCAAGCCTTCTTTTGTCTCCTTATGAATAATCTATAGTCAAATGTTGTAATCAGACCTTCTAGACAAGCCTAGTTACAATGCTCATCATTTACCCCCATTAGCAATGCCGTTACCTAATTTCTTGGTTAACTCAAATTGCATGGAAACAAGTAAAGCATGTTAAATGGCCTGCCTGCAGTCTGGACTAGGTCTACAGCAGTACATTATGACGGGGGCAATTACTGTTGGATAGGTGGACTTTGCCATTGTACGCCTCCTGCGTGGTCTGTGTGGCACTGGGAACCGCAAACAGAAGATGATGAGGTCATTATTGTGCAAACCCACATTTATTGGATATGACATAAACAGCAACACGATCCTCTATATTCACACACAGTTGCTCCAGCTTGTGCAGACGATTTCACAAAACCACGCACACATAAACAGACACACATACAATCAATCAGTCTGCACAAGGGTGGTTTACTGCATGGTTTACTGGCAATTCATAAAACTTACGCTGTGCCATGGACTGTGCCAGCTCATTTTTCCAACTGTCTTCATACTGGCTTGTATAACAGAACACACACTTAAATTATTATAGTGTGGTTTTAGTGTCACTACTGAGATAAACAAACAACGGGACTAAAATATGCTTGTTTCTGGTTGCATGTCCTTGTGAAAAAGAGGTACACTTTAGCATATTTTCAGTACTAATTACATAAATAATATACTGTAAAAGAATATACTTAAGGGTGAACTCAATGACAATTAAATTAAAACGTATTATAGTTTAAATTTATATTAAATGCAATTAGCTGAAGTGCTTTTTAACCAACTGAAGTACATCTTTAAATGTAATTTCACAATTACTTCTATTGACTTTGAAATATGGTTAGAGTGTATTGCCAACTGTACTGACAAACATTTATGGTAAACTAAGATATGTAATTTCTTTCTAAACATATTATATGTCATGTATTTAAATATACTTGTAATTACACATTTGTAATGATGAATTTGCAATTTAGTATATTTAAAATATATTAACTTAAAATGTAATATCAAATAATACACTACAGTGAAAATTATAATCACGTTTTACATGTGCTTTAGTATGTTAGTCAACACATCAAAATAAGTGTACATCTTTGAAGCATGAAAAAGGATTAATAAAAAATTACTTAAAATGGATTTACTTTAAAGTAAAACTTAATTTGACATTATTATTTTTCACATATTTTACATAATGTCTTATAAAATTGCATTGTTTGAAAATATTGATTTATAAAGAAAACAGATATGTTCCTAATTCTGAGTATGTGAATTTTTGTGTAGGCTAGTCCACTGGTAGTGTAAGAATTTACTTCAAATCTGCTTACATTTTTCCCCGCCACTACAGCAGGGGAGAGAAAACTAAATATAAAATAGCTTTTTATTTATTTTTATTAAACAGTGGTTTACTGAACAAATTGTGTTTGTCCTTAAATGAATTCAATTATAACTCAAAGTTTCTTAAAGATAAAAAATTGTATCTCTGCTAATGCTGTAAAGTGTGAACTATATAGAATGAACTATATAGTGAACTATATAGTGAACTATACCCTTACTTGCACATTACTATAATATAACAACAGAGCCCAAATTAGCCTAAATTCAGTAGCTATTTATTTTTAGATATAATAATCAACACTCAAATAACACATTGTAAGCAAACATGTAAACTTCACATAAGGCAGTTTTTGCATCAACTACTAAATCTAATTATAAAATTATGTTTTACTCCAATTCGTTGTTGAAATATAATCATTTATGTGGCTGTCATTTTCATGACAGATTTATTTAAACACATTAAATAATCAAGACATCACTAACAGGTTAAGTAGAATATAATGAATATATAGGCTAATATAGTGCATATATTTAGCAATAGTTCATTTCTCTAGTGAACTAACCAGCTGTGTACACTGAATGACTTCTGAGGTAAATGTAATGCTACGTGACATAGTTTACAAGCTGTTTTATTGACGTCTTTCCACCATTGAAACACTGCTTGAGCGATTACACGACATATGATACGTTTCAGTAAGTTGTAATATATCCTCAACATACCTTCAGATGTTGATTCATGTTTATTCTTGAGGAAGAGATGATCACGTTTACTAGCGCGATGCCGCTTGAACTGACGCGCCTATACAGTGATCTGTCACAGAGCGTCAAAATGGCATTTATTGTTTGAATTTCGTGATAAAATGGACAGAATACTTAATATGTTCGTGTGGGAACTCGGATTTATGATCCACGTGTAAAACAAGCCTACTGTTAACTGTTAAAGGCTGTGTCTCATTTCATTTAATTTCGAAGGCTGCGTTCTCCGGAGGAAGGATGCGGTATATGGAGTGTCCTCAATCAGAATTAAACGAGACGTCCTTCGTAGGACACACGGGCAGAAAAGGAAACAGGACGTATCACGTTGCTATGCCAACACGTTCACAGCGTCTTTGCGCTCTCACACCAGTTAAATGAATGACAATTATTTATAACTTGAAAATGACTATGAAATGTTTCTTGCCCTTGCCAGCAAAGTACTGTTCTAAACGTTTAAAAATCACTAACACGTGTAATCCTGGTTACCACAACTATCTATTGAGGTAATACAACTTAAAAAAACAAACAAAAGCAAGCTCGAAACTACTTACATTTAAACACCACATCTTCGCTTGCATGTATATCTGCCGGCGGCGCCATTTTTTCAAATAATATTTTAAAAAATATGACGGTTGTTAACGGCGGCGCAAAGAATTGTGGGTTATCTGCAGCAGCGAAGGATACACCTCATGTACCCTCTGAATTCCTGTGAAAGAAGGGCACATTGGAAGGTCGCATTCAGAGTGTCCTACTTTTCTGAAATGAGACAGCCTTGATGACGCATGCAGCCTTCGAATGCGACCTCTGGAGGATGCAGCCTTCGAAATGAGACACAGCTAAAGATTGCATTCGGTACACATGTGCACCGTACCGGAAGTCCTGTCCTGAAACGTTTCAGTACGAATACGTGTACCGTTACACACCTAGCTATTACGCATCTTCTTAAAGAGAATCTCCGGATCAAAACACAGTGAAAAAGCAGAAACAAGTGATAGAAGCGTTGCTTATGCACATGTAAAATAATGCGATCATCAAATATTTAACTGCCTAACGTTACCGAATGAAATGTCGACCCAGGAAGAGGAAACGACTGTGAAGCTTTGGGATTGTTGATGGACTCGATCATCGTTCTGAACGCGATCCGGATGTAGTCTTTGACAAAAATGCGATTTTCTCATATTTTGTTCAAAATGTTGCTAATTATGTGCATTTGATCTGATATAACTGGAGTACAAAGTTATGAGATGCGTTATGTGAAAAGTGGACCGATTTAGTCCCAAGTAGTATTGAAATAGTACACTTACAAGTATACTACTACAAGTACATTGATATTAGTATAATTACTACGTAAATTATACTTAAATATATACTTGAAATTTACTTAAGTATGCTTAACACAATAATCTTGAAGTATACCTATTTTTTGTAAGGGCACTTTTTCACAAGGGTGTAAATTGAGAAGCATTTCTTTTAGTCAAGTCACCTTTATTAATATAGCACTTTATGCAATACAGATTGTTTCAAAGCAGCTTTATAGTGATAACAGGAAAATAATGCATTTCGGCTGTTGTTCAGCTGAAGTCACTGTTGATTCAGTTCCTGTCATCGTCTAGCTCATTTCAGTTCTCATACAACAGCATCAGTACAGTCAGATCAATAATATTGTTGAATATTAAATTTTATAGTGGATATTGATCAAAAATTACAACTGAAAAGAAGTGACAGCAAAAGACTTTCTACACTGACCTTAAAAACTTAGGGGGAAACAAATTTACCAACAATCCCCCCCGTGTAATAACCTTGTGTACCACTAGAGGATGCTGTCTTACTTATTTTATATAGCCTGACCATTCTTGGGCTGAATTTGAAATAGCACACTACCATACTACTCTTACTATTTGTCTCTCTATATGGCAGAGATTGTAAAAGTAGTATGGCAATATACTATTGGGAATTCAGAAGAATAATGTCAGCAATCTAAGCATTTTGAGCTGCAGATTTATTATGAAATTACAGTTCATTGTGTGTTTGGACTGAAATTTTGGACAAAATTATGTTTCATGGATTATGCAGTGTCTTTTGTCCAGCTATCTCTCATGAGAAAGCAGTGTATTTTGTGCATCTGAATCAGTCGAGTAAATCTGCAGGAAAGTCTTTGAAGTTTTAATGATATTAGCCTGCAGCCTACATGACTCTGCATGACTGTTTATTGATTATGTGCTTTCCTCCTGATATTCTTCACACAAAAATGGCCAACAGGGGCAATTTAACTTCAACACAGATTGTTTTCGCCATTGCCCACGACTTGCAAAAGCTTTTTTTTTTTTACAGTTACGGAGGTTATCATGGCCTGAGATCATCTCTAAACGAGAGTGTGTCAGAGAGATTATTAGAAATGCAATATTGAACATCATTACTCACAATACAGAGTGAAATAGTCTTTTTGTGTTGCCATTTCAACTGAGTGATTCAAAGATGACTCATTGTTTCATAGTCTAGCCTGATCATGACACACAAACAAATATATGAAGGAAAACAACAAAGAACATTTAAGTTGCTGGATTTAAATAGGCAAATACTTAAGTCAATGATTGGATCATTATTGCAGTGATTTTTATGTTTCTAGCATGTTATATGTTTGGCAACAGTTCTTCTAACCCTAATTGATGGAGTGTGTAGCTTTTCATTTCTTAAACAACCATGTAGGAAGACACATCATGGCCATATTCCAGGATGACAATGTCAAGATTCATCAGGCTCAAACTGTGAAAGAATGGTTGGGAGGGAGCATAAAGAATCATTTTCTTCATGTAGTATGTAGTATAGTAGTATGGTAGTGTGCTATTTCAAATTCAGCCCAAGAATGGTCAGGCTATATAAAATAAGTAAGACAGCATCCTCTAAAATTTAATATAACGGTACATTATGTAAGGTCTTTATACTCCACTGAAAACATAGTTATGTTTATTATATTGCATTTCTTTCAATAGATCCTCATAAATACTTCACACTGCACCTTTAAATCCAAACAGCAATTTTTTTTTTGTCCGGGCAGTGTATGAATAGGATTTTTTTAGTTTAAATATGTATTCATATTATAAATATATATATAGCTAATTTTCCCATGTAAATCACAGTTTGTGCTCGATGTAAAGTTGTACATTAGCAGTTACTTGTATGAGTGTATTTGTCAGCTGTGTGTGGGGCGAACAGGCCTCAGAAAGTGACAGATGCTGAGGCTGCAGCGAGGGGTTGTGTGCTGCCTGGCTGCTTATCAGTCTTGGTCTCCAATCGCCATTCTGGATACGATGGGACATTGTTGCTATGGCAGCCACAGTCCCATCAGGCATGACAGATTCACAGTTCTGATACAGGTTGTGTGATAGTATACATTTTAAAATGAAATGTGGTTGTGATTTATTAATGGTGGGGTGGCTGTCTGAAAAAAATTCAGGTAAATCATCTCACTCTTTTACCTGAATCCTATGCCTAGTTGATGTGTTTTAGAGAGATATATAGGTATTAACCATCTTATTTACTGAGTGTTTTCTACCCAAATAACTGAAGTGATATTGGTCCATCTGAAACTGTTATGTTCATTTCTCCACAGCAACTGTGCTTTCAGAAGTTGTGAAATAAAACATGCTTTCCAAAGCACACCCCTCCCTTGTGTACGTCTGTATAAAGATACACAGGGGATACAGATGTTCCCTGCAAGAGCTAGCAGCTTTATACTTGCCCTGGTTTGCTCAAAATATCTCTTCATTTATGCTACAAATTAAACATCTATGTCATTCTAAACACAATGCATTATTCTACAATTGTATGTGACTAAGCTCGAAGGTAGCAAACCAGGTTAACAATATGCCATGGTTTCCAAGGAAACAATTTCATCTTGCCATAGACAAGGATCTATTTGGTTCTTTCCCCTGTCCTTCACTGTAAAAAAAAAAATATGGTTACACTTTAGTTTGGTAGTCCACTTTCACATTCTACTAACTATAACTTTGCAACTTCATGTCAACTAACTCTCATTAGTAGACTAGTAGACTGTTAGGTTAGGGTTAGTGCATTGTAAAACCCAACAGTTGTTCTAACTAACACTTTTTAGTTAACTTAATTGTAAAAATCTAGTAATCTGTACTATTCGCATACTATTCCTTGTTTACTCAGAAAACCCAAGTTAAGATTAATTGATTGGTTTGAGTGCCATTTTGTCAAGGAAAAAGGGGGTTTTCGAGGCAGAGCAATTTTTAATAGACATTTTACTCATTTCCTCCACTTTCTCTAGTTGCGTTCACTCATTTCCCAAAGTCATCTTGAATGTTGAATTGTCAATACAACTGAACAATTTGAGAGAACATCACATAAGCTGACTTCATAAATTGATGTTGATTTTCCTAAAATGTTTTTGTCTGGACTCACCATTATGGTGATCAGTGTTCCCTTTGGTTAGGCACTTGGAACTTCATTTATATTATTGTAATTCTCTTCCTATTGATGCAGCGATGCAACAAGAAATCACAGTTATTTGGGTTTGAAGGAAGGAAAGTAATAAATAGGTTGCTTTTAATGGGTGACCTAACTTCTAACTAAATCATTAGTCTATTTTTCATGTCGAATAATCCCACAACAATTTTATTGCTAACACTTAGTCATAAACACCTTGTGAAACTTTTAATTGGGTTAATATAATGCCTCTATATTTGTGACAATATCTTGCAATTGGCCATGTTTGAGTCACACACAGACTTCAACATTCAGCATGCAAAACACAACAGTGGTAACAACAACGGTAGCTATAGTCAAGAGTAAAATATCAAGTACTCTATCAAGCATTCTGCATTAGTTCAGAATGCTTAATAGAGAATTACAATAAGATAAATGCAACATAGTCAAGCTCCGCTATCAGCTGATTGGCAAAATTCCAACCCCGCCCATATCAGCTGATCCGATTCCTACGCACTCAATTGGCAACTCTCAAACAGGGTGCCTTACTTAAGCGCAGCTTAAGTTCAGTCTGCCTGCTTGGCTGCTTCCACAGCATGCTGCTTTGCAACCCACCTCCTCCCCAGCTCCTCCATAAACTTGTGTTTAACTTAATCAATGTCATTCTGTTGTCATTGATGCATACTCTGTTCTCAATGGGGGGATTTACGCTGTTCTCCCAGTTTAAAAATGGGAGATTGTCCCCAGAAGCTGCTGCTGTTCCCTCTTAGCTTTTCATGGAGCTCATGAAAAGGATGGGGTATTTAGAACTGAGCCACCAAATGAAACATGCACAAAATATGCCAATAAAAAGTTGACTAAAAGTTTGTCTATGGTATTCTTGACTTAAGTGGTCCTGACTGATCTGTAGTTCTTTGTTAGTTACTAGAAGTGAACTATACTAACTAAGTGTTTGTCAGTACAACATATATTCCTATTTCACTTTACTTAGGTTTTTTTAAGGCAATCGGTTTGCATGACTTTTTTAAGTAAGTCTAAGTAATTAGATTTTACAGTGTAGAATAAGGGATTAGGGTTAGTAGAATAAGCTGACATGTAGTTGCACGTTACTTATAGTCAATAGAATTTCTGTTGGTGCAAAATAAAGTGTTAGCAGATAAGCACAGTCTACTGATACTCAAATGACTGCTATCATTAAACCTAATGCTCAAAATAATTAACTGGTTTGAGTAGAGCCAACTCAAATTAAACAAATTAGTTCAATCAAATTAAATGGGGGTACCATCTAGGTGACAAGTGGAGCATGAGCTTAGTTTGAGAACAGATATATGTTAAATGTTTTATAATGCTGTACTCATTCAGCAAGTGATATGCTATGCTAATGCTATAGACTTGGTCGGCATTACTGGGAACGGCCACAAAAACGTCATATCCGTTTATGCCGTGGGGGAAAACAACCCATTCGAATGAATGCGCGTAGACCTTGTTATATGCTTTATCTTTACTTTTTGTAATGATTACGATTGATTTTTGCTTGGTGCAATGCCGAAAAGTTGCTGTGTGGCGTTCTGCACCTCTAAGTTAAAAAAAAAAAACCCCGATCTAAAGTTTTATACTGCCGAATAACAGACGGAGCCGTTCGTCAATTCCGAAAGCCTGTGCAATACGTCCATTACAATTAAACATTTGCACTACATGATGATGTATTATTGTAAAGATGAAAAAATAAGATTTCATTACTGCAATGGCAAAAGTTTGTTTAACAAAAACACCAATATAGTCATAAGTTTGTCACGGGACTCGAACTGCGTCAAAAAGCAATCAACTTGTCATTAAAGCAGTTTTCACGCAAGCTATCACATAGTGCGTGAGGTTATTAATGTACAAAACATTCAAAAGTCTTCTTTATTTCAGTATGGGAAGGGCTGGGCTCATGTTTGTGCTTCAGGCTTACAAGCTGATATAGTCACATTACATGTACGACACTTGAATGACATTTTCTCGTCAGAATACATGCTGCTCCCCCAAATATTACACGACACGTCATACTTCATAAGTAGGCTATTATGTAAGTCTTTCGATGAAGACGGATGCTATAAAAAAGCAAAAAACTTTGCTATTGTCAGTAATTTGAGAATAGTATTGTGACACTGACGTCAACTCCAAATTTGCTTTGTAAAATGTAAATGCTGAACTAATTCATTCGTGCATGGCTGTACTAACAAGAAAAACAAACAAATAAACAGATAAAGCTACATGCATGCAAGTCAACAGAAAACTGATGGATGTCTAAACTTTATCTAAACCTGTGTCATTGATGCCAAACAGCTCATCATAACTGGATTTTAGGCTTTTGACAAATGTTTGTTAAACGTGCCACTGCGGTAAATCAACGTTTGACATTAAACTCTGCGCATTTCATGTCTATATTCTAGCCCAAACAAATACATAAACAAACGCCCTTTGCACTGCACACGGCATATTCAGAAAAACATTTCATAGCACAAGACAAGTTTTTTCATCATTTTAAAACGTTAAATGTATGTAATACATAGGCCTACAATAAATCCATTAAATTCAGGAACACTGAATAAACGTCTTAATCGAAAGACTGGGTGATTTATGAAGTACGCAAGTAATATTTGTGGGATCAACATGCATTTTGACGAGAAAATGACACCTCTGGCCATTGCGTTGGATCGTTTTTCCAGTCACAGATACTGTACGGACAATCCGACCCAACACGGCTCAGTTTTTCTATATATCTTGCTCTGTCAAGCGGCAGAAGTGATTCTATATAGGCTATACTGGGTTAACGCCATGCATTTCCAGTGTGGGGAATGGACTGTTTTCCCCCACGCCGACTCCACCCCCACGCCACGCCCCCAGTCTATAAAGGCATTGTGTTACCAATTAGCAAGGTAGCATTTATTGAATTAGCTAATTAAAGCTAGCCAAGTTTCCACTACTAAAAATATTTAAGTTGAGATAACATGATAATTTTGAGTTAAACGCATGAATTAGCTTACTCAAATATTTTAAGTTAAGAGCAATTAAAATGTATGAGTACAAATTAAAAATCTGCTTACTTAAACTTTAAATTTCTTAACTTAAAAAACTTGATGTAACTGGTTACCTCAATTTTTTTTTGCTGAATATAAGTTTTGCCAACTTATTCGGGTTTACAGTGTAGTTGACTTAGTAGAATGTCTAAAGTGGACCATCGAAATAAAGTGTTACCAAAATTATTTTTCTTCTTTGTAATTATTTGTCAAACTTACCAGCAATTTCCAAATGAAAATTGTCCATTTTTCTTTCAGTGTTCTGTTTCAACATCATGCTAAGCTGTCATGTTATGTCCAAAAATTGGTAAAACTTTTTTAATGATTGATTTATTATTATTATTATTGTTTTAAAAACAAATGAATTGTATTTAATATAATAATTATTCTTAATATATTCAAACATGTTATTATACAACTCTACATTTTCCTATAGAATCTTGATTTGTTATATTTATATATTTTATTGTTGTCGTGACAAACTCAGAAAAGAAAGAAAGTTTGACATTGTCATCTACTGCACTCCACTATTTACGGTTTTAACTTCAAAACAGAAGATCCCATATGCTCTCCTTTAAAGAACACAAACATCCTGACACAGCAAAGCATAGTTTTTGCTAAGTAAAACACAAAGAGGTAAGGACACACATTATAAATCAAAGGCCTTTCAGAGAGAGAAACTAAAGCTCCCAGGATCTACGTGGTCCATGAATAAGTGATTACGAAGGTCTGATGAATAATGAAGGTGGTTTAGAGATAAAGCTGACAGCAGCTGAAATCCCATTGTTCGCAGATCTGAGGGTCAAAGGTTCAGAAATACCCAAGCTAATTGTGTTTGTATGTTTACTTACTATTTATTTTCATTTTGAGCATGCATAAAAGCCCAGACGTTGACAGGTCAAAACCAGTTCTTGACAAGATCAATTCAAGACCTTTGACCAAGCCAAGCACTTAAACACAGTAGATTATGCACAAGCACACATGCAAAATAGGAGACATTTCTGGGGGTCTGAAGTCCAGGTTTATATGATCTTGATTTACAGTTGTTTTTGTTTGCAGTCATAAATCTATATGGCCATACATGTGCCACAATTCTGCAGTCCATTAGTGTGTGTGAGTGTGTTCAGTTCTCACACATTACGAGTGCTCCTGCAGGTGTAATCTGCAGACTAAAGCAGAGAGCAGTGCTTCCGTTGAGCTATTTCTGTTCTGTTCATGCACTCAACCCTGATAATACAGCACACGCTGTCTGGCTTATGCTCCTTTAGTCTGCATGTCATCGTTGGCCAAGAAAACCACGTGCACGTGTGTCTGGGTGTTGGTTTTCCACCTATAGCTGAGAAATAATAAACATTATAATATAAAAATATAAAAATTGATGTCATTAAATGTTGCCATATTTCCTGTATATGTTTAATCTTATATTAAGAATGTTTTTAAAAATATGTATTTCCATAGTTTGCACATGAAAGTTTGGTTTAAATGGAAACCAATTTTTATTATTGGTTTTCGGAGGACTTGTATGTTACATCGCAATCCAAAATTTGCTGAGTGTGCATGTATTCAAACCCAGTTTCTCTCTCTCTCTCTCTCTCTCTCTCTCTCTCTCTCTGCACTACGTCCTACCAAAAGTAAAAGGAGGCCACAAGCACACTCTAGTCGTAGCAAGACTGGAAAAACATAGAAACGCAAGCCAGTTTGGGAGCCTCGGGCTTAGGTGTGTGGCTCAGAAATCGTTGCGTTCCATTTGAATGAAATTAGACAATATCAGCACTTTCGAAGGCAGGCTGAAACAGTACATCATGTCTCTCACTTTCCTTTTCACTTCCTTAAAACATTCACACAGACAGATGGATTATCGCTTTTTCGGTATGCTGTGTCATCTAACATGCCCTCTCTGCAGGGTTTAATACTTTGGCCTGGGTTAAAGTGGAATTAGATGTACAACACTGCTGTGTTAGCTTCTCGCCTGAAGTCTGAGAAACCCACTCAGGTGTAAAGAATAGAAAAATGGCCTGTCTCCATTGATTAGACCTTCTAGAGGAAATGAGAGCTCAGATTCAACAGCACATCCACAGGGACAGTGAAGCGTTCCAGGTTGATTGATATAATTAGCCTTTGCCACTGCAGCTATTTGTATTGCATGTGAGCAAACAATTAATTAAGCATTTATTTTTGTAAAGGAATGTTAGTTTTATAATGAACTAACCAATGGGAAAGTCAAAATCAGAAGCAAACAAATTGGCAACACAGTGAGGTACATTACATTAGTTTAAAACAAAGGTTGTATGCTCTCAACAAGGCACAGGGAGCGAATCAGTGGTCAATAAATACTACGCTGACCTCCCTTCAGAGTTATTGACTGACCCATTCAGTTACAAATTGATTTTTTATGGCCCCAAATCCCATCAATGCTGATCTCTATAACTTTCTGATTGAATTATCTGATTTGCTCTTGATCATGAGTACAGTGAGTACAGTGATGCTATAGTGTTCAAGGGATGTATAAACTTTAACC
This sequence comes from Coreius guichenoti, assembly GCA_039654105.1. Lineage (NCBI taxonomy): Eukaryota > Metazoa > Chordata > Actinopteri > Cypriniformes > Gobionidae > Coreius > Coreius guichenoti. The sequence continues at coordinate 10,518,612 of CM077173.1, read as the reverse complement.
ATAGGAGATGCTACAGTATATTTCATTTGACACAAATGAAAACGAGGCAATGAGGATCTTCAGCTTATTCTGATAACCCAAGAGTTGTTGTCCTCTAGATTGAATTTAGACATATTTTCAATGATTCATGAGCTGAAAGATAACCAACAGTACAACCAATTGAATAAATGTAAATATCTGCACATCCTCATCTATCATGACTGGTGCATTCCAGTAAATAAAATATATGCTGGATCCATACAAAGTATATCAGTTTAAGTATTTTGTCATGCACAGAGCTTTGTTGATCAGTGCATGACTCGTGAAGAGGATAGCCTATTCAGTGCGAGAACAAAACTGTCATTGTACTCCTGCAGTGTCTGTGTGTGTGTCTATGTGTGTTATTGTTTATCCTCTTGCGTTGTGACTCTCCTCTCTGCTGCCAGGCCAAAGCAGAAGTTCTCACATGGCCAAAGCCCTTAGTCACATGGCCTGGGCATGTGCCACATAGCGCTAGCAGTCAATGCACACCAACACTAAAGCTTCTCCCCTTTAACACAGATAAAGGACAGTTTAAAAAAGAACAGGAGATAGAGACGGAGACCTAAGGCCAAGAGCTTGACGATTTCTATTGAAACCGAGAACCTGAAAAAGGACTGCAGGGGAATCGATGTGAGAAACTAAGGAAGGTCAAAAGAGGGGAGAGAAAGAGAGAGAGAGAGAGAGAGAGAGAGAGAGAGAGAGAGAGAGAGAGAGAGAGAGAGAGAGAGAGAGAGAGAGCCACACTGGCTGCATGCTGCTGAATTGCACGGTCATCTTCCCAGCTGTCCCTGTACGTACACTGACATTGGCTTTGCTTTAAGCCACACATCAGGAAAGACAGAAAAGGGAGGGAGAGGGAAGAGTGTGTGCGTATACGTGTGTGTTTTGTTAGTGTAACATTGGAGGAACAAGAGGGAGGGGTCCTTTCCCAGCTGTTGCAGTGTTTGCACATGGTTTATGACACTGCAGTAAGTGTAGCTCAATCCCTCTTCTAACATGGCTCACTGTTTACCCATCATGGGCCGAAAATGTGGCAAAGATCTGCCGAGGGTCATATGGGAACTTTGGAATCTGGTTGCAGAGCTTATGAATGCAGACAGCCTTCTGATTTATATGCTTTAGTCAGACTATCCTAATGATGCAACTTACTTTCTTCCACCGAGCACAGCTCATTTTTGCTTTTCAAAGCTTGCGTTTTATGTAATTTAATAAACATTCTTGATTCATGAAATCAGGCCCTTCACATCTTTAACCTTGAGGGCTACTGCATACAGCGCGCTATTCTCCGCAGCCTACATTTCAAACCAACAGCAGCGTTGTCATGGAGAGATATTAATTGCATTATTTCTGAAACATCCATGCTGGCAAGCATTGAGATATGCAACATTACAATAGCAGCTGAAAGGAAACGTATCTTGGTAGTTTTTATGGTATCTCAAGCTTGCAAATCTTTTGCATTCATGTGAATGAAATTAGGGACACATCCTCTTCTTGAATCGTTGCATGTGAAATAACGCAAAACTGATTGCATCACCTGGGGCGAAGTCTATCAAGCAACTACAATGCAGATGTGTCAGACAGAACAACATTGTGAGCTACAAGTGAAGATAGCTGCCTTTTTAATCCTCTGAGCAGCCCCCTTCGCTGTACTTGTCCTTCTGCGAGATGACCTTGTGCACAGTATCTTGTGACAGACCCACAGACAGACTGATGAAAGCGAAGACCACAAATGGTTATTCAGGTCCCGGCTCTGCCTGTTTTCTGGGAAACAGAAAGTGAGTGATGGATGCATTTTAAACACGGCTGATTCATTTAATATGTGGTATTAAAGTCTTGCATGCAATTCTCATGTATTAATGTATTAAATTATGTATTTCATCAAAATATCTGCATGTGCTATTTATTAAACACTTACATTCCGTGAATGTTAAGGTACGTAATTAAATTGAACACATTTTATAATAAATTCTTAAAGTAATAATTTATGGAAACTCTCTGGAATGTATTTCTTTTTATTTTAGGTTAACATGAGCTACATATGCTAACCCTGCACTGACATGGTTACATTTAGACAAAGCTTAAAAGGTTGATTTGATCTATTCCCATCTCAGTACACAGACCAAAGCTCAGTTCTCCCTCAAATCATCAGAAATATAAACTGTACAAACACTAAACTTGACATATAGCTACACAAAAATGAATTACTTGAGACAGATTCATCCAAAGGATGTCACACACATTTTAATCCAGTGCTGCAGAGAAATGGATTGATTTTGATCTGGTCCAGGCATGAATAGTCAAGCGCTAAAACTCGATTACAGGCTGAAAATAGTAGCAGCTTACTTTAATGGGATTGCAGGCTGCAGTGAGCACTAGAACTGGCCTACTGAAGGCATCCCTGAGCCTCTAAACCCATCATTAAAAAGATATAGACTGTGTCTGCCCATTAGTAAAAGCAGTGTGCAGACTGAATGAATGTGAACAAAAACAATCTACCATCATCCAATATTTCTCCTTCAAACCTGATAAGAAATGTTAATTATTCATCCTGTCAAGCATGTCTGAAGCATGTTTTCCAGACCAAGAAAATGCTCATATAAACTCAAATGCTCAGAAAAGTTCATATAAACCTCCTATATCTCTCTCAACTGGTGTTGCTTTATTATATGTGACAACACGTATAATAATTACAAAGAAGCTGCTTTTTCATTTATAGATATGTTGGTTCATTACAGGAACTCAGTAAATTAATTATATACTGTATACACAGAGAAAAAGGGTGTCAAAATTATACCTTTAGGGGTCACTGGGGCAGTACCCTTAAATGGACATCTTTGCATCTTTTTTTTTTTTTTTTTAACACAAAAAGGTTAATAGTAGTACCTTAAGGTACGTATTTTGACTCTAAGTTACTAATATGCACCTTTTAGGAGTAAAAAAAATGTACGAAGATAAGGGTTAAGATTAATGGTACTGCCCCAGTGACAAGCTGTTGTAGCTACCCCTAAAGGTACAATTTTGACACCCTTTTTCATTATTTATTGTTAGCCTATATATTTTATTGTTTATAGAAATTTGCCCAATGTCGATAGACAGCAAATATTTAAACATTTCAAAGCCGGTTCTATAATGTATTTACATTCTGGGCAGGTACAGTCACCCTTCTATCGGTGATAGAAGGTAACTGGCTGTGAAAGAGGTGTGGTTGGGATTCTCGGGGCCAATCAAAGGCCGCGGTTGCTCAATCCTGGGCGGAGATTCTACTATACAAGGGCGGGGTTAAAGACGGAAGTTCAACTGGATTGGTTGGTCGGTTGCAACACTCACAAACCATGGTCATCTGCAGCACGTCCTTGCAACTTGGAAACGTAAGAAAACCTGTATCATTCTCAGTGTGGATTCTGAAAAATCCTATAGCAAAAACAGCCAAAATGTGTCGAGTATAAATGTCTGCCCGACGAGGACGCGTGATCGTTTTTAACCCGCTGTCTTTTATTATAACGCCGACTGCGATGCACGGTGTCATTAAGAAACCAGAACACGAACGCTGTCGTTTGCATTGCGGAATCTGAAGTCATTTAACGTTGCTTATGAGGCAAATGTACCAGAAATTCTCCGAGTAGCGTTTGGTATCACAACCGTGGGATTTAATCGACGCGTCAATGTAAATTTGAGCATTTATAAGGTAAAATTTGGACCGAGGGGGGACACTACCTCTATCGCACATAGACTGAAACGTCATCAACATTTTCCTGTATTTAAATGGTTGAGAGAGAGGAGGTCATTGCTGAAATAAGGAAGAACGCCGGTAGGTCAATTGCATTTTCTTGAAACATTTTGCGATGACAATGCTTTAAATGCGTGCGTGAAAATCCTCCATCAGCGGCCGTGCTGAATTATTAGATAAGGTGGCCTGTGTCATGATGACTTGTCGTGATGTGTTTAAAGAGACGACCCCGTTTTGATGGAAGAAATGTCGATTAAATTAACATTGCACTGCATGGCGTTTCTCGTTGCAGCGTCTTTTCCTCTTGATTTCATTACGATTAAAAAAAAAACAAAGTGCATAAATCCATGATAGAACACTACTGTGTGTGACTGTGAATGACTGCAAAGGTCGTATGTGTTATAAAAAACAAAACAGAAAATGCATGTATGAATCATTGTATACTGGTTAGATATCATTGTTATAATGGAAGATATGACTCATTAGCTGTTTAGTATTCTAAATATTTCTCATCTCTCTCTCTCTCTCTCTCTCTCTCTCACACACAAGGGTATTAAGAGAAACTGAGGGAATTACACACAAGTGAAGATTTACTCGATTAAGCTACATAAATGGGGGATTACGGCTTTCTGGTTAAAAACAACGCTGCAAACAAATCAGTTTTTCCGGTAAGAATTCATCCACACCTGCAGCATACGGTCCACCACCAGACTGCTCCTCCAAGCCCTCCAGCTTTCATCAGCAACAACAACACTACCAATGGTGGAAGTGTTGGGTCTGCTTGGCTCTTCCCAGCTGTGACGACCCACTCTAACATGCAAGATGATATTTTGGAGTCTGAGACGTCCAAGGCTTCGCAGCCGCAACTGGAGAGTCAGGAAGGACAGGACAAGCAGACGCTCTCCACGCCAGGTCACCAAGAAGCACCAGGAATCATGTCAGATTTGGACAACACCATGCCAGAGGAGAATCAGCTGGAGAAAGGGACCATGGAGAATGCTAACGGAAAAGAGGCGCTGCGGCTTGAATCTCCGGTGTTATCAGGCTTTGACTATCAGGAGACGTCTGGTATTGGTACTTTAGCACAGTCCAGTAGCTCTTCTTCATCGTCCCTTACTGGCTTCAGCAGCTGGTCCACTGCTATACCCCCCAACCCCTCCACCTTGATTGAAGAGGTTGGCTTTTTCAATCAAGCTGCTACTACTAACAATGCTCCTCCTCCGCTACTATTTCAAAGTTTCTCTCATCACACCAATACAGGATTCGGGGGGAATTTCTCCCACCAGATAGGGCCTCTATCTCAGCACCATCCATCTCATCATCCCCACTTCCAGCACCCTCATAATCAGCACCGCAGGTCCTCGCCCAGCCCCCATCCGCCTCCCTTTTCCCACCGCAGTGCTGCTTTCAACCAGTTGCCCCATTTGGGGAATAACTTGAGCAAGCCTCCATCACCTTGGGGAAGCTATCAGAGCCCCTCTTCCACCCCGTCTTCAACTTCATGGAGCCCAGGTGGAGGGTATGGAGGCTGGGGAAGCTCTCAGGGACGGGACTATAGAAGAGGGCTGAATGGAGGGGTCAATCCCCTCAACTCGATTTCGCCTTTAAAGAAGTCTTTCCCAAATAACCAGACACCAACGCAAAAGTATCCCCGCAACAATTCCGGCTTCAACACTAAACCCTGGATGGAGGATACCATAAATCGCAATGATAGCATCTTTCCATTTCAGGTAACTAAAGCTTTGTCTCTCTCTTGATTGTTAGCTATTGATGATTTTGATGGAGGAACATGTTTAGAGGTAATATGGTAGCAAAGATATGTATTGAGGATGAGATTACTTTTCTTTTCTTTTTTTCCCCCCCCTCCTCCTTCTTTCTCAACTTGCTCCCTTTGGCCTAATCTAATCTGATAGTGACAAAGCACTTATGTGGCCTGTTTGTTAGATAAATGTGATAGATCAAAGCTTAGATGAGTAATGCAGTGCTGTTGTTCCACTTCTGCAAGCTGTGATGGTCAATGATATAAAAAGACATGGATGCGTGAGTCAAAATCAGGGGATGGCACAGGACACAACAGGAGGGGAACTGGAAAGTCTGATACTCATTTAGCCACTTATGTCAACACAATTATCAAGATATTAACAATCATAAATATCAGGGATTTTTTTTTTGTTTTTTTTTTTTTTGTTTTTGTATTTATCATACATTATCATTATCATAGACCAACAGATGATTTGATACCAATGACAATGCCAAATTTTACTATTTAGAGCACAATTGGCAATTATTTGAGGCAACTGTATGATTTACCTGTTACCAGTGAGTCTGAACTGTATGTTGTTGTTTTAAACACAGTGGTAACTGTGTAAACACTCACTGTTTCACATGCTCAGTGTGTCCTCCCTGTTCAGTTTGTAGCCTAATACCAAGAACAAACCTTGTATTGTTTGTAAGTCTTTCTCTGTTGGTAAGCACAGGATTGTTGTGCTAAAACACCCAAGGGTTATAGTGCATTTCATCAAAATAAGTGTTAGTCGTCAATCCAGGCTAAATCAGGTGACTACAGACGCCATGTACATTTTTGAATTGCGAAACATGGGTTCTTTTGCAAGCAAACAGACTTGTTACACAGAGAATGACTTCTTTTCTTTAGGTCTATAGCCTTAGGAATCCATTGATCTAATGGCACTATTGGTGTACACATCAAGTGCCCAACGGTGTCAGTCTCTGTATGTTAATGTGGGCCCTAGCTGTATGTTTGCATGGGTGTCATGACATATATCATCTGCATTTTTACTGATGTTCAAGTTCAAAACAAAATTATGTGAATGTGCCAGCAGGATGAGTTTCAGAAACCGTTGATATCGCAGAACTTTGTCTGCATTATTTTATAAAATCCATTTATTACTTTTAAGACAGAATGACAGGGTCTAATCATGTTTCCTTTGTCGTTTTTGCAGGAGCGCAGTCGGTCCTTTGATGGTTTCAGCATGCACTCTCTAGAGAACTCTCTGATCGACATCATGAGAGCCGAGCAGGATTCCTTGAAAGGTACATTACTCACTGCCATCATTGCAGATCCTGTCTGAAAGAATATATTGAGTATCTTTGAGTATCTAGTAAAAATCACTAAATTTGATGAATAATCATTTAGAATTTTTAGGCCAGTCACAGAAAATCAATTATCTAGTTTATACTTGAATTTGTGACTGTTATTCATAGCAAACACTTAATATAGCATATTTAAATGTGTGGTTATGAATTTAAATGTATTTTACAGATTCCTTCCCAAAATAACCAAGTATAGCCTTAGTTTACTTGGCTTTGAGTTTTATTTATATATATATATATATATATATATATATATATATATATATATATATATAAATAATATTTGCATCATGCATGCTGTTTTATGCCCTTTTGACATTTTAGGTTTTAAATCTGGATTTACTGACCAGTATGTTGTAATCTCATCTCAAACACTCAGCAGTTTCAGTGTATGCAACCATGTTTGCTGCCTCAGTGTGTATGTTGCATCAGGTCTGCAATATGAATTTGTTTGTATCATATCTGCTGTATTATAATGTTTGATTTCCAAAAAACTCCAAATTTGTATTCCCCAACCAAAGTCAGAAATATGTCACTTATGTTATTTCCATACTTGTCATAACAGATATGACAAATATAAACCGTCCCCCATACTAACGTTTTCCTGCGTTCAGGTAACCCACATACACAACCCAGTTCTAAGTTTAGTTGTGGAATCTGTTAGTGATTTGTGATTTATTGTTGCCATAAGATGAGTGTTTTAGAAAACACACACAGAATAGGTTGAAATGGGGGACATGGAGACGGTCTCCCAATATATCACCCAAGTTCCCTTCAGGATTTGAAGGCTAATCTAGGACAAACATTGGAAACTTTGACATGTTGTTTTTGCGCACAACTTGTTTGATTGCATAATTTATGGTACTTTTTTTTTTTTTTTTTTTTTTTTTTTTTTTTTTTTTTTTTTTTTAAAATCAAGGTGAAGTTTAACATTTAATAATTCTTAATAATATAGGATTTAATGAATTATATATTTGAATAGCACAAATGTGGTAAACCAAATGATCTTTCAGTGTTTGCTTTATCTCAGTGATATAGGCTACCTTATGCTTTCCAATACCTGTCGACTTACGTCTACTAACTGTATGTGCTATTGTGCGTTTAATACAAATATCATCCATTTTTACCAATGGTGTTTTAGACCTATAGCATCTGATTGCAATAGTCTTTGCTCAAGTTTATTCTGTCTTATTTCACATGCAGCAAGGAATTACGGGAGGCGACGAGGTAAAGATCTTGGAAGTGTATTTATACTTTGTCCGTTGGTTCATGTAACTTTTCAAGTTACAGCATGCCTTTGTGTTAAATTGTGTTGGTTGCCAGGCAAGGTTTCTGTACTCAGTTGTGTTCAAACTTTTGATCTCTCATTGTATTCAAATAAAGACATGTTAATTTAGGGTTCCAACAAATTTTCCGTTTCTAAATTCCATACTCAAATTTCCAAACCTTGACCATATTTGACATAAATGTTTCATACATCTTTATTATTAAAAATATTTTTATTTTATAAAATTCATAAAGAAATATCTTAATATTGCAATAAATCATACTATTGTACTGTAAAATTAAACAATCAAGTATTTAATAATCATAATAACAATAATATATTATATTAATAAAATGCTATAAATGTATTAATTTAATTGTTATTAGTATTATTGATATTATTATTATTATTATTATTATTATTATTATTAATAATCCATAATCATTAATAATAATAAAAATGATTAGTATTATCGTTTTTTTTATTTTACAGAATAACTGTAAAATTACAGTAGTAATATTTATGGTTGTCCTCATTTCTTTGCTTTCAAATGTTAAACCATTAAAGGTTTTTTTGGTGAAAACCCATAGGGAGACCTTAACGCTTCTCTTTGTTGCAGGTAGATGGTTTTTGCATGTTCCGTTCCCAAATGCAAATTCTAAATTACTCAAACACACAGCACTTGTAGAGTAGCATTTATTGTGAAATGAACACAGTGCTGAACTTTGGCTTTACTCTTTATTTATACAATTACATTACATCCTTTACGATTGGATGATTGCACCAAGCTGTATCACATTCTCACAATCATGTATTGTCAATTCATAAAGTTTCCAGGCAACTGGCGAGTAACGTGATATTTTTTTTTTTTACTCTCATTTGGCGCTTTAAACCCTGGCTAACATGGTGTTTCCGTGGATGGCGCCGTGAGCTTGTGCAGCGCTGTCAGAAACAATCCGTGCATGAAATAAATGTATTAGAAAATGAAACATTTTTGCAGTTTTAGTAATTGTTTAAGGTCTTTTTCGCTATTTCAATTTCACGTAGGTCACGCTTTCCAGGTCGGAAAATACGGAAATCCATGTAAATAGGGAAAAATCACATCCCTGCTGCATATTTTTACCTCTGACACATCGGTTTGATACTGTAATCGAGGTTTGATGTTGAATGATCACCAAACAGCAAAGTACAGTCTGAATTAAATGATCGTTTGCCCCTTAATCTGTTGCTGGTTTAAGTGGCACATGCACATTCATTTAGAGAAGTTCAAAAGAGACTCGCTTATGGTAAAGACAAGCAACTTTGCGTAACGAAAATGCGCTTTTCACAATAACTAAACCATCACTAAACTTTTGCTATGAAATCACTCTGCTTGTATGATACATTTTATTTTTCTATTTCAGAAAACTGAATAAGGGAAATCATACTTTTCCAAACTGCATAGGAACACTGTTAATTGCTTCTCTTCACGATCTACAGCAGCTTTTCTGTACATCTAAAGGTTTGTTAGGTGACTTCAGTATCAGTTCCACTAAATTGCTTTTGGGGCTATTGTGTGACAGGTCACTCATCGTTGTTTCCCATGGAGGACGAGCGGAGTTACGGAGAGGATGAGAGGTCTGATCAGAGTCTGAGTGGACTGGGCTCACCACACGGTTTCCCTCACCAGAATGGTGAACGCATTGAGCGATATTCTCGCAAGGTCTTTGTTGGTGGTCTACCTCCGGACATAGATGAAGGTAATAAGGGATAAGAAGGGTTGCTCTAGTTTTTTTTTTTTTTTTTTTTTTTTTTTTTTTTTTTTTTTTTTTTTTTAAATGAGCAACAACCACAACTAACATGTCGTCATATGTATTGTGTATACAATTTCAGACGAGATCACTGCCAGTTTCCGACGCTTTGGACATTTGTTTGTGGACTGGCCTCACAAAGCAGAAAGCAAATCTTATTTTCCACCGAAAGGTGAGTTTCAAAGTCATTTGCAAGGATATTTTTTAAGAAATAAGTCATGCAGACATCAGCTTCTCTCGTTTTAGCTGATTAATTCTGTAATCCTACGTGGGAGCGTAGATGCAAACCATTGTTTAAAGCCAAGCTCAAGATGAATATCAAGCAAAGGCTACAGGTGTGACTGCTGGTTGATTCTTGCATACATACCATCAGTGAACCTGTTGTCTTCCAGGTTATGCCTTCCTCCTGTTTCAAGACGAGAGCTCAGTCCAGGCACTGATTGACGCCTGTATGGAAGAGGATGGGAAGCTCTATCTCTGTGTCTCTAGCCCTACAATCAAAGACAAACCAGTAAGATATTAAATGAAGTTCCTAGCTTAGGTTCATGAGGAGCCTAATCATTCAGTCCTGTCAATCATCATTAAAACCGTATATAATTCTTCCTGTACATAGTACCATTGTGGGAGCTCGAGTCGAGCCTCGGGTTCGAGCTTCCTTTGAAGACAGCAAGCCGAATTAGTTTACCATTAGCCATCAGGACTGGATGTGCAGGCAAACTCATGGAAAGGCTGTATGTCTGCTGTTCCTGTGTGATTTTTATTTTTAAAGGGGTCATGAACTGGCTTTTTTTTTAATTAATTTTTTTATACTGTTGTCTGAGGTCAACTTATTCATTACGATGTTTTTGAATGTAAAAACCACGTGAACATCATAAGTAATAGGCTATTTTCTACCCTGGTTTTGAGACTAGCTCCTGGAACGCTCGATTTTTATGGGCGTGCCACATTGAAGACTTGGAAGTAAACGCCCACTGCTATGATTGGATAATAGTTTTGCATATTATAATGAGCTTCGACTCCGTCAGTACATGTGGGAATTGTTTTGAAAACGGCAACCGGAATGATTTGCCCACAGCAGGCCTTGCAATAAGTCTTTATCAAACAAACACAATGATTTATCTCTCATCCACCAGCAATTAATTGGAATGTTATTTTTTTTATTTTTTATTATTTGGCCTGCCTGATCGGTGGATATAACCGTGCAACACACACACACACACACACACACACACACACATCTGCAAAACTTCGCAGACAAATCAGCATGTTTAAAACTTCCGCGATTTGTATTTTTCTTTCAAATATCAAGTCAAGAGAGTAAACAACGCACATCAAGAAAGGAATGTTATTTCACTATTTAAGATAGCCCGTCGGCAGGCCGTGATACATTTTGGTTGCCCGACTTGAAAACACACAGCCCCGGGACGTCGGGCTTTGCGAGCCCTGGCCCATACATGTTCGAGTCTGATCCCGAATCGCAGGACAATGAACCAACAACACCTCAAATAAAGGATTCTCCAGCCTGTGACAGTGTGCTAAGTTATGTTTAGTTAGACATGTACACATAATCAGTAGATATCAAACGATCTGTAACAATGCAATACTGTCACATATAAAAAAACATGTTTTACTCACATAAGTGTGTTGCACCATTCCTGTCGGATCCAGCACACAGCATCGTTTCTAATCTCATTCTGTCTGCAAAGCCAGTCTTTTGTTTACAAACGAATCCGCGGGCAAATGAAGCGAACAAACGCGCAATCTCTTCCCCACGTGAGCTGGATATTCATAAAAAATAAAGTTCATCCATGCATTCATAATATTGGAATCCGAATTAAGTTTATGCTGCGTTTATTGCTTGGAAGTTCGATCCGGTTTAGCTCCACGTAGGCCTATGTTATTTATCTATAACATGCCAGGCACAAATCGGTGGGCAGGGCTACAGAATCAGGCGTTCGTCTTCTTCGGTTAAGGCGGTGTTTCACCGCACTCTGACGTCACAGGGAGGCACATTCCCAGATCAAGCGTTTGCTGAGCCAGCTGTCAATAAAAGCTTTTCTTTGACTAACAAGGAAGTTTTCAGCTCTGAAATTTACAGGATATTCTTATATTACCATGACCTTTTATATATCAAAAGCTCAAGGGAAAGTTGATTTCTCAATTCATGACCCCTTTAAGCTCTTATGCAAGTCATGAAAAATTATTAGAGCATTTTAAAGTTAAACATAAACCTGAAAGTTGTAACCTGCTCCATTGTTACCGATACTAGTGGAATTTCGTAGAAACACAAAGTGGTATTTGCTGTATAGCAAATGACAAGTCACTGATTCATTGTGTATCTTTAGGTCCAGATACGACCCTGGAATTTGAACGACAGTGATTTTGTGATGGATGGCTCTCAGCCCCTTGACCCCAGGAAAACCATCTTTGTTGGGGGAGTTCCACGACCTCTACGAGCTGGTTTGTTTGGCTTTCAGATAATCTTTTTTTTTTAGTTGTCACTGTAAATACAATAAGGTTTTTGTAGATTATTTACAGTGTGTTGTATCAATCATCTAGTACATTTTACTCGAACGCAGTCTTGGTGCTACAGAATAAAAGCATGTTACAGTACGATTATTGCATTATGCACTTGAGTGTTTTTGGGAGCCCTTTTTAAATTTATTTCTATTCGTTTATTTTTTTTTTAATTGATGTGTTACCCCATGACAGTGGAGCTCGCAATGATTATGGACAGACTGTACGGCGGGGTGTGTTATGCTGGCATTGACACTGACCCTGAGCTGAAGTATCCTAAAGGGGCTGGACGGGTGGCCTTCTCCAATCAACAGAGTTACATTGCTGCTATTAGCGCTCGCTTTGTGCAGCTGCAACATGGAGAGATCGATAAACGGGTGAGTGGGGGTTGGAGCTTTAAGCAATGTATATGCAAACTGATATAGTCAAGCTCATTTTGCTTTGCTGAACAAAGTTCTTTAGCTCTTCCATATATCAAATGTCAGCACCATGTACTGCAGGGCTCTTCAACCGCTGGCCGGCAGACATTTTATATGGCCCTCTGACTGAATCTTTGCACTGCATGATTTTTCTTGTGAACTGTCTAGTTTTTGCACAGGAAGTTCTTTAGCCAGTCCCTTTTGAAAGAGTTTATGTCTGGTCCCTGAAATTACTCTATTTGTGACCCGTGCTGGCAAAAGGAGTCGGAATGCGCATGGGATCATTTCGAGCTACAGGCAAAACAAGTGAAAAATCAATTTTGAGGTTTTCACAAAAATAAGTTCATTTAAGCCCTCGTCTAGCGATCCCTATGCTCCAAATAGCAATTAAACATCTAAAAGTATCTTTATTTGTATGTTTTCTGGGAGGAGTACCTTTCCTTTGTCCATGAAAACGATCTTACTCGAGCTGACTGACAGATCCGACGTGTGCACACAAAGACGCTTCAGACAGCGCAATCCCGATATACGCATACACAGAATTATAGTATTTCAAAATATCTGTCTTGGTGAGTATTCGCGCAAATATTATCTGTTGTGTCTTAAGTGAACGTTTGGTTAACTGTTGGGGGAAAACATCTGATGTGTATCATTATATTAGATCCGCGCGGTACAGTAGATCTTAATATACTATAGGTGGTCTATCTCATTAATTTTAATCAAACAATTGTGGTATTTAATAAAATATATATTTTTCCTATAGATATTTGGTGTTGACTTGGTGTATGTCAAATTTGGTGTTATTACCAGGGATTTTTGTTTTGAAACCTTCAGAAAACTTTAACTCGTTTTTTGCTCAAAATTGGCTTTGCTAACTCTATCGACCAAACTCAGTCGTGTAGCTCAGTCATTTATTATTTATTTTTTTTGTCCCGATTCAAACAAATCATACATCATTTTGAAGGTTTTTTTTTTAATTTTATTATTATTATTATTAGAGAATGTGAAAGTAACAATAACAAATTTTTGAAAATTTGCTCATTGCCACTCATTTTGCCAGTTGTTTAGTTTTGTGTTACTTGCAGTGTAAAAAAAAAATAAGCCTCTAAAAAAGATAATAGAGATCTGATCTACTGTATACTACAATAATGTCGGGCTCTTTGCCTTATTTGTTTAAATGGTTTATTGTCCTAATTCTTTTGTTCTTAATGGTCAAGGCCAGCCTACCTTTGCATGTGCTAAGCTGAAAGTGTCTACCTTTCCCAGGTGGAAGTGAAGCCATATGTACTGGATGACCAGCTGTGTGATGAGTGTCAGGGCACGCGTTGTGGGGGGAAGTTTGCTCCGTTCTTCTGTGCTAATGTCACTTGTCTTCAGTACTACTGTGAATACTGCTGGGCAGCCATTCACTCGCGTGCCGGACGGGAGTTTCACAAGCCTCTAGTGAAGGAGGGAGGAGACCGGCCTCGCCACATCTCCTTCCGCTGGAACTGATCTGGGAGGCCAAGGCTGTGCTATCCGTATACATGCACTTTTCATTTTGCTAAGTCCTTTTTATTTAGAGTTCTTTTTTAAGTCTAAAATTGTATTTATTCTTAAGTTTTTAATTTTTTTTGCAGAAGAGAATGCTAAAAGAAAATGGTGTAATCCTGATTTTTGTTGAAAAGCTACATTGGTGCGCATGAAGACTTGAATGCATTAGATTTAAAAAAATATAGATGTTTAGCCTGACTTGAATTACTGTTCTATCTTTATTCTCTTGGAGCATCATCTTCTGTTTGTAATGGGTCACATTTTCACTTGAATCTGTTGAAGGCTATACACACAGAGGCTGGAAATGTAAGGGTTCAAGCCTCATTTATATGACTTTAATGTTGAGGTTTGCTGTTTCACTGACTAATCTTAAATGGTTGCATGGCAAATGTGGAATCATAGTTACTCCTTTCAACAAAATACACCGTAACAACTAACAAGAGATCGCAACCTATTCTGGAATGGATTATATGGACTGGTTCTTACGTGTAAGGCAAATCTTTGTGATTTAGCCAAAAAAAAAAAGAAAAGATAAAAGATGTAGTTATTAAAATCTTTTAGAGGTTCTAATCCTAACAATGCTCAAGACACTGTAAGATTCAGGATCCCAATCCTGAAGCGTTCTATAAAGATTACTATTAAACTACATCCAAGTTACTTATTACTTAATCAAGCATAAGACTTAAGGCAGGTTAAAGGACAAAAACTAGGAACAGCAGAGAGGCAGTGATAATACAGGATGTGACTGTTTGTTGTGCTTGATACACAGGTTTTTGGTCAGGCAAACCAAAGATGAGCCTTAGAGATGTCCTACTGTCTATGATACAATGAATAGAAAGCTTACAAACATAATTGGTTTAATGGATTGAAAAAAAAAATAATAATAATTCTATTCACTTAGTATTTATGATTCTTGTAATGGTTATGGCAGTAACTTTGGCTCATTTGTCAGGGATTTTGTGCTAAAAGCTAACTCAATGTTGTAGTATTTGCTAATGAGGAATTACCATGTGTTGCATTGATAGTGTTTTACTGCATGGGTTTTGCCATGGGTTAATTGGTGTTCTAACTGAGCATTGCAGTAGCTGAGCACATTTCAAAGAATTTGAAAAACAAATATTATTTTTTACATGGTCTGCTGATTTTTGTACTGTGTTTTATAGCTAATTATTTTGTCATGGACGTAAAACCATTATGCACTACTTTTCTAAATATTGTTTTTCAAGTCACTTTTTTCCACAAATGGAAAGTCCTTTTGTGATAACTTTTTTTTTTTTCACTTGTTGAATATAGATTTTGTACCTTTTGTTACTAAGAGATCTGGTTATGATGCAAGCATACCTTAAGGAAAAGAAAAAAAAGCTAATATAATTTTGTTTAGGTTTTTATGTATTTATGTTCTGAAATCCCTAGATTGTCACACACATATGTATATGTGTGTGTGACTGTATTGTTGAAACTAATATCTAATATTTGCAAAATGAAAACAGTGTTCTTTTCTATCTTAATGGACAAAGTAAATATTGAATCTAGCATGACATAAATTCCTTAAAATGTGTGGTACATGTAGAAATATATACCTATCCAGTACCTACCCTCTATCAGTTATGAGAATGATGATACCTCCCTCATTATTGGCTGTAGAAAATAAAATAATTAACGATGTAAATTAGAGAAATGTTAGGATGCACCTTGTATCACGATGAATGTTCCATATTGAAATATCAGTGTTTATTGTTATGTATAATTCTGAGAGGCAACAAGGTTAATGTATTCATTAGGTACGCATGAGCTAAATTAACAAGTTAGGGTTTAATTATTATTTTTACTTGCTTTAATAGTGGTTTTGGTTCAACCCTTTTTGAGTTCTCTACCTTACCCATGCACAAACTGTGCATACCCCACTTTACTGTTTACTAGTTGACAAAAAGAATCATACAAGAGGGTGATTTAGTCATATATTGATTCAGGGTTTACTTGAATACACTTTCAAAAAATTGACAGTGAGATCTGTGCAATACTTTTTCCCAGAGACCTTCACAGTGTACGTCTAATATAACCACTTACGTGCAAAACCATTTCTTTCAACATGCACCACCTCACAAACTCTCCTTCAGCCATTATGACCTTCTCTGATTTATACAGTAAAAAAAAAATACCACTGAAATTATAGGTGTTTTTACTTTTATGTATTCACATATTTTCCTACTTGAGTTCATGCTACTGTGACTACAATGTAAATATTAAGTGAATAATAATTCAACCATTTACTGATATATTTTTAATTGGAATGTAATAATTGTCATTTTGATTATAGTTTTTGATCCGTACACTTATTAGATTTTCTAGTTTTAATAATCACTATATTGTGCTTCATGTCTACAGAAGGATAAGAAAAAATATCAGAAAATTCTCTATGTACCTGCTTATTTAAATTTACATAGTTTATAACTGTATGGGAAGGTGTATTTATCAATAGATTTTTATAAGAGGAACAATTTTTTTGCTATGTCATTTAAAAGTTTTAATTTTTATATTTTACATCCATATGGAGTTATATGTAAAGAAAAATATCATTTAGTCATACATGTGCTTTGGTAGTTGAGTCTTGATTATTTGCGGTTAAATATTTATAACAGAATGCTTAAAGTATTTGTAATGTGAAATGTTGAATGAATAAACTTGATTGCAGGAAATGCTGGGGGTCTTGTCTTGAAAGATATTAATAAAACCTTTGATGGGAAATTGGATCAGGAATTCATGTTGTGTTCAATTGAACTCAACCAACATAAAATCAAAGTGTTAGGCATCGTCTTTTAACAGAGTGCAATAGGAAATGCAGTAAGCTTCTGGCACACTGACTGCGAATGGGGTCAAAAAAGTCTATTTTTAGCTTGTCTGATACAGAGCATGCTGCCAGTAGGCCTGTTATGATTACAAGGAGGACATCAGGGTGAGACCTTGATTATTCTGAAATTACTAAAATGGATTACTGTTTTTACTACAACTTGAAGGACTGTTAATGGAGCTACATAAGAGGGCAGGCCTCATCATGATATATGTACAGAAATCTAAACTGTATGGACATGCATTACTTAGAGCGTCCCGTGCTGCAATGCATATTTCTATCTGTGAATCATCTACTAGTACTACAGTAAAGCATTTGTTTAGGTCTGAGCACGGGACCTTTACGCAGACACTCTGATTTAGAGGCCGCCTACACATGATTACTGCAGAGGCACACAGCACCCTCTGGCGGTACTTCAATCAATCCCACACAACATAAATGGAAGTCCACATTTTGATATAAGTATACACTATTATAAATTTATAAATAAAAAAAAATATTTATTTTTGATATGGATTTTACACCAGTGGCTCCGCATTGTCTCGGTATTACGATTATGATAATCAAAATTAGCATTTCATTCATTCATGTCTCACACAAAATCTAACTTTATAGGTCAATGAGAATAATGTAACTGATATGTTTGTGTATCATTGAGTCTAATGTTAGGCCTTAATCTTAAGTAGGCCTATATCTACTTTTCGAGTGGGGTAAAACTGTTTTTCCCAAAATAACCACTAGATAAAGTCAAGATACTTTTTTGTTGTTGCAATGGACTACGTTGACGAGAGTGATGTAGAAGTTTTCACCGTGAAGCTTACACTGGCGACGTACCTGAACGGATTTCACGTTTTTAAGTGATATAATTCTCAACAGTAAGAAGAAAAAAAAAAGTGTTTTAAAGCATGTTGTTTTGCAGAACATCACAGTTATATATGATATGAGGATAGTAAGGCCTGTAGTTGGGGAGTACATGTTATTTAAGGAAAATATAATAATATTTTTAGAATTACATTTTTTTTTTCCAAATCTAGTCTGTGGGGTAAAACGGTCCATCATTATTACTGTAGTTACCATGTTCTGAACATCACATCCTTTGATTTTCCATCAAATGTAATTTAACTAGGTGGTTGAATAAAAATATTTGGACTTTATATTTAAAAAATTACCTCAAGTTAGCACCAGCTATCTAGTTAGCTAGCCAGTTAGCATCAGCTAATAATATTTTTCAAATAGGTTGATTTTCAGCATGTAACCCTCATCCTTCCCTCAGGTCATTTTGTCCCGAAACCAATTTTTTTTTATTACAAATTGAGTGTTCATCGGAGTGGTCCAAGACCATAGGACATTGTCGTGCTTGTACCACAAATACACAACAGCAACAACAAAAATTGACTGGATTCGAGGACATTTGTGGTTGAAATTTAAAAAAGTAACAAATCCTTCCCTCGCGGATCAATTTGACCCCCTTAGGAATAAATGGAATGCGAGGAATGCTTCAGTACACATAGGAAAACCTAAAAGTGCTCAAAATTCAAACTAAAAATGCTAAAACTTTACCAAAAATATATCTGTATCTGAATGCATACTGAAGAGATAAACTCGAGAACTGACTTTAGGACCCAGCGGAACAGCTCATTTGCTCCATATAGAGCTATAAGGCCATCTAGTCTAGTGGCAAGAGTCATAAAATATCATGTTATATTATTATTTTTCCACAAGAGATCGGCAGAGACACCCAATGTACGATATTTTGAGCTCAATTAAAAAGTTTATGCATGAAATTGGGAGTTATTTTGAATTTAAGTTGAAATAATGTGAAGAATGTGCTTAAATTATTATTGATAAAATCTAGTAATTTAAAGGTAAATAAAAATAAATGAAAAAAAAATTGCATTAAAAAATAGAAAAAAATATTATCAAAGTGAAATAAAATAAGCTTCCTGACAAAAAAAAATTGTATAATTTATACATAATAAATATAATTATAAAGTATAATTTTAAGGCTTCGGGTCATTTTGACCCACGAGGGAAGGATTTGTTACAAAGTGCGAGGGAAGGATGAGAGTTAATAAATATTCATATTTAGTTGTTTTAGCTTGTCTTTTTAATTTTAAGCTAAAACTGCTTGTGCTCTGATTTTGGTGTAAATGTATAAAGCACCTCACCCTGGGGGGCATTTTACCCCACCCGTGGGGCAAAACGCACCCTTGGTACAAATGTAATTTTTGTTAAAAATCCAATAACATGAAAACTCTGGACATTTTTCATACTAGGTTTATAATTTATGTCATTGTGAAAATTAGGATCACTATTCTAGACACATTAAGTGGGTTCCCCCACTTTACCCTAATTGCTTGGACAGTTCATCTGAAGCATTTATTGTGTATCTCATTCTCAAGTAGTGTCATGGAAATCTAAAATTAAAAGAACATTTTGTCATCATTTATTCCTCCGCATGTCTGTCATCAAACCTGTGCTATTTAGGCGCCATATTTGATTTGAAAGCTACTAACCTAATATTTTAAATGTAAAAAGAGTTTGACTATGCACAAGTTTGGTTGTTCCTCACATAAAGCTATTGTGTATTGCTTCTGAACACTTTTAATAGGTTTATATAGCGCACAGAACACAAAAGAAGGGAAATGACAGCATCTGTAAACAATTTAGTTTATTGTATTAAAAAAAAACCGTTATTACATATTCATACGGGTTTGGAACACGAAACATGAGTGTGAAAAAATAATTAATGAACTGTTCCTTTAAGGGCATATCGGGTTCTTTGCACTGCGCGCGTGATTGTGCGCCTCCAAAAACCTAAAGTGACCGTTGATGAGCTCGCCCTCTTCTTGTGATAATACATTTGAACAGTTTACGTGAAACAAAACTTTTTTTAATAATTTATTTTATTTTGTAAAGTGTGGTTTCGTCGTTAACAATGGCAACTTACCGTAAATTACTCTACACACCGAGCTTCGACTCTCAGCCGTCCCAAACTGACAGGAAAGCAGGGCGTACCGGGGAAAATAGCAAACACCATAAACTGAGTAGGAATATGAACAGCTTCAGGTTCACTCAAGAGACCCCCTCATCCTTGTTTGACATCAAAAGTCCAGAAATAACACCGTGTTTTTCAAGACAGATGAAAACAAACCATCTTTTGAGGTTTTACTCGAATATGAGGACCTCGCAGAAATCTACTGTTAATCTGAGGGCACCTGAAGGCGGGAAATCACAGCGCGCCAAACCTGACGCTCGTGGAGGTGCGCCCGGAGCACAGACACTCATGCAGTCATACAAAACACAAAGGTTTTTGTATCACTCTTGTGTAGAGCAGAATGAATTTAGTTGCATGTTCAGATGCAGTTGTTGTGCTTTGTGTGTGTGTTTAAATAGGGCCCTTATCTGATACTTTTGGATTTCCACCAAGGGATGCTCAAGCAACAGAGAAAATGGTGGGTTTGGTAGAGTTTCAGAATTTAATACCATTTTATTTTCATTATCATGACCTGTGGTTTGTTATTTTTCCATGACTATATCAGTCCCAAACAAAACAGGATGTATTGAGCACAATCAAGAAAATGTTGGAGGAGAACAGGGCTATCAGAGAGCGGTTACTCACCTTGAGGCAGCTGAGCCGAAGCAAATGAGGTTTGCCCATTGTCTGCAGTTTAAGGGATAGTTCTCCCCAAAGTAGGAAGTGCTCTCACTATAGCTGTGTCCCAGAGGCTGCATCCTTCGAAGATCGATTGCACCACAGCGGTGTGACGAAGGCTGTCCCAATTTGAAGGCTCCTTCAAATGCGGCCTCCAAATGCGTCCTTCATTTCCTGTGAAATGAAGGATACAAAAGATATTACCCAGGATACCCAAAATTCATTGAGTGCCAGTGACGACATGATTTTTTGAGAGAAATTGCTGAATTACACTTTTAAAGTTTTGGGTTTCAACTTACTCGTATCTAATGACACAAATGTAAAAATAAGAATAAAACTTTAAAGCGGTTCAAATGTTGACTTATCTTTTTAAGATGCAATTATATAGTTTATACACTTTATTACACAGAAATGGATCATAGTGAGCATGTTTAGTTTGTGAACCCTGTTTTGTTTTCAGACAGTTCAAAAAAGTCACAAACATTACTGTCACTCAAAGGCAGCTGTCATAGTTGCTAGGCGACAAGAACAATCCTTCACTAAACCGTCCTATTTAACAACGCTCGGTCCGACCTTTTTCGTCCGAGTCCTTTGAATGATGCAGACTCTGATTTGGGACATTACTCATATTTTTTAGTTCATATTGACCGTGCATGTCAAGGCCACGAAGGTCAGACCGAGTGTTGTTAAATGGGACGGTCTAGCCTACAGAGGATTGTTCTTGTTGCCTAGCAACTGTGATTGAAAGTTATATTAAACTGTCTGAAAACAAAACAGGATTCACAAACTGTCTAAATATGTTCACCATGGTTTATTTCTGTATATAATAAAGAGTATAAACTATATAATTGCATTTTAGTAAGATATGTCAACATTTGAACCACTTTAAATTTTTAATTTTAGTTTTACATTTGTGTCATTAGATACGAATAAGTTGAAACCCAATACTTACGTTTAAAAGTGTAATTCAGCAATTTCTCTCCAAAAAATCTTGTCGTCACTGGCGTGCAATGAATTCTGGGGTAGGCGAGGCTGCGAAGGATCCATATGTTGTATCCTTCATTTCACGGGAAACGAAGGACGCATTTGGAGGAGCCTTCGAATTGGGACGGCCTTCGTCATGCCGCTGTGACGCATTCAGCCTTCGAAGGAGGCAGCCTCTGAATTGGTACGTCTGCACTGTCTGCAGTAGGCTATACACCGATCAAGCATAACATTATGATATCTAATATTGTATTGGTCCCACTTTTGCTGCCAAAACAGCCCTGACCCGTCGAGGCATGGACTCCTGAGGGTGTGCTGTGGTATCTGTCACCAAGATGTTAGCAGCAGATCCTTTAAGTCCTGTAAATTTCAAGGTGGGGTCTCCATGGATCAGACTTGTTTGTTCAGCACATCCCACAGATGCTCGATTGGATTGAGATCTGGGGAATTTGGAGGCCAAGTCAACACCTCAAACTCGTTGTTGTGCTCCTCAAACCATTCCTGAACCATTTTTGCTTTGTGAAAGGGCCACAGCCACCAGGGAATACCATTTCCATGAAAGGGTGTACATGGTCTGCAACAATGCTTAGGTAGGTGGTACGTGTCAAAGTAACATCCACATGGATGGCAGGACCCAAGGTTTCACAGCAGAACATTGCCCAAAGCATCACACTGCCTCTGCCGGCTTGCCTTCTTCCCATAGTGCATCCTGGTGCCATGTGTTCCCCAGGTAAGTGACGCACACGCACCTGGCCAACCACGTGATGTAAAAGAAAACGTGATTCATCAGACCGGGCCACCTTCTTCCATTGCTCCGTGGTCCAGTTCTGATGCTCACATACCCACTGTTGGCGCTTTCGGCGGTGGAAAGGGGTCAGCATGATCACCCTGACTGGTCTGCGGCTATGCAGCCCCATATGCAACAAACTGCGATGCACTGTGTATTTTGACACCTTTCTATCAGAACCAGCATTAACTTCTTGAGCAATTTGAGCTACAGTAGCTCGTCTGTTTGATCGGACCACACGGGCCAGCCTCTGCTCCCCACGTGCATCAATGAGCCTTGGCCGCCCATGACCCTATCGCCGGTTCACCACTGAACCTTCCTTGGACCACTTTTGATAGATACTGACCACTGCAGACCAGGAACATCCAACAAGAGCTGCAGTTTTGGAGATGCTCTGACCCAGTTGTCTAGCCATCACAATTTGGCCCTTGTCAAACTCGCTCAAATCCTTACGCTTACCTTATGCCCATTTTTCCTGCAAACATCAACTTGGAGGACAAAATGTTCACTTGCCGCCTAATATATCCCACCCACTAGCAGGTGCCGTGATGAAGAGATAATCAGTGTTAATTACTTCACCTTCACCTTATGCTTGATCAGTGTATAAGCCTTCTTTAGTGTTAGGAAAAACTGGAATTATGTATAAGAAAGAGCTGTGTGAAGAACAATAAGGAAAATAAATAATGACAGAATTTTTTACTTAAGGTAAACTGTTCCTTTAATGCCATTTTAAAGCGCTTGTTGGTTTCTAAAATCATCAGCATATATGAGATGAAAATTTTTAGACCTTATCTTCTGAACAAGTCAGCATTCTTGAATGTCAAGTATGATTTTCATCTGGTTTTAATTTCAGGTGGTACCATATGCAGTGAATTTGGAAGAGGAAAAGAATGCTGTTCAAGTGGCAAAGTCATTTGTTAGCGAGACTAGAGGGCAATAGGATGAGCTTTTATTTGTGCACATTTTCATATGATTGTTCATAAATAGTTATATTGCCTAATAATTATAGGAGTTGCATAATATATGCCTAATAAGTCAAGAGTTTAATATCTAAATTCTCAGAACTCATAAATTGAACAAGTTATGGAGGAAATGAGTATGAGCTACAGATGACCACTAGATGGTGATATTTCCAAAATTAAAAGCAGTGATATAAACTGCAGTGAGGTTCCCATGCACTTCCATGCTTTGCATTTTAAATGTATTTACTAGTTGTTGTTTTTGTTAATACTTTTTTAATATTCATAAAGAGAATGGCCTTCCAATGTGTTTTTTGTTAACAAAGTGTTCATTCATGCCAGTAATGTATATATTGGTTGATAAATTAAACTTAAAATACTTCATTCATCACTAAAACACTGTTGCCTTGCTGTGGTGTGAATGTTTGTTAAGCCTTATAGTGACAGCATGTATTTTAGTTGTTATTGCATGTCAAGTCGTTTGTTAAAAAAAGTTTCTGGAGGTTCAAATCAGCAACAAAAGTTATTGGAGACTTAGAATATAGTGAAAACAATTCTCAGTAAATTTTTTACCCTCAATAAAATTGCATTACATTTCCAGTGTAGAAAGAGCTCAACATCTTGCTTATGCAGGTTGTGGGTTTGTGGCAGAAGTCAATTAATCATGTTGTCAAGTCAAGTCTGTATAATGGGCCAATAAACCCAAGGCTTGATTACAGACAATGATACTTATAGTTTAGGCCCCTCTCCTGGGCGCCTGTGATGATTATGTGTTTTCCTTGAGCATCAGCTAAATGACAGTGGGTAGATCTCTAAGATTAAATGCAGGTTAAATGCAACTACTGTAAATGTTTGTTGTAGATTAGGATAAATGATAGAACTCAGGTAAGAAAGGAATAGTTGCTCAGGGATGTTTAGATCCCTCACAATAGCCAGCTAAACATGTATTTCACAATATGTCCCTTACAACCTGTTTGGTTCTTGAAATTAAATATTTCACGATGAATCATCAATAATTTGGCAGGAATATGTCAAATATGAATTGAACTGCCATAAAGTGTTAAGCAAGGGTTTAAGAAGAAAGAAAGCCCAGAACAATGTCATTCAGGCCTTGAACATTTGATATGGATTCCAGCACTGAATTAAGCTGTAATTATTTTCACCACCAGGCTCATTTGGGTTCATGTGTTGAAACATGCTAAGCAAGTGGAGTCACACCTTCTCTTTAGCACTGTTATGAGTCCTTCGCCACAAGCAGGGGTTGCTTAATGTCATTTTTGTAATGATGTGCAGATAAACAGGGAAAACACATATTACCTCTCACAGGACTGGACCACACTCAATGTACACAGTTTCCAAACACTATGACAATTACAACTGTTTCACACATACAACTTTTTTTTTCTGTTTTATTCAGTTTATTTCTACATCTACTTTTATAATAAATCACGTGAATAATGTTTTACTTGGGGTATCTTCTGTGATCAGCCCAGCTTTATGCTCCTTTTGAATTTAGCTTCAAAGGGCTCATTGAACTTCAATACAATACAGTTTTTCATTTTGGTTGGTTGTATTTTCTCCTCTCTCGTCTACATCACCATAAAGCTATTTATCTTTTTTTTTTGGCATTCAGATTTAATATATTGTGTTTAATGACACATTATGTAATAATGAGCTCCAGCAGACAGATCAAATCTCTACTTCTCTGTCTTTGGCTCTCAACTCTGCATAGTCGTGATGTGGTTGGATGCACACAAAGCACTGACTCAGTTTTACACTGCCACACACACCTTACGCTACTTGTTACATTTGCACATCCTTTGCCTTATTTCCTTTTAACGGCAGCATCCATAATTAATGAAATGTCACCCCTTGAATAGCTGGAATTAGTAGGCTCTTTGTTTGAGGCACATGGGAGGAGATATTGTGAAAGCATAGGCACTTTGTAGCTGCTGCTCGAACACCGTTAATACCACCAATAACAATTGACTGGTGTTACTGCTACAGAGTGTACCTGTAAATGTATTGCACTGATTCAGCACAACCTGAGAAACGCAGGACATGTATAGCTCCAGGGACATGGTCTTGTCTGCTTTGGTGAGGCCAACAGTGTGGAAAAGCCCAACATGACCAAATTCCGGATTGTGAATGATATACAACTACAATTTAAGACAGAGCACAGACAATAAGGCTTCATATAATAGATGTGAACCACTGACCCTGGCTGATGGCAATCTCATTAACCAGTGCTTTATGGCTTTTAATTCACAATGTGACAGAGAGCAATAAAATTTCCTCTACCTCTTGAATTATAAAACATGCTGTAAAAAAAGTCCTTGGTAGAAGCAACCACAGAGTGCAGTTGCTTGTGTGACAGCTGAGAAAAATAACACAAGTCCACAAAGAATTCCTCAAAATTTGACACTCAGAAGCCACACAAAAATGATTCTTGGTGAAATTATCAAAATCACATCTTACTTTTCCCAGAAATGGTTATGTCATCTTAACTTCTAGCAGACAGGTATAATTGCATATTGCCTTGAGGAAATAGATGGTGTCAGGAAGAAGCCTTCAAGCGCTTTACACTGATGAGGGTGTAATAAGAACCTGAATCCATACAGCAAAGGACAGGCAGTCCAGCTGTGTCAGAAACATTAGGCTCACTGTGCATGTGTCTATTGGTATGTGAGCTCACACTCAACAGCAGTCCAGTCACAGTATAGTGGCTTCCTTCCTGACTGGCACTGCGTTTTCACTCTATGAGGTCTAATGGAAAGAGCAATTTAAAAAAAAAAAACACTATCCATGTGCTGAATGTCATTACTAGCCATGTGAAGTGCCTCATCTGGTGGCTTTTTTCTATAATCAGAAAAATGAGGTCAAGTTTGATATTGTGCTGCATTTATGAACTGAATGTTCCCATAGTGCAGCTCACCCCTAAAAGTGGGGTTGTCTGCTGCATCAAATATTCCGACTCTAGGGACATGAATTGTGCATAATGGTCTGCTTACATTTCATAGCTTAATGAGAAGAACTGAACTGTTTAAAGGCACTGAACAGCGAAATTGTTATGAGGTTCAAATTGAAATCTTTAATTTTGTATATTTACAGTATTTCACAATTGTAACTCTTTTTAGGATTATTTTTGTAAGTGAAAAATAATTAAGACCCCCCCCCCCACACACACACACACTTTCAATTCTTTTACTTCAATATAAGGTTCGATTTTTGCGATTTTTGTTCAATGCAATAAACAATGCAGATTTATTTTTACAGCCATCTTTGATCATATTTACCAGGGGTGCCAATAATTCTGACCACAACTGTAAGTGACAATTTGGATATTTGAGTTGACTAAGCTTAACATTTTATGGCAGCACGAAAACTTACTTTTTTAAGTTGAAACAACAATGTTCTGCAGTGTATGTCTATTATGTGCAAATTATGTTCCCAAGCAATTTTAGTTCAGTAATGGTTTAACCAGTACATCTAACAGGATCAATTTTGTGTTCATTTATAAAATTTATTGTATAAAATGTCAAGCACTATTCTATGGAAGCTTGTTTCTGCCACAGAATAAAAAAGGTAATTGTGACTTTTTATCTCACAATTCTGACTTCTTTTCTCAGAATTGTGAGATATAAACTCGCAATTCTGAGAAAAAAAGTCAGTCTTTTTCCCACTCAGAATTGGACTTCATATCACGCAATTGCGAGTTTATATCTCACAATTCTGAGAAAAGAAGTCAGAATTGCGAGTTATAAAGTCAGAATTGCTTGTAATAAAGTTAGAATTGCTTGTAATAAAGTCAGAATTGTGAGATATAAAGTCAGAATTGTGATGTGTAAACACAATTGTGAGATAAAAAGTCGCAATTATCTTTTAAAATGTTTTTTTTTTTTTCTGTGGTGGAAACAAGCTTCCATACTATTCAGAACTTCCGTTGACTTTTATGGGTATGAAATTACAGTATTTTCTAAATCCAGCTGGACCGTGTAGTACTTAAAATGATGTAACTGCAGTTCAAACTGTGTCGTTCTCTCTGCTGGCCCACTGTAAATTCACTGTAAAGTATGATGTAAGCGAGCAGTGTGCAAGTACTACACATTTAAACTTGTGTCATGTTTAACATTTATTTGGCATTGCAGTTTTTGTGTCATTCTTTGGTCTTTAGTTCATGTTATGTTTATATACAAAAGTAATGAAGACCAAATTGTGTGAGCATTGCTTTCAAATGAAAAACATGTAGCAATGCCAGTTTGTCAAATCTTATTGACTGCATGCTTTTTACTCTTTTTTTTTTTGTCTCGACTTAATTACGTCTTCCACTTTAATCAAATCATAATCACCCATTATCTGAACAGTTTTTCCAGTCCACCTGGTGTGCTTTCCCATGTTCTCTGTAGCAATTCTGTAACAAAATCATTCCTTTTGGCCCATGCTGTATAACAATCTGCCTTGTCTACAGCGCCACAGGCCACAGCAGCCAAATCCTTGTCAAGGATTATCTGTTAAATTCCCTCTAGTGTTGACCCTGTACGTAGAGTTTGTATTGCATATTATGGGACAGTATTGGCAGGAGTGAACTTCCTGACGTTTTCTCTTTTTCCACTAATGAGCACAATATGCTGTTCCTGCTATAGTCTTAATGACATTTTTTTCTTCCACTTAATTCTCTAGTTTAACATTCTAAATGACTTTAAAGAACACAAATTATCCCGATTTTTAACCTCAGGAGTGTACCCTAATTACTGCTATTACAGAGGGGAATATGTAAAGGTGAATGCTAAAATGATTTCCAAAGCATTTAAGTATAGAACGCAAGTGATGCGAACACAGTGATTCACAAAGCTTAATGAAGCCATAAGCCAAGGCCTTTGCCACAGAATTAAACCTGTCACGATTACAGAGTATGACTCCTCTGGAGAGCTGTAATAATGGTGCAGGAGCCCAGACTTGGTGGAGACACTTAAGTGTTAGTTTTGACAGGACTGACTTGTACTTCTGCATTCTCTAGGAATCAAATAATTACCACAGTGCCATGCAAATTCTGCAGTGGGAAAAAAAAGGAGTTGCATGTTAAGTTTGTTTTGCATTGCATTTGTTTAGATTTCTTGTATAAACAGATTTGTGCAGAGATCCTATTAAATGCACATTTAGTTTAACAAACCTTTTCCATCATTTTACTTATATTTTCATTTCAGTGCAGAAATCTGACAAAACAGAGCAGAGTTCATAGCCTTTAAATTGACAGACTCTGGCTATATGAGTGGGCGCCATACACCTTGAAAAGGTAGCAATTTTCCAGTCTTACGGTTAAATCCTGGTAAAAAAGAACCGGATTCCAGGAGCCTAATTACAAGGTGTTAATAGCAACAACAATATAATTACTGTAATTTACATGCTAGCCAGAAACATTTGGTCCCCTCTAAACGTATGTCACAAATGTTATCAGTTATCAGCTTTTGCTGTTGCTGCATTGAGGTTTTAATAAATTGTTGTTGTTTTTAAATAAAAAAAAATAAAATCATTAAAACTTTCTTGTAAACAAAAACGTGCCTATACGAACAGTTGAGTAGGCTATATGAAGTGACAAGCTTGATTATGTATCTTGAAATGTAGCCTACAAATTATTGATGCTAGAGTAATTTGAAGAAAAATTAAAAGTCTAATTTTAGCTTATATATTTCCCCCTCTATAAACACCACATTATGGTCTAAATATAACCTCTTCATCCATGAAGAGTATCATTTAACGGCTCAGGATCTTCACTGATGAGGCAATCAGGCGTTCATCTCCCTACAAACACTCATTCTGTGTCCCAGGATGTCCAAAAGGGCTAAGTAGGCGGCTCTCTAGGTTTTTAGACGCAGCCTCTGACTGAACGATGATTGGTTCAAACTGTGGATAGTCTTGTAACTTTTGTCAAGTTATTGTTAGTCATGTAAAAGTTAGAGCGAGCCAACAGGTTAATGGTTCTTTCTCGAGTTTCCATGTGGAATATAGATATAGTTATTTTACGCGGAATGATTTCAACTAATTATAAAGGTAAAGTGGCCTCCGATGAAGATGAGGATGACCATGGTTCACGGTCATCTCCGCCGGTTCGGACGCAAAGTCTCCCGTTCAGCGTAGAAGCCCTCATGTCGAAGAAAGGAAGGAGTGAATCAACTTCACAGGAACTGATTCAGATGCCATGCATTACAAATCAGGATGATCGATCCGTGATATATTCCTCCAAACGTCGTGAATCTGTCAAAGAAGACTCTTCCTGGATCAATAAACCCACATTATCAACATCACCACGTAAGTTACCAGATTAAAAAACTATTTTGACACTAAGTAATAACGTTATAGTGTCTGGATGACATTCACACAGAAAAAAGGTGTCAAAATTGTACCTTTAGGACTACAAGTTACCAGATTTAAAAACTATTTTGACACCCTTGTAATAACGTTATAGTGTCTGAATGACATTCACACAGAGAAAAAATGTGTCAAAATTGTACCTTTAGGGGTACAACAAAAAAAGGACATCTTTGCATCTTTTTTTTTTACCACAAAAAGGTTCACAGTAGTACCTTACGGTACGTATTTGTACCCTAAGGTACTAATATGCAACTTTTAGGAGTAAAAAAGGTACAAAGACGTCTTTGTAAGGGTACTGCCCCAGTGACAAGCTGTTGCACCCCTAAAGGTACAATTTTGACTTTTTTTTTCTCTGTGTGTAGATATTAAACAACGTGGCATCTTGTAAACAATAATTGAGCCTTTCTCAGAACTAACTTTGCTGAGCCATTTTTTGTAAACAGCTGGTGTCAGTGTGATTTTTTAGTGAGTGATTCTAGCAGATTAACAATAGGTCTGACTCTTCATTGTAAATTGTTTTGTTTTATCATTTCAATAATACAAAACCCCCCCCAGATATAATAGGAAATACATAAGAAATATACAGTGCCCCCCAAAGTATGCTTTTTAAAATGGATTGATAGTTACAAGCACATGATCAAGACAAAAAAGTAATTATTTGCAAGCATAAATATTCAGCATTGTATACAGCAGATCTGATACACAATGTATTTTATGAGTTTGCCCTGTTAAAGCAAATTAGTAATCTGCCCGAGCTGTTTATTACCGAGTCGTTTACGAGCTAATTTATTAACTCATTTTACAGGAGCACCGAGTCCCGCAGCTTGCACTCTCAGAAAGCACAAGACGAACCGTAAACCCCGAACCCCTTTCACCACTACGCAGCTCTTGGCCCTCGAGCGCAAGTTCCGCCAGAAGCAATACCTGTCTATCGCAGAACGCGCTGAGTTTTCCAGCTCTCTCAGCCTGACCGAGACACAAGTGAAGATCTGGTTCCAGAACCGAAGAGCGAAGGCTAAGCGACTGCAGGAGGCAGAGCTGGAGAGGCTCAAAATGACCAGCAAACCCATCTTGCATCCTGGCCTCACTCTACCGTTTCCGCTCTGTACGCAACCCCAGACAGCAGCTCTATTGTGCGGACAGTCTTTCCCGTTCAGCAGACACATGCTGCCCTTCGCACCTGTAGGAATATACTCCACACCAGTGGGTTACAGTGTGTGTCCTCTGTCCAAAGAGACAGTCTAGAGGATCTTATCTAAACTATTGCATCAATATTAACTATTCATGGAAACACTCTGCTGGACTGACATTTGTATGTTTGACACATCTACATGGGTTGCCATAAGATTTGATATATGAACCAGATTATTTTTTATGTTGATTTCTATTTTTAATTAGAACAAATGAAAAGTAGACTTGCAGGTTTGAGTTTTCTGATTTTAAAGTGTCACAAAATGTAATGCCGTTCTTGTAACTTTTGGCATTTTAGGATATTATATTACCCAATGTTTTACATTAAAATATTGATCTAAGTGTGATTTTGAGTCACACGAAAGAAAATGTCAAGTATATTAATAATTTCACCACTAGCCTTAAAGGCACAATATGTAAGATTTTTGGATTAAAATATCCAAAAACCACTAGAACAATGTTATATATTTTGTTGGCTTGTGTACTTACATTTAAATCCAGAGAAATAAGCAATTTTAACCAGGACATGGACCGTGTCCATGCGTCGCCTATCAATGACATCATACCCGTGCTACCCTCGATTTCCGTTTTTATTTTGTAGAAACCATGGTAACAACAAAGCACTTTAATATATTATATGTTTTATTAGACAGGTGATCAACTGTTTGGATACATTCATCGACAGAAAACTAATCATTGTTCCATAGCTCAACACAGTTAGTCTTATTGTTTAAATCTCGTTTTCTTGATTTACCGTGAGTACCACATTTTACCATGCCTAATACCAATCTAGCGTCTCATAGTAGCCGCCGAGCGAACGCACAGAGTAGCATTATAACATAACTTTCAACACACTCAAATGTATCTAATATGATAAAACAGCGCTGCGTTACCCCTCATACGCATGAGCGGAAGAAGCGGAAGCGGTCGTCTGTGGCATAATAAAAGCTCCGCTGCTGTTGAGCCGTGTGTCGCGCTCGTCTCATATGCAATCGCTCCAGCGGCCTCGTTTCGCTCCAGCGGCTTTCAGCCCCACCCTGCTTCATACTACAGTAACGTTAAAGGATTAGTTCACTTCAAAATGAAAATTTCCTGATAATTTACTCACCCCCATCTCATCCAAGATGTTCATGTCTTTCTTTCTTCAGTCGAAAAGAACGTTTTTTGAGGAAAACATTCCAGGATTTTTCTCCACACCATAGACTTCCATGGCACCATAGACTTCCAAACGATTAGTCATTTTTAAAAAAAAATTAAAAATGAATATACTTTTTAACCTAAATTGCTCATCTTGCACTGATCTGTGACGTGCCAAGGATTGCGCAATCACGTCGGAAAGGTCACGCTAGATGTAGGCGGAAGTACCGCCCCAAGTGAATGTGTGAGGGCTAATACAAACGCCCTTTACCTTTTTTTGCTAAAGGACGTTTGTATTAGTCTTCGCACGTGTGCTTTGTAAACACGGGGGCGGTACTTCTGCCTACGTCTAGTGTGACCTTTCCGACGTGATTACGCAAACTGGCACGCTGCAGAGCAGGTTAAAAAGTATAGTCATTTTGTTTTTGTTTTTTTAAATGACCGATCGTTCCGCTAGATAAGACCCTATTCCTCGTCTGGGATCGCGCAGAGCCTCTGAAGCCCTTTGAAACTGCATTGATTTGGACCTTCAACATTTTGGTTGCCATGGAAGTCTATGGTGTGGAGAAAAATCCTGGAATATTTTCCTCAAAAAACTTAATTTATTTTCGACTGAAGAAAGAAAGACATGAACATCTTGGATGAGATGGGGGTGAGTAAATTATCAGGAAATTTTCATTTTGAACTGAACTAATCCTTTAATAAATCTTTAATTCATTGGCTACATTGGTCGGTGAAGTCAGCGACTCACATGATTCCGCGAAATCAAGGCGTCATCAAGCTACGCCTTTGTTTTGAATAAGCGACCTCTAGTGGTGTAAATTACATATTGTGCCTTTAAAGTATTTTTGTATAATGAATCCAAATTCAAATGTGTTTATGAGAAGCAAATGTAAGAATATATTTTACATATGATTTACAGAATGTGCTGATTTAGAGTTACACCAAGATCTATAGGCCAGTCAGTGTATTTTTTCATTTCCTAATTGGAAATCTTAGAGGATAAACTACTAAGATTAAACCTTTTTTGCTCAGTCGAGGTGTTTTAGGAGATCAGCTCATGCTCCAAGTCGCATGATTGCTAATGCTTTTTAAATTGAGGTGCTGAAAAGAGGCTTTTTAAAGCGTCCATGCTCATAATCAGTGGAATTGCTGGTTGACCTCTGGATCTCTCTTCATGCTGGTGGTCCCAGGAAAGTTAATTAAACGGTGTCATTACATGACGCACTAAAACACTGGGTTAGCCGCGTAAGTATTTAACTTCGTAAATCTCTCTGTGTGCTGCAACCAAGGAATGTGTCGACCCGATGCATTTCTAAAATGATCTTAAGAAATTCAATGTTGCATATAATTTATGATGGATTAATTGGCTTTGTTGTATCGCTGAGTTTCCATGAAATAATCTATAATCTTCTTCTGGTGTAATTGCATATACGTGGGGTATCTACACAGTAAAAATAGCCCAATATAATAGCCGCCTTCAGTCACAGTCCCTGAGCCGGAGTGACTGAACACAACTGCTTATTTTCCATAGACACCAACCGTGTCTTAGCATGTCCCTTTGGTAGGTCTTCTCCGCATGGTCTACCCTTTTAAAAATACCCTTGGCTTTGTATTGCAATTTGACTTTGAGCCTTAACTGATTGTGAATGCCGAGCTCTACATCAACCAGACCCTTTACTAATTGTCCTTACCCTCCAAGTTTAACTCCACCAGTGTGAAATGGTGTATGAGAGCTCAGTGATAAAGAGCATTTGCTCACTTAACTGTGGCATTGTTTGGCACCGACAAAGTGTTTCCCATTACTGTACACCCATGTTACAATTAGCGGCCATTTCACAGTCTATTTCTATTTCTTTGTTTTTAAAACAAGCTGCAACATTAGTTTGATAACAGATCTTTCTGTGGCACAAAACTGTCTTTTGACCCGAGAGGGTAGTTTCACTTCATCTTGGTTGAAACTCAAAAGATCCTGCCAAGTTTTTCTGACTGTTCAGTCCATTAAGTGGAAGGCTTTGATCCTTAGTGACTACGACCAGGGAGGTCTAAAAAAGGTGTTTTTATTGTATTTATCTGTGCAAATGTAGCACTTCAGATTATATTAAATTTGCATGAGAGAAAAAAGCAACCATTTACTAAATAATAGCCTCTCACTGACCCTAAAAACTCTTTTGACATTTAGCATATATTATAATATAACTAAAACACATTAATTCATTCATTACAATAGATAAAACATAGTCACTAATAGGCACATCTAGATATTGTTTCCATATGCTCTACAAGCTTATAAAAGTCATAACTTAATATTTTTCAACTAAAACCATATTGTATCTAATCAGTAACTTCTCATCAATGAGTGAATGCACAAAAGTCTTACAGTTTTGGACGTTACCCTGTTTTTACCATGCTATTACTAAATTTACCCTCTTTTTATTAATTAAAAAAGTTGAGAAATTCTTTGAAATTTCAAATTTTTTAAGAACTGCAGCAAAAAACTCTGCGATGCCAGAAAATATATATTTTTATATTTATGAGAAATGTTATTTGAATATATCAGATTAAATTTATATGAACATATAATATGATAATCATCCTTAAATTAATTTTAAACTTATAACTCACGACTGCTCAAAACAAAATTTATGAAACATACGTATTCTTTTTTCTAACGAAACAACACCAATATTACTCTGAAATGTTTTCAAACAAAATATTTTCAGTTTACTTGCATAAACTTTTACTTTCATATGAAAAAATGATGATAAACAGCTTGAATCTTCTCTTCATGCTGCAATGGTTCATCAAAGCGAAATGTGGACTTCTTTTTCAAACACTCTTTCCTTTTTCAAATTTAACTATTTGATCTATGAACTTTTGCTCTACAAACACATTGACATTAATTTGTTTGTCATTTTTTATTTTAATTTCAGAATTATTGTGTGTGCATGAGCAAGCATGTTTATAAACAAAATGCAGCCCCAGTGGAAAGGAAAAAAATGTGTGCGAGTGCACTCTAAAAAACACTGGGTTAAAAACAACCCACTTTGGGTCGTTTTTAGCCCAAGGGCTGGGTAAATACAGGACATGTTGGGTTAATTTTACACAGCAAATTGGGTTGTTTATTTAACCCAGCATAATGGTTGATTTAACCCATAACAATGGGCTGATTCATTTTTACTATAATAGTAGCTTCGTCTTTTTTTGTAATTTTTTTTTTTTTTTTTTACTTCATACTTCATACGGATTAACTTAAATCCTTTAAACTTTTTTTTTTTAAATACTCACACAACCACTGGTTTGTATGATAATTCCTTTATTTTCCTTTATTACAGTATGTCATATATTTTTTTTAATACATATTGCCTACATTTAAACTCATTTAACAAATATTAGAAGTAAAAAAAACAAACATTTAGAAGTGATTGAAGTGTAATCGACCAGTCTCTGTTGTCCCGTTTCCACAGTAACGACGCTGGATCTCAGCGGGGGAAGTTCTAACTTCAGACCGCCGCCCTGCGTTTCACTCTTAGCCGAAATATGCTGTGACTGGCTCCATAACCTGTCCATAAACAATCAGTGTACAGTTCTGAGAACATATTTTAATATCCTAAGTATTTATATTCTGTATCTTTTTAAATAAAAATCATAAAATTTAATGCAAAGCATCAGGCGATGCAACACTAGGTGACTGACATCGCGCCCCTGTATGTTGCTTTGCATAAAATTAAACGATATATAGCACAATAACGATTTTATAGATAAAATCAAATGTACACAAACCTGTAGGCCTATTTAACCAAAGACATGCACCCATTTTGACGGAGCTGAGAACTGCTCTCTCCTGAAGAGGTCGCAAAAAAGCCTGCAATAAACAACTCAACTCAACTCAACTCAACCCCTGGGTTGTTACGTCTGACCCAGGATTTGGGTAACACAAAAACACTGGGTTGTTAACTTACGGACCCACACAAAAACTACCGAAACACTGAAAAAATAACCCCAAAAAATGACTCAAAAGGCTCAACCAAGGATTTGGGTAGAAACAATAACCCAAGATTTTTTTCTACATGTATTACAGCTACATGTATTACAGACGTAATCTGTGACACATTTAACAAATAGATGTAAAAAAAATAAATCAATAAAAACCCCGCGTAATTTCATGTGTAAAGCCACAGTTCACTTTCAGGTCAAAACGGACCCAAACGCAAAAGATTTAGGTTAAATGGGTATATCTCTTGTTGTTTTTTGTTTGTTTGTTTGCTTTTTGTAAACAAAAACAAAAACCCTGGAAGAACCCACTTTATATCAGGTGGTCTTAACTACTATGTACTAACATTTAAATTAATCATTTGATACGATGCACTTATGTGTACAACTTTTTACATTGTACTTACATTTTAAAAAATACCTGCATGTAATTACATCTGTAATTAATTTCTGTAGTTACATTTATAATTACACTGTTGACACTTCCCTTACACCTAACCATTCCCAGTCCCTAACTTTACCCGTATCCCCAAAAGTGTTTTGCAATACAATATCAACGCAATAAGTACATTGTACTTATTTTTTTTGATGTAAGTACATAGTAGTTAATGCCACCTAATATAAAGTGGGACCACCTGGGAAAATAAATAAATAAATAATGTGTATTTTTTGACAGTCGTAACACAAAATTTCAGCTTCGTAAAATTTTAAGTAAAAATAATTATTTAAACATTTTTATGTAGGCTACCTCTTCTGGGTCAAAAGGGACCCGAATGCAATAGGAGGGTTAAAAGAGTTGTAAGTCCTTTTGTGTCCTACAAACCAAGACTGTAGTGCTAATGACAGAAGTAAATATTCTGTGACTAAATACTGATAAAAGACCATTTTGGTTCCAAAAAAAAAAAAAAAAAAAAAAAAAAAAAATGCAGTGGCTTCAAAACATTATTGGCTTCCTAGATGCTGCTATTTACAGATTTATTTTATGTATCTAACTGATTTGGTTTTGCTGACCTTGTGTCAATGTATAGAATGACATATTCTGATTGTTATCCAGCAGTGCCTAGTGTTGGTGTTTTAAAATGTCCACTAGATGTAGCAATTTCTTTGAGAAAATTAAGTCAAGACAGTTCATTTACAATGCATATTGAATAAAAAAATCAAGACTTTTTAAAGTTTACAATAAAATATTTTATAGATATTATTACAATGTGTCTATATTTGTTATTTATTTTGTCTATATTTATTGTAACGCTTCACTTTTAACAGTGCATAGTACATTTTAGTGAAACAAAAGCCTGAGTGCACAAATGATTTTTATGTTTCACAACAGAAATAATGGTAGAAAGAAAAAAAAAACGAATGTAAAGACATACTACCTCTAACATCTAATAGATCAGGGTATATTTTATGTCACACAAGTAGATCTCGTGCAACGTTTTTACCTTCTCAAGGTTGCATCTATGAACAAATCTCCTGTGCCTGTCATTTTTTATAGACAAATACAACTTCCATCTTCGGAGGAACAAATCATTTGTGTGCAGTGTTTACACAAAATATGTGAGGTGCGTCGGAGGTGGAATAAACTGTGGTAACTGCTTGAAGGAGTGCACAATTGATTGACAAAGAGCACAATGGCTCTGATGGGGAGGAAAAGAAGCCAACCGATGGTGCTGTGCTGAGCTGCACACACCTGCCAACATGACCAGTGGCTCAGTCATCTCTCTGCTCAGTAGAGCATGCAGCAAAACCAGTCTGAGAGAAACAAACTTCAGACTTTGTGTTTTCCTCTTCACTAAGCTTCAGAGAAACATGTTTTCTCAAAACAAGAGGCTGGCTGAGAGAATCAGGTAGAATGATTCAATGAAAATTGTGTAAGATGAATGAAGAAACAAAAAGCAGCAGTAAATACGATGAGCAGTTCATATCAATGTTCATATCAATGTGCCAAGACCGCACAGTTGAGATTAAATGTCACATTTAGATGGAGGAAGATATATTTACGCAATGGAAATCCATCTTTCGGCTAAAGCACAGCACAAAGAGAGTCATATCTGAGCACGCGGTGACTCCTGTACTCCAGAGGCTGAAATGAAACGCTCTTTTTATTTCACATGGTGTCATTATGGGAAATCCCTTTATCTCGCTTCAAAGCCCTTGAGCAGGTGTGTTTTATGAAACAATCACTTTATTCAGCCTCTTTAACGGCAGGGGAATGAGGCTGTCTAAAAGCAATCCTCCAGGAAGATCTCTCTGTAGTTATGCAGGTGTCGTTGATGCTTTCCTTGATTTGAATTTTTAACTAATTATGACACAAATGCAATCATTAGATAATACTAATACACATTCAGGATGCTAAAGTGTTAACTTTATATCCTTTAGGCCAGTGATTCTCTGCTGGGTTGCGAATTAAAAATGGAGGTGTGTTATGAACAGGATTGCAGGCTACACGGAAAAAACAATGCTAAATGCAGAAAGTAAGGAGTGTTTATTTACACTATAGTGCAACCCAGTTAACAATTTTTGGTTCCCAGAACAAACATTCTTTACGTAAATAGAATGTTCTCTT
This sequence comes from Coreius guichenoti, assembly GCA_039654105.1. NCBI lineage: Eukaryota > Metazoa > Chordata > Actinopteri > Cypriniformes > Gobionidae > Coreius > Coreius guichenoti. The sequence goes on along the minus strand of CM077173.1, from coordinate 10,479,738 downwards.
TAGGTTATAAAAATAAAACCCAAAAATAACCTGCAGGGAACGTTCTGGGAACGTTCTCTTTAGGTTACAAAAACAACCAATAGAAAATGTTCCCAGGACGTTCTTATTTGGTTCCCCAAAAAAATAAACAAACGGGAACCATATGGGAACGTTCTGTGGGAAATAACGATCCTTGTTGGTGAATATTGTCCACGATTGCTCAAATATTTTACCTGTAGTACAAACAGCAATTTACACCTTGTGTGTGAAGAATCTATCATTGTTTGCATTAACAACAAGATGCTGTTTATTGCTATATTCACTTGGTGCAAAGAGTATCTCTACACTTAGTGTAATGATCTACACAACTGTTCAAAAGTTTGGGGTCAGTATGTTTTTTTATTATTTTTTTGATAAAGAAAAAATGGTCACACTTTAGTTTAGGGTCCAATTAACACTATTAACTATTTATTAACTATGACTTTTGTCTAAAAAAAATCCCCTCATAATTACTGCTTATTAATAGTTAGTTAGGTAGTTGTTAAGTTTAGGTATTGGGTACCGTAAACCCTAACGCTCAAAATAATTAATTGGTTTGAGTAGAGTCTTCTTTTGAGTTCACAAAACTGACACATTTTAAGTAATCTGAATTGTTTCATTGTTTTGAGTTTTATGAACTTGTTTCTTTTAATTTAGACAAACTTAAATGTAACTGAAACTGAGCTGGGATTTCTATTTCCCCACATGCTTTGCCATGACACTCAAAAGGGACAGTAAATGCTAAAATTAAGTGTTATATTATGTGCAAGATTGATGTTAAATGGTAGATTTAGTAGTGTTTAATGTTTTATGCTAGTTTGTGTACCAATTAGCAAGGTAGCATTTATTGAATTAGTTAAAGCTAACCAATATTTAAGCTGAGATGACATAATTTTAAGATAAATATACAAATTAGCTTACTCAAATATTTCAAGTTAAGAGAGATTTAAATGTACGTACAAAATAAAAATCTGCAAGTTCTGCTTAAACTGTAAATTTCTTAACTTAAAAAAAAAGTAACAGATTTTTTTTTTAGTTTTGCCAACTTATTCGGGTTTACAGTGCAGAATTAAGCAATGTAGAATAAGGTCATGCAGAATAAGGCATTATTATGTGCTTTATAAGTACTAACAAAAAGTCAATATCTTATGCTAATAAGCAACTTAATAGTGAGAATTAGACCCTATAAAGTGTTGCTACACTACAATGCCGAAAGCTATTTGGCTTTTTATCTAAAACCTTAAGAACTTGTTTATAAACAATTTCAACCAGTTTAAGAATAGACTTGCATGTTTGTGTCCAGGTAGTACAGTATGTGATATATGGGAGGATCATGGAATTCATAGATAAAACTGCTGCTTATTTAGTCAAGCTATTTAAATTTCACTGTGTTAAAAAACTTTCTTCATGTGTTTTTTATAAGAAAGCTGAGAATCTATTATTATTCCTAAGTATTTAAATGTATGCACTACCTCTGTCACGGCTGGGTATGGGTGAAAAGGAGCAAGGACTCAAGTGCAGAATGGTGAATGGTGGTTTTATTTAATAATAAAATAAAACAAACAAAACTACCCACGAGGGGGAAAACCAAACTACAACTTACAAAACATAAAGAGCAGGAAAACATGAAGAAACCAGGAAGCACATGGCAGGTAACAGCAATCCAGCACAGTACAGCAAACACAAGGAGACTAAATAGGAACAATCAAGGCAGGTAATGAGGGAGAACAGGTGGGGCAAATTAATCAATAATCAGATAACAAGAGGGGCGTGGTCAAGACAATAGACAGGAGAGCACATGGCACAAGGAACACGTGACAAGCCATGTGCTCACACCAAATATGACAACCTCAAGCTTCTGTCCCTGGACAAACACTTCTGCTTTTACATATGCCCTTTTGGTAAAAAAAAAACAAACAAAAAAACATGTCAACATGATTTATAAAGCCATTGTGAAACCTGATCCATCCCAGTCGATTTCTGTGCAACCTCTTGCCGACTTTTTGTATGTACACACATAACATCATCAACATACATTTGACAAATAACATTTGGGGGGCAGACATTTGGTAAATTATTTACATACATACTAAACAACAACGGACCTAAAATAGATCCTTGTGGAACTCCAATATTATAACTCTTACACATTGTTTCCTATTTTCTAACTGAGTTTTAAACCACATAATGGCCTCAACTGAGAAGTTCAAATTTGATAACCTAGAAAGCAAAATATCATGATTTACAGTATCCAAATTTTTTTAAAATACAGGACCAACTACACCTCCTTTATCCATCTTTGATTTGATATTTTACAGCACAAAACAATTTGCAATTAAACAGTTTTTGTATACTTAATTTCTTGCTAAACAGTTTTGGTACTATGTTGGGTCATCAATCATCACTCAATGTCCGATGTAAAAACTGGGTCCTGAAGCAAAACCTGTTAAGAACCGTCGCCTTAGGCTGAAGTGTGTCAGATTTGAAGCCAATCACATAGAGAGAGGAACATCCTCCCATCCAACACTTTGTGGATCACAGCTCTCCCCCCATGGCTATTACTGTCTGAGAATGTTATATCTCCGTCCCTACGACTCTCCATCACAGGATGTAGAACAACACAGTTATGGTCCTCTGATGCCAATGGTGTGGACATTGTTTTGCTGAACGAGAGCTTGCACTTCAGTGACTTTGATCTCCGGGCTGGAAGTGGAGCTTTTTTTTTCTCTTTTTTTTATCTCCATGTGCAAGGTTGAGAGGTCTTAGCTTAGAGGTTGGGTCCATACTATAAATATTTCACTGGCAAAGCAAAAGGGCTAAAAGTTAAAAAAAAAAAGCCAGTGAACTAAAAATACAGCAGCTTTAAATAACCTCAACTACAAGCCGTGAGTTTCTTAATACTGTACACCTCAGCACTGCAAGAACCAGTTGTCTGTAGAAATGACACAGATTTTTGCATTAATTTGACAGCAACAAAAACTATTTTTAGGGTGTGATGCAATATATATATATAAAATATGTTCCCAAAATATGTGTGCTGTGCATGCTTTAAGGTCAGAATAACAAAGACCTCTCTGTGAGGGACTGTTTGTACAGCCCGTTGACTGTGATGACTGTGGGAATGCTGTGGGAGATTTTGTACGCCACAGCATCTGCTTCAATGTTAGGATTGGAGATGTGACATTCATTGAATACTGATTGCCTTTGACTGATGGGATAAACTGGATTTATCAGACCAATGAATATTAAGAGAATCGTGTGACTGTTTTTGCATCTCAATCATTTACATAAGAACAAATGTTAAAGAATTACATATAGATGTTTGCTTTACTCCTGCATGAACCTGGGGGAGGTTTGTGCAGCTGTTTTCAGTTTTATATTTATTTTTGTTCTCCTCTGGAAGCTGTTGCTCTTGTTTTGAGTGAGTCATCAATTTCTCAGTTGGACTGTAGGACGCATGTGACATGCAACAATACGGCCCCCTTTTCTTGCTTTTATCACAGAAAAAAGGCCTGGATTGTGTTTCTTGCTTAACAAAAACTAAATGGCTGTGAATGAAGACTAGACTTTTAAAGGACCGTTCAAATCACTTAATCTGTGTTACAAGTTCAGAGACCCTGTGGATTTTAACACAAGGTTACATAATAGCAGAAAACAGCACATTATGAGATTTAGGTTAGTGATCATTTTGGAGTAAAGTTGCTTGGCAAGATTTTTGCACATCTGTACAAAAGAATCACTGCTCAAATGAATCATCGCTTTATCATGATGTTCAGTACTATATGTCAACACGCAACATCAACACCCAGCACGTTAATAAATGACATTTGTAATTAAAGGTTTTTGATTTTATAGACTTGTTTCGAATAACCACTTTTTAAAAAGTACACTCAAAAAATATTTTGTACTAAATGTAAGATTTATGTAATTGAATTGCATATACATTTCCATCCATTTGGATTACACAGTTTTAATATAAACAAACTAATAAACAATATGTTTTAGATGCACAATAACCAGTTTTATATATTTATCATCATTAAATCCAAATTTTTCAATCTCGTTTTAACTAAGCAAATGTTGCTTGTTCCATAGCCATATTTTAACAATGTTTATACATCTTAACTAAATACATTTAATTTTTCACAATTTATGCTGATTTTTAAAGGTACTTAAAGGCACTATGTAACTTTTTTTTGTTCAAAATTAACAAAATTTAAATCAATATATCATCAATCCTTCTTCCAAACCGCGTTTTTGTCTTATATCCTGATTCACTATGAGTGTTTATATTTTATACCTAGCAGGATAGTTTTCACTGGAATTTGTGTACATCACTCGTCCATGTGTGTCTCATCATATCCGTAAATAGAGAAAAGTTGCTCCGGCTACTTTGATGTGTGTATGGTGTGGGAATGGCATAGGTTAGTTGTCACAACAAGCGAGAAAGGTTGACAAAAGCCCTATTCGGACGGGACTAGTTTTGCAGGGGGATGTTAGTTTCACAGACGTACTTTGCAATTTTAATCCAGTCTGAATCTGCCAAGTCTGTGTTTTCCTCACACAACATCAGTAAAAATTCCAGAGAAAATTACCTACTGTTGTTCGGCGAACTCAACAGTGCTCTGAGAAATCTAATCTCGTCCGAATGCGAATGTCTGTTTGCTGATGTTGTATTATTCTAACGCTTCTCCTCATGTGCTTTTTGACCTACCTGAGCTACCGTTTGCGCACCAATCTTTGGTATGCTTTAATAGACCCTTTTCACATTTCCGGGTTTATCAGAGCGGAAGTCGTCATAGTTGGGTTAACTTTTATAGCGGTGAATGAGAGTATACATTAAATATATTTTTTGTGTCCCCATTTTCTCAAATAGCAAAAGAAAAACTCCACAATAGTGATTTCACAACTTTCAAAAAGAGGGAAAAAATAGAGTGAGATTGATAACGGCAGTGAAAAGAGAAAGATGTTAATTTTCACCATCACTCCCATAGACGCTGTATTAGAAACACCCTCACAGCAGCGGTAACTTGTTTTTTGTAATTTGATGCAAAAGTAATATAATACAAAGTATTAGTGTTATAAATGTACATACATTTTTTTTTAAAAATAAAATAAAAAACTTTGCAGATTTTACGTTAAAACGCGTCATCACAGTCTGTGAAAAGGGTCTATTTTAATATGGATGGTATACGACGAGAAAATAACATAAAATTAATAAATGGAGCCAAATCGCGGAAACTGCGAAGACTGCCCATTTTAATATCAGTGTCAGGTAAGAATAAGATTGTCTAGATTTTACTTATGCAAGTTTATTATAAACAGCCACTGCTATAAACCTGTGAAATTTATTAAAATGTTATTTATAATAAATTAAAATCATATCAACAAATTATACATTAAAAGACATTGCGTCATCCGTGATGCACACAAACACAGCACATGACCTTCTGTAACGCCCACATCTAGAAAACACACACTCCCACCTCTGTAATAAACACGGAGATAAAATGCTGCCTTCACGTGCTATCGGAATTATACTAAATACGAGTTTCCTAGGTTTAAATTGCACATGAACGCCCTCTGATGTCGTGTTCACCACTGGGATGTTCGGAAATAATTTTGATACCCAAATTCCCGAGATGGGCGTGCCATAAACTTTAAACATGGTGGCGGGGAGAACTACTGCTGTGACAGGTGTGATTTATTAGTTTTTTCCCCCCAAAACAGCTTATCGTCTTGTCTTGTCATTAATGTAGTGCATTTTTACATATACGAGTAATCATTTTAAGCATACTGTATGTTTTATACACAGCAAAAAAAGCCTTTATTTGACCGAAATTACAGAATCGGCAGATAGCAGACTTTCTGGATGGCATCATAAGTGTTTATATGTTTGTCAGTGCATGTGACACTACATATAGCCTACTTTTGGTTTTAATAAGATTTTCCCAATAAATAGGCAAGAATAAACCTGGTGTCCTTCATGATTCCTGTTCATTCTGACAACAAAGCCCTTGAATGCAACAAGCTCGTAATCACGACTTCTGAAGTGGGAATTAACAAATTTCCGATAGCAGGTGAAGGCAGCATTAGTCCCGTCTGTATCGGTAGGCCTACATGAAATCACAGACGTCGGGTGATAAAAATTGTAACTCAAAAGTTGTTTAGTAAACTAGTCCCGTCCGAACAGGGCTAAAGAGCACGCTAAATCTTGAACTTCCAGGGAATCACCCGTTATAAAAAAAGGCAAACAGAGGTGATTCTGAGAACGTGAAAGAGCTCGTAATAAAACCAGAATCAACGGCTTTTCAGAGATAGCGAGAATTGAGGGATCTGCATGTTGTAAAATTAACGTGGAGATGGTGTTTTTACTACTCAACATGAGGAAGGTATTTTATTGAACAGATAAATTGCCATAGCTCTCTAACAGAGTTCAATGTAAAGCATTATCTATTGTGAAGGGTCATTTCATTATGGTTGTAGTGCTGTGCTGTAATTTATTTTTAAGGAAGTATTGTGTCTATTAATGTCTAGCTACAGTAATGTCTTCAGCTAGTCAGCTTGGGATCCTTTCCATCTAAACTGGTTATATCTCTTAAGCCTAGTAGTGAATATTTTATGAGCAGTAGAATAACCATATTCATTCGCACAGTCACACAGAGCTGAAGCACAACCATAACAATGTTCTTCTGCAAAATGCATGCCAGGGCTGTATGTTAACTTTTTTTTGCACATAGCACTGGTGCTACAGAGGTTGAAAGTTTTGTAGTATAAAACGTCTGTTATCATGTCTGAAAAATGCAATAAAATACAAAGTATTTAAGAATAAATATAATAATAAAGAAGAAATATATTTTTACATTTTACATAAATCATTAGAAAGGTCTAAGGCTTTATTAAAAAATATTAAATTATGATTTAAAAAAAAAAACTGAACTTTTTTGTCAGGAAATCTTATGCATCCACTGAGAGAGAAAAAAAGTACCGTACACTTCTCTACACCACGAATCTATCACTGTACAGAATATTATAAAATAATATAATTTCTGCCTCATTCTGTGATGTGAAGCACGTCAGATCACAAAAGTAAGTTATTTCAAACACTCAATTAAATGTTCTCTTTTGTTGGACAACAGGTTTGTAAACGCCTCTCATTACAAGTTTGGAAAGATGTTTGTTTGGCACATGGTGCTTTTGGCTTTTCGCAGCGTTAGTCTGGTCACACTCAACTTGATTCTATCGACCACTGGTGCATTTGTGTTCATCGCATTAAAAACGTGCACGGCGCATGATAGAAAACAGGCCGCGGTAAATATATTGTTTTTTTTTATTAATTTGGTGCTATTATGCGCAGCTGAGTAAACGACACTTGGGTTTACTGTATGTGCGTCGCATGAAGGCGGCTTTCTGCTGCTTGCAAAAGGACTAATTTGAGGAGACAGCAGATTGCCATTCATTTGCCATCCTGATTGCACATATGCGCGAAATCGCAAATACGCTGCAGGCTCGATCACTCTCACTCGTATCCAATGTAAATCATCAACACTATCATCCCATATGTGTTTTATTGAACTAAATACATCATAATCGGCTGAAACGCATGCGCGGGTTACTTGAACAAGTGCGCACCCGACCCGAGTCCGTGTTGCTTTCACATTCATGCGATCACGGCACAGTTCGGGTGCAACCGAACTCAGACCACCTCCTCCAGGTAGTGTTGAGAAAACAGTAGTCTCGGTTCGGTACCTCAGTGCGCACCGAGCTCCGCATGACAGCTTTCACATTAGCAATTTTTCATGCGAAACGTGCTCCATTTCGAACTAAACTGCCAATGACTCAATCTTGACTTGCAGAGATAGAGCAGCATTTACTGCGAACCGATCGATCCGCTCGCTGCGCTTCACCTGCACATTTATTTATTTAAAAATTTAATCCTTCATAATTCATAATCTCATTGGATTTCAGTCAATCGTGCAGCCCTATATAACCTCACACAAGCACAAAACATTCTCACTTCACACAAACAAGCTCTGTCTCACATGCTAAACTGTATCGCACGCATGCTACTGTGGTAAATGTATTCATTGAACAGACCGATTTTTTCATAGCATGTGCATATATGTCGCACTGTACAGTTTTTAACGCTAAAGGGCCAAAAGTTACATTGTGTACCTTTAACAATTAGAATAAATGCATTTTGCATTTAAAGGTGCATTTAAATAGGTACTGCAGTCCAAATTCAAAATATTGTTTGCCCCGCCCCCTCCTCCTCAGACTCGACGTTCACGCAGGTTGCCAGTTTGAGGACACGCAACAAGAACGAGCGCAATTGACAATGGAAGGCGAGGAGACTTACACACTGTAAGTTGATGAGTTGATTTATCCATGTTTTAATGTGCTTTTTTAGATATTTAGATGGATGCCGAGGCTTTTTAGGTCAGGTAGAATCTGTGATCTCTGACCCAGTTTGTTTGCTGGCTTCCATGGCAGCAATATGCTGTGTTTTCCACCAACTGGCAACCTAGGGTGTCAAAATACTATTGGGTAAACTGGCGGCGTGCGGTATCGCACAGACCAAAACAAAAACAGACACACGGAACACACATTTCAAAGTAGAATAACTGGCTGTAGCTTTGTTTTTCAGAGAAACGAGTATTTGAGCTCAGAATGTTTCCTAAATATCTGCAAACATATGGTATTTTTATGCTTTAGTACAGTCAAAAACTTACATACAGGACCTTTAAATAAAATAGCTGCAAACAGTTAATAATAAACAATGTCATTATTTTATTTATTTATTTTTGAGTGGATCACAATGTGAGACGTACATTACATTAAGTTTATTAGTTTATGGTAAAACTGCAATCAAAATCGATGAAAATTTTAAATGCAATTCAAATAACTAAATTCTAAATCTAGGCCTAAATATTGTGGGAAAACCGAGGAAGACTAAAAGCCCTTGTTGTTCATTTTCTGGATTACACTGTATATAAAATATTCAGGATACAAAATCCCTACACAGCTGAGTTTATTTGACTTCCTTTTCAGAGGGGGTCAGCTGGCTCCCAGGAAACCATTTGACACAAGCATTTTTCAAACAGGGCCATATTTAGCCGGCTATTTGCTGTTTCCATTGTGAATCTGGAATTTCTACTTCATCATGGGCACCAGTGCAATATTATTTAAGGCTGTTTTGTTAAATGCTGAAGTGTTTGTGTTTCTTTGGTGAGGCCAGACTCAAATCTCAGCTTTATTCTCTTGGATGGATTGTTTAGCTCTATAAACATGTAATGTCTTTCTTGATCAGCGATATTTTCTGTTCCTTTGTAATCCATGTTTTGTTGTGTATGACTCACACAGCTGTGGAATTCAGGTTCTCCCTAAGGTGAGTCCGACGTATCGTTTTGAGAGCTGGAAGCCCTTGTTGGAGGTCTAATTTTTGGCAGCAAGCAGGAATCTCAGTCATGCTTGATTGTGCCCCGTGCCTTTGAACGGCATCCAAACCGCACCAGAAGTAACGTTGTCTTTCACAACCTGGAAATTAGCACCATTCACCACGGAGATGCTGCACTTCCGTTCTTCCTGTATGTTGCCAAGGCATTTGTGTTTTTCTGAGGGGAACTCAAAGAAAACAAATTTTCTCCCTCACTTTCATCCACCTAAGTCCTTCAGTCTCTCATCCTCTCAGTGCGAGGCGGGTGTCTTGTTTTGTTGATAGAGGGCATCTGTCCACGAATGGCAGTGATGTGATGAGATTAGTCAGATTGGACAGGCCGCACTTCAAAAACAGGCCTAAAGGGCAGTGCATTAGCATTGCATCCATTCAAACATGACACAGCTTCCCCAGACTCTGTCCTTCAATGGGCATTCCTATTTTTGAAAGACCAAACCATCAAGCGCTAATTTACATTACGTTCATTATGCCGGCCTCATTCACTCAGACGTAACGTTGCTGGCACAAACCGTATCAAATATACATCACAAGGGATGTTAAAATATAACTTAAGCAGTTTGCATGAATGACTTGTAAAAGTAATTTATAAGTAAACATCTTCTGATTAAATGATTTAAAATGTCAAGTCTTGCTGTGACTTAAAATCTGACATCAGTGACCTATCAGCTTAAAGGATTAGTTCATTAGTTAAAATTAGCCCATGATTTACTCACCCTCAAGCCATCCTAGGTGTGTATGACTTTCTTCTTTCAGATTAACACAATCAGAGTTATATTAATAAATATCCTGGTGTTTCCAAGCTTTATAATGGCAGTGACGGGGTCCATTGAGTTTAAAGCTCAAAAAAGTGCATCCATCCATTATAAATGTACTCCACACGGCTCCGGGGGGTTAATAAAGGCCTTTTGAAGTGAATCGATCGAGTTTTGTAAGAAAAATATCCATATTTAAAACTTTATAAAGTAAAATATCTAGCTTCCGCCAAACCGTCTTCCGTATTCAACTTACGGAAAAAGCGTAACTGGCGGTCTGTATGACGTCAGACGTAGCGTAAGCGTTTTGAACTGCGAGAGGCGTTACACTTTATGCCTAAGTTGAATACGGAAGGTGGCCTGACGGAGGCTAGATATTTTACTTTATAAAGTTTTAAAAATGGATATTTTTCTTACAAAACTCGATCGATTCGCTTCAAAAGGCCTTTATTAAGCCCCCGGAGCCGTGTGGATTACTTTTACAATGGATGGATGCACTTTTTTGAGCTTCAAACTCGTGAGCCCCGTTCACTGCCATTATAAAGTGTGGAAGCGTCAGGATATTTATTAATATAACTCTGATTGTGTTTGTCTGAAAGAAGAAAGTCATACACCTACAGTAGGATGGCTTGAGGGTGGGTAAATCATGGGGTAATTTGAATTTTAAAGTTAACTAATCCTTTAAGCAATATACTAAAAACATATTGACATCATGAGACAGCTACTAACACATGACAATAAAACTACGTTAATTAAACAAACAGTCAACCAATGCTACTACTGTAACAATTCATGACCCAGAGTATGCTGTGCTGGGAGGAATGCAGGTGAATGGGACTGAACCCAAACGCACTTTAAACTATTTGAAATTCATTAATCTAAAGCTTCACGTAAAAGCCTTATGTACACACACCAGTGTCTGATGATGGGGTAGCGGGTGTGATGTGATGACGAGACGTAAGTTATCATGGGACTATTTGGCGAGAGGAAGAAGCAGCAGAAAGTTTGTATAGCCTACAGACAAACACTAAAATCGCAGACGGCGAAATGAACCGCGAGTGTATCGGATCCGTTCAAAATAACACAAAAATGAATGAGATGAGTGGGGATTCTCTGTGAGTAGGCTATATGATGTCACATCGTGATGTCGCTTTGGCTTTACGGGAGTGCCCGGAATGTGTGTGTCATGTTGGTTCAAGTCACAAAACAGGCTAAAAAGGCGCATTTGTTTTCCCCCCCAAAACCCCTAGATGGCACAAAAACTCACCGCAGCACAAACATCCGCACTTCACTATGCAGGTGGAAATTTGGCTGATTCTTGACACCATTGCGGGTAGAAAGGTATTTTAAAGTCGTTGTTTTTAAAAATTTTTTATACATTTATGTAGAAATAAGAATCGTTAAAATAACCCCCAAAAAAATGTTAACCAAAGAAAAAAAAAATGTTAATGATTTTCAGTTTTGTAAATGAAACTTTTTTTTTTTTTTTTTTTCAAAAACTGAAAAATATGTACAGGCTACTGTAAAAGTATGGTATTTGAGATAAAAACCACCCCTACTGTCTAAAGGCATAGTAGCCTAATTGACGTGATAATAAGCTTAAATGGCTGGCTGACTTTTCCATGTGTTGACATGACAGAATCAAATGGTCGATATCATTTATTAAAGGTGCAATAGCTGATTCTCTACGGAAACATTTTTTTTTATGCTGGTTGAAAGACTCCTCATATCCTTATAGCAATCACTATGTTAAGCGTTCTAAATGTATTTTTATAAATATATATCGTCTGTGGAAGTCGTAGGACCATAAAATGTTGGCAGCAGCTATTTGCACTAAGTGAAAGCATATTTTCTTAGCGATTATTGCTATTTACACTAAGTGCAAATAACATTTTCTTACCGATAGATGACATTTACACTAAGTGCAAATAGCTGTAGATGCTATTTGCTATTTAAGTGAAATAGCATACTAAGTGAAAATAGTGATATATTCTATTTACACCACGTAAAAGTAGCAGTACTTTGCAATATGTGTAAATAGTAATTAGATGCTATTTATACTTTATTTTGACAGATACATACTATTTGCACCTCAGTATTGTTGTACATTAACAGGATGCAATAATAACATAGTGTAAATTATGATATTTATTAAAATTATTAAATGGATGCCACCTTAATGGGACAATAAAAGCCCTCCCTACACCTACCCAATAAATACTTTTATTTTTATTAAAGGCACATTTCGTTAGCCACTTTATTTCCACTTTTAGAACATTTTCTTAATTTTTATTGAAAGTAAATGCCTTTCCGATGTGATATGTGATAGGAAAAGGGAGAAGAGCGAGCTCGGCAAAAGGCAAAAATTCGAACCCGGGTTGATCGCGTCAAAACTTAGATCCTTAAACCTTACGCATTATTGACTACACCACTGAAGATGTTGAAATATGTGCGTCTTTTTTTTTATCTTGTTTGGCCCAACTAGGCATTGTTAGGTCTGTGACAGGTCTGTGAGAGCCGGAATTCTTACTGGTTGGTAGGTGATCAAATACTTATGTCATGCAATAAAATGCAAATTAATTATTTAAAAATCATACAATGTGATTTTCTGAATTTTGTTTTATATTCCGTCTCTCACAGTTGAAGTGTACCTATGATAAAAATTTCAGACCTCTACATGCTTTTTAAGTGGGCAAACCTGCAAAATCGGTAGTGTATCAAATACTTGTTCTCCCCACTGTATCATTTTTTTTTTAAATTCATTTGCCCTCGTAATCTTTAATCAAAACAACTTCCCGTCTCTCTTACAGCAACATCTCTGATGATGTGTTTACTGGCACGTGGAAGGGACATCCTGGTTGCATCTGAAATTCAGACACAGCCCCTGTCACTCACATGAGATCACAGCAACAGCAAGCCACAACGACCCAATCAATTCCCCATGGACAAAATCGAGTCCCGTCACACTTTTTTTTTCTTTTCTTGTTTGAAAAGCCGTTTCATATAAAGGTGCGTTCATGCCATGTTGAAATTACAGTAAAAGCATTCACGTCCCTCGTAGAGCTCATAATTACAGCTTGTAAGATGGGAGATTTCTGAGAGCTCCTACTTGTGCCACCTGACCGCTGCAGATTCATTTAGGCATTGATAGTGTCACCATAGAAATGCATAATTCCCAGTCCGAGGATGTGAACAGCTCCGAATGGAACGTCACGTGTTGTCCTCTCGGGCCTATGGTAATTACGACCATTTGGAGCACACTAGCTTATAGATAACCTTAAGACTAACACATGTATACCCAAGTGTGCCGCACAAGTCCTGAAAAGTGAAGCCAAAACGTTTCGATCGCCCCCCAGGTGGCTGGATGCAGTATAGCTCATAAACCCCGCCCTCTCCATGTAATCGAATGGGACGTGAGACAAACAAAACAATCAAATTACACTTCAAATACATTTTTTCCAAAGATAGTTTGTCATTTTAGGTAGTTTTTATCACGCTGATGTACAGTGGGGAGAACAAGTAGGGTTAGGGTTAGGGTTAGGTATTATTTATACAAATAATGTATAAATTATCAAATATAGTATTTGATACACTGCCGATTTTGCAGGTTTGCCCACTTACAAAGCATGTAGAAGTCTGTAATTTTTATCATAGGTACTCTTCAACTGTGAGTGACGGAATCTAAAACAAAAATCCAGAAAATCACATTGTATGATTTTTAAGTAATTAATTTGCATTTTATTGCATGACATAAGTATTTGATACATCAGAAAAGCAGAACTTAATATTTGGTACAGAAACCTTTGTTTGCAATTACAGAGATCATACGTTTCCTGTAGTTCTTGACCAGGTTTGCACACACTGCAGCAGGGATTTTGGCCCACTCCTCCATACAGACCTTCTCCAGATCCTTCAGGTTTCGGGGCTGTCGCTGGGCAATACGGAGTTTCAGCTCCCTCCAAAGATTTTTTATTGGGTTCAGGTCTGGAGACTGGCTAGGCCACTCCAGGACCTTGAGATGCTTCTTACGGAGCCACTCCTTAGTTGCCCTGGCTGTGTGTTTCGGCTCGTTGTCATGCTGGAAGACCCAGCCACGACCCATCTTCAATGCTCTTACTGAGGGAAGGAGGTTGTTGGTCAAGATCTCGCGATACATGGTCCCATCCATCCTCCCCTCAATACGGTGCAGTCGTCCTGTTCCCTTTGCAGAAAAGCATCCCCAAAGAATGATGTTCTTCCTCCATCCTTCACGGTTGGGATGTCACAATGTGATTTTCTGGTGTTCTTGGGGTTGTACTCATCCTTCTTCTTCCTCCAAACACGGCGAGTGGAGTTTAGACCAAAAAGCTCTATTTTTGTCTCATCAGACCACATGACCTTCTCCCATTCCTCCTCTGGATCATCCAGATGGTCATTGGCAAACTTCAGACGGGCCTGGACATGAGCTGGCTTGAGCAGGGGGACCTTGCGTGCGCTGCAGGATTTTAATCCATGACGGCGTAGTGTGTTACTAATGGTTTTCTTTGAGACTGTGGTCCCAGCTCTCTTCAGGTCATTGACCAGGTCCTGCCGTGTAGTTCTGGGCTGATCCCTCACGTCTTTTATACAGGTAACGAGTTCAAACAGGTGCAGTTAATACAGGTAATGAGTGGAGAACAGGAGGGCTTCTTAAAGAAAAACTAACAGGTCTGTGAGAGCCGGAATTCTTACTGGTTGGTAGGCGATCAAATACTTATGTCATGCAATAAAATGCAAATGAATTATTTAAAAATCATACAATGTGATTTTCTGGATTTTTGTTTTAGATTCCGTCTCTCACAGTTGAAGTGTACCTATGATAAAAATTACAGACCTCTACATGCTTTGTAAGACCTGCAAAATCGGCAGTGTATCAAATACTTGTTCTCCCCACTGTATCTGGTTTTGACTTGGTGTGTGCCGTGTTATTACCAGGGATTTTAAGGTGTGGTTGCTAGGTGATTTTGTTTTGGAACCTTCAGAAAACTCGATTTTTCAAAATTGACTTTACTGACTATATCGACTTCAAACACGTGTAGCTCAGTCATTTTTTGTCCGATTCAAACAAATCATACATCATTTTAAAGGTTTTTTAAAAATAACAATAACTCATTTTTGAAAATTTGCTCATTGCGACTCATTTTGCCAGCACGGGTTACATATGTATTGTAATAATTTTCATTGTTTGAACTCTGGAATAGCAATTAAACAAACAAAAGCTACATTTAAATAAATTTAAAAAAAAATAATAATTGTTTACTTGAATTAACTTTTTTTTATGAAGAAATTATACTAACAGGCATTGTAACACACACTGATCAGAAACAGCATGACTACCCTGCAGTGGAGTTTCATCTAAATTCACTGGCACAGGTTCAACCGTTGTCAACACAGTTTATACAGCCTTTGTGTTTTGTCAATTGATTTTGCATAATCTCTTCAACGCAACTCGAGCATGTTTTCATTTTTGGAGGGGAATTTACTCATCACTCTTAAGTCCCAGTCAGGGGCTTCTTTTGACAAAATGTGTGCACCATTTGGGCCTGACATGTGAATGGACTGCAAGGATTAGTTTGGATTAATGCAGAGTTTGCCTGATGGCTGCTGAGATTCATCTTAGCAGTACAATGTATTATTGCTCCCAACAGGCTTCACCCATTGGATAATGCTGATTGCTAGTATTTGCTTGTTTCCAACATATGAATCCAACGCTCCTCATATAACAAGATTGTAGGAGGGGTCTGGAGGTTGATTGACAGAACATCGCTGACAGGTTAAACGGCTGTGCAACAACAAAACCATCACTCACCCGCGTGGTAGCATTAAGACATCAGCATGTATAGCAGTCACTGTAGCTTTTGACATCAAATGTGCAGTTCTGTCAGTCGACATGAGGATCTGTTGACGCATTATCGCTGTGTCCCTCACCGCTTCCGACCCTTTACTTATTAATCTGTCACAGCAATTGTATGCAAGCTATTAGAAATGCATTAGTTCTGGTAATACATACAGTAGCCGGTGTGATTCAGCCTATACATTTTAAATGAGGGGATAAAATTAATCTAAAGGGACTGATTGCACTTCCATCATCCTCCTTTCATACAGCTGAGAATGTGGACAAAGGCAATGTGTTGCAAATTTCTCCCAACCGTATTTACAGTACATTTCTGTTATGGGAGTCCCCAATGACATGGTGAAACACAGACATGTCCCACATTTTGCCTAAAACTGACATTGTCGGAAAATTGTGGTAATAGACTGCTTATGCTCTCTCTCTCTCTGAGGTCATCAGTAACTTTACTTCTAAGGGCTACTACACTGACCACAAATGTTACTTAAGTTACACTTAAAAATGTATGAATGTCGTGGCATTAGATAACAAAAACTAATGGAATTTTTCTGAAACAAAACAGCACAAACACACTTTTCAAGCAAAACACTTTACATACAAAATGTGTTAGGTTTGAAACAATAGATATACGTTAGATACATGTGTTCAAAAGTAATTCAAAAAGATGTTCTGACATTTTCTGGTTGTGAACTGTTAGTGGATCACAGTTGTTCATAGTTAATGTGATGAACTACCTGTGGTTACACTGCTACGGTACCTGCGTGAACTGAACTCGAGGAGAATTGACTTCATACATCCACTAAAAACTACCTTGACTCCAGCTGATTAAAAGTCAAACCTAAAGTCAAGAGAAAATTGTCATTTTCAGTCACCGCTTTGATCATTTGTTTCATGCAGTGCAATCTGTTTCTACCTGATATAAACATTTATTTCTGGTCCGGTGAAACCTAATGTGTTTGGGTAATGTTAATTATTTAATTAATTAATTAATTAATTATATTTTGACTTGAATAAAATCAATTACTTCAGATGTTTCCACATGAAGCACATGTGATTTCAATTAACTGATTTTATTCAAGTCAAAAGCATTATTTTACTATTTATTATTTGTTATTGTATTACTAAATCAACATACATTAATTAATGTGCATCATGTGGTAACATTTATTTTAAATTAATTGAGTTTGTTCAAATTAAGTAATATTAACATTCCTGAATCCTGAAGGGTTTAATTAAGTAAACAGTTCTTTAAGGTTTCGCTTTACCGCATTTTATAGTTGCACAAGAGAAACAAATAGCTTTAATAGATTTACATCAGTGTGTGACTTTATTTCTAGGGGCTGGTAAATTGAATATACACTCCTATGGTACCTGTCCATTAAGTATGCACAGGTATGCTATACAATACTAATGCTCTTCATTACACTAATTACACAGTGGCCCCGCTGTTTCCTGTCGGATGACTTAGACCAAACACAATGTAGCATATAGCAACAAATGACAGTGATGACTCATGCACTGCTGTTTCTGGATCTTAAGCACAGCGTCTATACTGTTTAATAACTCATCCAATATGCTTCCTATTGTGTCTGATATGAGAGTGTTGTATTTGAGGCTGAGTGGGAATGTCAGCTTTGAGAGTCCTGCTGTGAAAGCTTGACTCTTACACATTCACGGAGGCTGGCAAACAAAAACAATTTGACTCCCCAGTTCCTCTGAGTCGGGCCTGAGCTTATTATCTCTATTTATGCCAGCTTTGCACAGTGTCAAAAAACGCTTGACGGTAACCAATGAAAGTTTAAGAGGTTGAGAGCCACGGCTCCTGCTGTCTGTTATTGCTTCCCATTCAAGTGAAAAATAAGAGCTTGCGTGCTGCTGAGGAATTATGAATCTAGACGTAAAGTTGATCGTTTTGCACAGGTTAACAAACACAATGCTCGCAAAGAAAGAATGGACACTTTAAATTTTATTTACCAAAAGCCAATGAAATGAACTTTAACACCATGAGTCCTAATGGTTGCTTTCTCATCAGTTGCCAATAACTATAACTCTACTTCAACATTGTAATGCTAAAGGACTGAATCAGTGTCTTTCTCTAAACACCACAACAATAAATGTAGTACTGTGAAATACCAAATTATGAGTTGTGAAAGCATGAAAATACCATAAAATTGAGCACATAGTTAGACTCATCACAATTAATTACATTCAGTTTGCTGCAAACGCTCTGAGGTTCTCAACGTTTCATTTTCTACAATATCACATGGCACATTGCATCACAGACACAGTAACAATCCAGTGTTATTTTGTACCAGGACCGAAGGCCCCATATGCTTTCAGAACATAATTACAATCTCGACAATAACGTATCTATTACTTGATGACCGTAACTGAGCACGCTGCCACATCTGCATTTTTATTTTATGGCCATCTGTTCAGCTAGTCGTAGTGTTTAGCTTTCACAGTTTAATAATGAATCAGAGGCTTTGAAGAGAACAAGTACCACAGAACAATATACATGTTCATTATAGCAATGATGGGATGGCCATCTCATGATTGACCATCTGCCCTCTTGTTTTGGAAAAAAAATGTGAAGTCTCATGAATAAGGCAAGATGTAAAGGAAATGTAATGAGAGTGGAGAGGATGAGATAGATATTTATCAAGCAGCAATGTATTAGATTCAGATTACACTGAATTTTATTGGAAATGCCCGAAATGGTCATTTATTCAGTGATAATTCAGATATTAATGGAATGATACATTGAGACCATATTCTCCACTCATTTTGCAGTAAATACACAACACTTGTTCCAGTGTATTGCAGTTTTGCCCAGCACTAGCTTTACAAACATTATTACTGTACAGTTTCTTTAAAATGAACCTCTGAAAAACATTCAAAGAAACATCTATATTTCTTTTAATAAAACATTTCTTCTCTAATTTCTGCAAGTCACTTGTGGATTCAATAATCTGTCGAGTATATTATTGTCTGAAATAGACATTGGGAATATACGGACCACCCTTGCGTCATAGCTTTTTATAGAGATCAGCCTTGCTTAAGGGACGTCGCAACTGCTTTCCCTGCTCTCCAGCACAGCAGGAGGGCTCTCTTCCCAGAGTCTTAATCCCAAATCCATTTCCCCCTTTTTCCAACAGCCTTCCTTGGCAAAGGATTGGTGTGACATGGGCTCCCACATTGAGCATTGCTTCTCAGTTCTTGTTCAGGCTCGGTGTCTCCATGCTATTGGTTCCTGGACAGAGTCTCTGGCACCCCAAAAGGATGGCAAAAGCTCGGCGAAAGTCGGCATTAAAGGCGTATATGATGGGGTTGAGAGAAGAATTGGCCCATCCGAACCAGACAAAAACATCAAATGTTGTTGGACTGATGCAGGGGAGACCATCCGAAGTGCGCTTACAAAATGGCACCATGCAGTTTAGGACGAAGAATGGCAACCAGCAGCACACAAAAACCCCCATTATGACGGACAAGGTTTTTAAGACTTTCGTCTCCCTTTTGAAGGACAGTTTGAAGGAGCTTTCAGAGTCCATGTTGGAGCTGCTGCCCATGCTGTCATGGCGGATCTTGGCGTTCTCCGCAGCTCTTTCCAGAGCCGAGATCCGTCGGATCTGCTTCTGGGCGATTCGGTAAATCTGAGTGTACGTTACAATCATGATGGCGACGGGAATGTAGAAGCTGATGAGCGAGGAGGAAATGGCATATGTTCGGTTGAGGCTGGAGTCACAGTTGTCCGTCAGCAGAGCCCTGTGAGAAGCGTTGACCTCAGGGAAGCTCACTGGCTGAGTCTTGTGCCATTTGAGTTGCACTGGGATGAAGGAGATGAGCACAGACAGGGTCCAAGCCATGCTGATCATCACAAAGGCCACCCTGGGAGTCATCTTCCTCTCGTAGCGGAACGGGCTGGAAATGGCCCAGTATCGGTCCACACTGATAACGCAGAGGTTCAGGATGGAAGCCGTGGAGCACATGATATCGAAAGCGACCCAAATGTCACAGAAAGCACCAAAGGGCCAGAAGCCGGCTACCTCTGTCACAGCCTTCCAGGGCATGACCAGAATGGCCACCAGCAAGTCTGACACTGCCAGTGAGATGACAAAAAAGTTTGTGACTTTAGAGCGCAGGTGGCGGAATTTTGTGACAGCTGCACAAACCAGTGTGTTCCCGAATAGGGTGGAGAGGATTAGAACGGAAAGAAAACAACCGGTCAGAACCCGCCTGGACTGGTCACTTTCCATGAAGCCGCTGTCGATTACTGTTGTCAAGTTCAAATCCATCACTGCCATTATGCTGTGCATCAAAGATCACTGCATCATGAGAACTAGGCGTGAAGTGTTCGAACACTTCATCTTAGAGTCCATCAGACCTGTCACAGGTAATGTGGTATTTTCATACCAAAGTTAACAATTCCAGTTCATGCTCCATTGCACATTTTTTTCTCCCTGCATTCCAGTTTGGAAAGTGCCAATAAAGTCCTTCAGTTCAGTTTTACTGTCATGCCGGTTGATCAAGGATATCATAATATATTAGTAGCATATCAGTGATCCTGCATCCATCTAAACTGTTCAGATAAGTTCAAATTACTCAGCACACCGTTTTTAGCGTTCTCTTATATATATTGGGGGTTATCATGTAGGAGTCCGTATGCCATAAGAGGACGTTTTAGATTCCAGTGAGCAATAATCTGCCGTTCTGTTAGTCAAAAAAGGGACAAAACTAATATTAAGAGAATAAATACACAAAGCAGCTACCATACCAAAAATTCAGGGGAAAAAAACTTATCCTCACCTGTTAGATAATACCGAAGAGGTTCTTTTGTGCTTAAAGCTGCATTCATCCGAAAAATGTTGCACAATTTGCTCTTTGAACCATCTTGTACGTAAGGAACGATTCATTTAGATAAACTAGAAAGAAAACTTGTTTTGTGTACGTCCTCGATGGATGACTGTAACGCACCTTCATCCTGTCGAAGATCAGGTGTTATTCCATCAGGATGCACGAGCTCCACGCGTCGAATGCGCGTCGTTCGCATGCTGCGCGCGCGTGGCGAGATTGGTGAGACCCACGCCGAGTGACATGACAAATACATTTAACACCGAGATGTGTCGTGTCCGAGCCCGAGGGGCTTGAGAAATTACTCTAACAGTAGGTAGTCCAGTTTTAGAGTCGACGCTGAAAGAAAGGAAAACGTGAGTTACAGTGGAAAGCTCAGTGCACGTGCGCGGCGCGCTCTTAATATTACGACCCCATTACGAACTTGAACGATTCATGATCCGTTTATCTTAATTAAATCTTTATTTTATGGTCAGGCTATTAATTACATGACCAAGTTTCTTTATTGTTGTTATAGTTTTCCACTTCAGGAGGCTTCTGTGTGAATGAATTGCTAATTCATTTATTTACCTGAGTACTGCAGATTTTCACTGCTATGTTCACCTAACGGAAAATAAGGAGATAGCCTACCTGAATTAAGGAGCAAAACTCGCATATTTGGTTTGTCAGATGCTATAACCTAAATCAAGTCTATGAGGACACCTAATGGGGAGTCTTATATATCAAGAAAATGTGTTTCTTACATGATTTTACATTTCTATTACGCTCGTGTTTATGACATCTAGTGATGTTACTTGTTTGTTATCCTCAGTACTTTACAAACAAATGCTTCATTATTAAAAATGTAACACCTTATTTTACAGTGTCCTTGTTACATATGTTACATGTAGGTACCATAGTAATAACAGTTAATTATGCATAGTTACAGGCAACTAACCCTCAACCAAACCCTAAACCCTATTGTAAGTACATGTTGTTAATTGATATTACTCAGTACTTAAATATATAATTACACTGTAACAATGACACCTTAAAATAAAGTGTAACTTTCAGCACTGTTGTCAAGATGTCAAGATTTTTGTATGGATATCTTTATTTTACATAATCTGTAGTACATGTATAGTCTTGCGTATATTCTGAACCAATATATGTCTCAAATATTTGTTTTCTGTAACTGTCGTTAACACTTAAGTGCAAATGACCAGTTTTAATTTTTTTATTATAATTTTTATATATATTTTATTTTATTATATCTATATTTTTTATTCTTTTTATTTTAGTTCATATTTTTTCAATGTTATTTTGATTTTTACTTACTTTTATAATGGCTGAATGTTTGTCTTCGTCATTTTGTGTGTTAAAAGATAGCAAAACAACAACAATAAAAAAATAAAAAAAATAAAATAAAGTGTAACCAAATTTTTTGCCAGTTTTGCAAGATTAAAAGATAGCACAGCATATTTCATGTCTGCTGCATGTAAACTGTTGAACTAATGGGTTTATCACATAAAATATTAATAGAATGATAAATACTGCATGTTTAATCCCCTAATTAGTCATTTGTTACAGTAAAGTGCTATCATATGAATAAGCAGTCATACTGAAGAACAGCATGTATTTAATATGGATTATTTCCTAGAGCAGTTTACACACTGTTTGTTAGTCCTGTTGCATTTATTATTGCTTTGTATTATTATTATTATTATTATTATTATTATTATTATTAAATATGCAATGCAATATGGACACTGTAGTCTAAAATACAGTCCAAATGTCTTGTACTTGACATTAAATTTCCACACAAAATTGTTGTATACATTTTATAACAGTAAAATTATCACTAAGGATCAATGTGTTCTAAAAGTTGTGTATAAACACACTGGCAAGAGGAGGGTATGAGAAGTAATGAATGGGGGATAAAAAGTCTTATGTAAGTATTTTTTTATCTTCTGTCATTTCCACTATAAATCTGGATGTAGGGCTGCTCTTGAAGTTTGCTTAAACCTGCAGTTTAGTGGAATTGTGTGAGAGAAACTTTTGTGATGATGATGATGATGATGACATCTTGGTGTGTGTGATGCAGCAAAGCTTCAGATCATGAGTAGATATTAGACTGACCTCATCTCTGTCATCATCTTTCATCATCATCCACAGCATGGAACAGAGGAATGCTGCTTAACCTTTTTATTACATAATTAACAACAGAAAAGGCATGCATTAGATCTATAAAGTGGTCTCTTTCCTTAGTGTGTTTTCTATGCAACAACTTGGTTAATATTGCGGTGCTTTGAAAGGCTCGAAACGAGCATCTTTTGCCTGCAGCAATTCCTTGGAAAAATGATACATTCTCTCTACCAATAAATATCCTTTTCCTTAAAAGTTACTTTTTTCCTTTTATTGTTATAATGCGTTTTTGATGCCACATTCTCACAGTGATGTAATCAATTTTATAAGGTTTTGCAATATTTATAAGCATAAATGCACAATTTTAGTTATTGATCCATATATATCAAATTGACTGATAGTCTCATGATGTGTCCCATCATTGAATGCTTAAATGTGAACCTGGACCACAAAACCAGTCATAAGGGTACATTTTTTGAAATTGAGATGTATTCATCATCTGAAAGCTGAATAAATAAGCTTTCCAATGATGTATGGTTTGTTAGTACAATATTTGGCCGAGATACAACTATTTGAAAATCTGGAATCTGAGGGTGCAAAAAAATCTAAAAATTGAGAAAATCGCTTTTAAAGTTGTCCAAATTAAGTCCTTAGCAATGCATATTTTATGCATAATAATAATAAATTTTTGATATATGTATGGTTGGAAATTTACAAAATATCTTCATGGAACATGATCTTTACTTAATATCTTAATGATTTTTGGCATAAAAGAAAAATCTGTAATTTTGACCCATACAATGTATTGTTGGCTACTGCCATAAATATACCCATGCGACTTATGACTGGTTTTGTGGTCCAGGGTCACAAATATTATATTGCCTATATACAAACAGTAAAGCCTCTTGTGTAAATGGCACACATCTAAAGGAGTTCGCTGACCATATAAGGCATGCTGACACTTTTTCTGATCATTTCCTTCTGTGGCTCTTTCCTGATTAAGGTCAGCCTGTTTCAAGATCAAATCTAGATCAATGCAGACATGGCTACATGGTTTCTCAGGTTGGAGTGATGAATGTAGACACTTGAAAAATCATCAAAGACACAGTGATCTGTGAGTTTAGATTTGACCACCAGCAGCCCATAAATCACAGCCTCAAAGGAGACGATCTGTCTGGTGTTCGCCGAAGCCTCGGTTGAGAGCTTACAACAACCTCCAGCTGCTCTTGCAGTTTCTTTCAAAATCATTGTGTGACTGGTGTGGATTATTTCAGTCATCATTGTCTGCCGGTTAGTCTGACAACAAATCTAAGTATAGTTATATGTAGCCACATAGAGGCTCCTTCATGACTCATTTGCAATCACTCATCATTATCATCAACTGAAAGACTGATGATTTCATGCCTTGGGATATTATTTGATAAAGCATATGAGGACCTTCAATAAATACATGCAAACCGATGCAACAGAAAGTTGGACATCACCCTACTCATCCCCTTCCTTCATGCCAAACTATCAGCCCAACAGAAATAAAATACGCAATTGTTCATCTACATATTAAAGAAATAAAATATCTGTTCTGTGATGCATGATAGACGACCTGAAATCACAGCTGTGACTGGATGTCACAAAAACCCAAAACAGGGAAGTGACCAGCTTGGTTGTGAAATGGATGGATTTTCTATAGAATGCTTCTCAGTGTTGTAATAACACCCACAAAATACGAGCGTGTGGAACAGAATAAACACTAGTATTGTGTGAGTGTATACTGTCTCTGACTAGTCCAGTTCTAACTAGATGGAGTTTATAAATAAAGTAATTGCAGTGCAGCTGATGACTCCCTTTGTGGTTGTGGACAGGGTTCAGATAAGGTGCATGTATGGTGAAGTCTACCTAATGTTAGATGAATCAGTAAAGGCGCTTTCCACAGATAGGGTTCAAAACAAGGTCCAAAGACTTAATTTTGTATAGCACATATGATGAAAATCTATGTAAGGAGGTGTATAGCCTTCAGAAAATGTTAATCGTCAACCACAAAAGGTCAAAATATCCACATAAACTACATAGTAAAAAAGTGTTAACCATTTACAATAAAGTTTCATTTGTTAACATTAGTTTCAGTGTAAGTTAGGGTTTGGTTTAAGGTTAGTTGCATGTAATTATGCATAATCTATAGTTATTACTATATTAACAACAAGGACACTAAAATTGTAACGAATTCCCTGTGTTTTGTGGACTCTTTTGTTGTTTCCTGTTTTGCTCCATGTGTTGTAGTCCTTTGTAGTTTTCTTTATGATTTGAGTTTCAGTTCAGGTGTGTCTCGTTTTCATGATCTGTTTGCCTGTGTATTTAAACCCTGTGTTCAGTCTTGTTCTTTGTCAGTTCATATCGTTGCAGATGCTGGTTGTTCCGTTCCTGAGGCTTGTTCTTGTCCCCTATAATTTTGTATCTGTGAAGTTTTGAGTTTATTTAATACAAGTACGACTGCACTTGGATCCTGCTTCCTCATCTGCTGCAACCAATCGTGACAGAAATAAAGTGTTACCAATCATTATTTTAAGAAGGGATACAGACATTTGATGTTTATAACTAGCTACTTTTCATTGTTTTGTTTTTTTGTTAGATGGTAACACTTTATTTTACAGTGTCCTTGTTACATATGTTACATGTACTTACCATAGTAATAACAGTAAATTATGCATAATCACATGCAACTAACCCTCAACCAAAACCTAATCCTACCATAACCCTGTAGTAAGTACATGTAGTTAATTAATATTACTCAAATATAGTTAAATATAGTTTTTTTTAACAGTGTAGAGTTTTTTTTAACATAGTATCTAATAGTTCAGAAAGGATTTGTGCATCTAATTTTTAATTTAAAAAAACTGGTAACACTTTACATTAAGGTCCCATTAGTTAATGCCTTAAGTAATACATTTGGTATAGCATTTATTAATCTTTGTTAGCATTAGTTAATAAAAATACAACTGCTTTTTACGAATTTTAATTGTACAGTAAAATTCCATGAAACTGAATTGAACAATCTATACATATTATTCATATTATGAATTAAGTTAAATAAGTAAAGTTTTATATAAAAGGGAATTGACCATTTAGTTTATGTGATTCGTATTCATAAATTTAAACATATATATATATATATACACTCACCTAAAGGATTATTAGGAACACCTGTTCAATTTCTCATTAATGCAATTATCTAATCAACCAATCACATGGCAGTTGCTTCAATGCATTTAGGGGTGTGGTCCTGGTCAAGACAATCTCCTGAACTCCAAACTGAATGTCAGAACGGGAAAGAAAGGTGATTTAAGCAATTTTGAGCGTGGCATGGTTGTTGGTGCCAGACGGGCCGGTCTGAGTATTTCACAATCTGCTCAGTTACTGGGATTTTCACGCACAACCATTTCTAGAGTTTACAAAGAATGGTGTGAAAAGGGAAAAACATCCAGTATGCGGCAGTCCTGTGGGCGAAAATGCCTTGTTGATGCTAGAGGTCA
Organism: Coreius guichenoti; assembly: GCA_039654105.1. Classification (NCBI taxonomy): domain Eukaryota; kingdom Metazoa; phylum Chordata; class Actinopteri; order Cypriniformes; family Gobionidae; genus Coreius; species Coreius guichenoti. Next base: position 10,453,143 of record CM077173.1, on the reverse strand, counting down.
GAGGAGAATGGGCCGACTGATTCAAGCTGATAGAAGAGCAACTTTGACTGAAATAACCACTCGTTACAACCGAGGTATGCAGCAAAGCATTTGTGAAGCCACAACACGCACAACCTTGAGGCGGATGGGCTACAACAGCAGAAGACCCCACCGGGTACCACTCATCTCCACTACAAATAGGAAAAAGAGGCTACAATTTGCACGAGCTCACCAAAATTGGACAGTTGAAGACTGGAAAAATGTTGCCTGGTCTGATGAGTCTCGATTTCTGTTGAGACATTCAGATGGTAGAGTCAGAACGTAGAATTAAGGCAGTTCTGAAGGCGAAAGGGGGTCAAACACAGTATTAGTATGGTGTTCCTAATAATCCTTTAGGTGAGTGTACATATATATAATTTTTTTTTTTATTTTTTTTTTTTTTTATTATGGAAACGAATCACATTAAATGAAATGGTCCATTCTCTTGTTCCACTAAGATTTATGCAAAATGTTTTTTATTAAGCTCTAGTATTTTTTACTCATTTAAAATTCTTAATTCATAATATAAATATGTAAGGATTATTCAATTCAATTTGATTGTATTTTACTATACAGTTTGTAAATCTTTTTGTTTTAAATTTGTTTTTTGAGTGTTGGCGGTTCATGTTAGCTCAGGTCCATTACATAATATTAACAGATACAACTTTTGATTGTATGTATTAGTAAATGTTGATACAAACATTAACTAAGATTAATGCTTAATAAATAAAATATTTTTTATTGTTAGTTCATCTTAACTAATGTCATCAAATGACCTTTAGCCTTGACCTTGTAAAGTATTACCAAAAAACCTAATGGGACACAGAAGTGTATCTTGGTGGAAACAGTCATGAACTGATTGATCCTGAAGTCTTCACAAGACAAGCACACTTTCTGACACAATGGTTTTGAAACACACTCTGGAAGCTGGATGTTCTTAGTCACTGGTCTCCTGAATATTCCATTCTTGTGTTGTTAGGGATGTTCCCTCTCGTCAGGACACCGCCAGCAGCTGCGGGACTGTCTGTTTCCATCCATCAGACTTAATATTGTATACACAGCCTCCTTCAAGATGCACCACATCCCAAGAGAAGATAAACAATACACAGCTGGGTCAGTTACAAGTGAGTGAAGTGAAATTTACCACAGCACTACTGCAGCAATACAGATTTGTTAAGTGGCCTATAAATATTATGCTATATGCAACTTGAAGTTTTGTATCAGAATATACAGTTTACACACCCTTTGCAGAATCTGTGAAAATGTCAGTAATTTTAACAAAATAAGAGGGATCATTCAAATGCATGTTATTTTTTATTTAGTACTGTCCTGAATAAGATATTTTACATAAAAGATGTTTACATATACACTCACCTAAAGGATTATTAGGAACACCATACTAATACTGTGTTTGACCCCCTTTCGCCTTCAGAACTGCCTTAATTCTACGTTCTGACTCTACCATCTGAATGTCTCAACAGAAATCGAGACTCATCAGACCAGGCAACATTTTTCCAGTCTTCAACTGTCCAATTTTGGTGAGCTCGTGCAAATTGTAGCCTCTTTTTCCTATTTGTAGTGGAGATGAGTGGTACCCGGTGGGGTCTTCTGCTGTTGTAGCCCATCCGCCTCAAGGTTGTGCGTGTTGTGGCTTCACAAATGCTTTGCTGCATACCTCGGTTGTAACGAGTGGTTATTTCAGTCAAAGTTGCTCTTCTATCAGCTTGAATCAGTCGGCCCATTTCCCTCTGACCTCTAGCATCAACAAGGCATTTTCGCCCACAGGACTGCCGCATACTGGATGTTTTTCCCTTTTCACACCATTCTTTGTAAACTCTAGAAATGGTTGTGCGTGAAAATCCCAGTAACTGAGCAGATTGTGAAATACTCAGACCGGCCCGTCTGGCACCAACAACCATGCCACGTTCAAAATTGCTTAAATCACCTTTCTTTCCCATTCTGACATTCAGTTTGGAGTTCAGGAGATTGTCTTGACCAGGACCACACCCCTAAATGCATTGAAGCAACTGCCATGTGATTGGTTGATTAGATAATTGCATTAATGAGAAATTGAACAGGTGTTCCTAATAATCCTTTAGGTGAGTGTAGTTTACATATAGTAGTGTTTGTCCTGAGCAGTTAAACTGCTTAATGTTCTTCAGAAAAATCCTCCAGGTCCTGCAAATTCTTCAGTTTTCCAGCATCTTTTGCATATTTGAACCTGATGTATTAAGAGCTGGAGGTGAAAACTTTTTGAATTTGAAGATCAGAGTAAATTGTACTTTGAGTGTAAATTGAGTAAATTTTTCTTCCGGGAAACATGTAAGTATCGTCTGTTGCTTCCGAAGGGCAGTACTAAATAAAAAAAATATGATATTTAAACAAAATAAGAAAAATCTTCATCCTGTTCAAAAGTTTTCTCCCCCCGGCTCGTGTTAATGCATCGTGTTTCCTTCTGGAGCATCAGTGAATGTTTGAACCTTTTTTAAGGTGTTTGAGTCCCTCAAATGTCCTCAATGTAAAAAAAGATGGATCTCAAAATCATACAGTCACTGCTGGAGAGGGTTCAAATATGCAAAAGATGCTGGAAAACTGAAGAATTTGCAGGACCTGGAGGATTTGGGGCAGTTTAACTGCTCAGGACAAACAAGGGACTCAAGAACAACCATCACAAAACAACAAAAACAGCCGTGGATCATCCAGGTCATGACACACAGTATTAAGAATCAATGGTTCATAAACTTTTGAACTAAATTGAACTACATTTTTATAAATTCATCTATTTTTTGTCTTGTGGACTATATGTAAACATCTTTTATGTAAAATATCTTATTCAGGACAGTACTAAATAAAAAAATAACGTATTTTGTATGATCCCTCTTGTTTTGTTAAAATTATTCACAGATTCTGCAAGGGGTTCACAAACTTTTGAGCAAGACTGTAAATGCAATGAAAAGTATGGCATTCAGTAGATAAGCCATTTTTACTGCACAAGAATCAAGACAAAACATGAATGAAGCAACAGAAAGAGTTTATCTTCAAAATATTCTTTTTATTTTTATTACATTCAGCATAAAAAACTGTGGGCTGTAATGTAACATGATGTTCGTACTGTTACAATACAAGTCAAAACTTTAAAGAATAAAGTATAGATCATTTTTTAAAGCATAATTCATAGCTCGCATCCATTTCATTTTACAGTTAGGTGCGAAGATAGAGAACAACCAAGGCACACTGGAAATAAATAAATAAATAAATAGCCCAATAAATAAATAAATAAATACAAAGTGACATTTTTGAATAAATAAACACGTGATTCGCCATTCCCGATAGCAGGACGTCCGTTTAGTTACTTTTGTGACTTTTCGTCTTGCAGTGTGCATTCCAGTTTTCGATGAATTGAATGTTATCCTGAGTCAAGTTTGTGAGTGAATCTCTCATCTTGTGTGTAGTGAAGTTACACTTGTCACTTGGATTCTGGAAAAATCAAAATAAAAAAATTTATGTACTGAGTTATTTTAAATGATGAAGCAACTCTTTCCATGCCGCATAACTTGAACAGAGATGTTAAAATGAAATGAGAATTTTTAACAAAAAGTCACGAAGAGGTGTCTTCAGGCCTTTTAAATGACCTACACTCTTCATCTTCAACATTAATAACCAAATGGATGATACAATTAAGACAGAAGTCTTACCTTAGGCAGATGAACATTCTTTAGGCTGTCCAAAATGTTGTAAATTTGGTCCAAGGGAAATACTTCTTCAACTAACCTTAGAGCTTTTTTCAGTTGTTGAACAAATAGTGCCTCACACTCACACTGTGGGTGGAAAAAAACCCTTAATTACAAATGTATTATTTTATAATAACAAATTATTATTATTTACAGCATTTGTTTCAATGTTCTGTAATACAGAGGGAATGACAAAATACTTACTGCATTCTTTATATTTTGAGGTGTTTGGATTTTCACTGTTTGACTGAATACCTAGAAAATGGACAAAGTCAGTTGACATCAGAGAATGTGTGCAACTGATGTTACTATACAGTTCTGCTTATATAGAACATATCTATAAGCTATAAAGACAAATACTTCTCTCTTCACGCTTGGTTTTTAACCAGTTTTAGCTAAACTATGATAAATATGGCAAAATAACTTGAAGTCCCTTGCCGTAATGCAAAAATAATTTACTTACTGTGAGACCCTCCTTAAGTTCATCCGGCTTAAGTCCACCCAATTCGTGTTGAATTTCACGAAGGTTGACCTGAACTTCATTGAAGATCAAGGAAAGCTTTGGGGTAGGCATGCTCAAACTAGGGTTAGTTCGAACAAGCAGTGTGACGAGAAGAATTAGCAGTTTCATGTTCTTGTTCACAGGGATGCTTTCTAGAGATAATGATCTCATTCTGCACTCTAACCCTTTAAATACATCGTAAAACAGGAAACTAATGCCACATACGCTCACACCTAAATTGTAACCGTGATGTATGTCAAGTTTCTAAATTGGTTAAAGGGGAAAACACTGGGGTTTCATTAAGAACGCCTCTGCCCACAGAGGAAAAACTGGCTGGGAATATGCAATATTATCTGTGAAATGGTTCATGTCATCATGTTGCAAGAGTCATTTTTGTGTTGTTATATTAATACTTCTACAAATGGAAATTATTATTTTTTTATTAATATAATGCATGCAACATGGTCTTGAAAGCAAACAAAGCTCCAATAGTCATTATCCCATATGAGAGGGAACAGACAGGTGTTTAAATGTGAACCTGGGCAAGATTCTCTTGGAAAAGGAAGAGGACATGATAGTTAAAGGCAGGGTATGATTTGTTTGTCTAAATGTATTTATATGTATATATGTCGTCTGTGGAAGGCGTAGGACCATAAAATGTTTGTCCAATCAATACGATGTCCTCCGTGCCTGTCAGCATATCACACGTCATTGGCGCATTTCATGAGGCTATACAGAGTTAGACAGACGTCAGTCACCAAGCGCCTCAAACGAAACAGCAGCCGCCTTTTACAATCCCTCCTAAACCAAAACATCGAGCTTATGCTGCATTCACGTCATAACTACTGTAATTTGGAAGAGATGGAAACCCGTGATGTTATACTCGGAACCGTTCATGATTCAAATGTATGCGTTTCTATGGCAACACTATCAACACCGAAATGAAACTGCAGCAGTCAGGTGGTATAGGTCAGTGCTTTTTAAGTTGTTTATGTTCATTATTATTGTAATGTTATGCTTTGAGACATGAGGTAGTTTAATGTCATTTCTCGGGATGCTTTGCAGACTCTGCTGTGTGCGTTCATGTGTTTTTAGAGGAGGCGTGGCTTTGGAGACGCTCTGAAGGGAGGGTGGGATCTCATGCTTTCAAAGCTAGCTCGCTATTGCTAGCCTCTCTGACAACCCTACCTTTAATGAGCTTCATTTCGGGTGTTTCATCAAAAAATACATTAAAACAGCAGATTTAGGTTAACGGTAATACATTTAAAAAAATAAAGTGGCCTAAATATTCAAATGTGTTTAGAACAAATTGAGTGTGAGTAAATAATGACAGTTTATGTGTGAACTAGTTTTGGCTATGTATATGTCTCTTGACTTGTGGAGTTTTATCTCAAACAGACAATTCATGCGGGTGTCAGTGGTTTTTGTGTAGACGGTCTGTGTGGCACTGGCATATTGACGCTGTTTACATTAGTATGAATAAAGGTCACACAGATATGTATATATTAGAGATCTGAGAAACTAAGTAGCCTGGGTGTTTTCACATTGAATTTCAAAGCAGGAAGAGGTGGGCTTGTGTATTAATAGTATCTGTAGGCTTGCTGAATGAAATCCCTTGATGATGTAATGATAATTAATATAGGCCCCACCTTCACAAGCTGTCATTAGCAACTTACACTGAAGTGCAACTTTAGAAATTCAAACTCATGACTCATAATAATGTCATCACTGATATCTGAAATATTATAATAAATATCACTCTTTTCTTTTCTTTGAACACTCATGAGTAAACATTCAGCACTCATAGACAGTGTTAGGTTACTATACTATAAGTTACCATAAAAAAATAATTAAAGGTAGTGTAGGCAAAGTTATACTGGTTGAAACTTCACATCCTGATAGCAATCAATAATAGATGTGGTCTAAATATTAAAACATGTACATACACCGATCAGGCATAACATTATGGTGACGTAAATAAAACTGATTATCTCTTCATCACGGCACCTGTTAGTGGGCGGGATATATTAGGCAGCAAGTGAACATTTTGTCCTCAAAGTTGATGCGTTAGAAGCAGGAAAAATGGACAAGCGTAAGGATTTGAGCGAGTTTGACAAGGGCCAAATTGTGATGGCTAGACGACTGGGTCAGAGCATCTCCAAAACTGCAGCTCTTGTGGTGTGTTCCCGGTCTGCAGTGGTCAGTATCTATCAAAAGTGGTCCAAGGAAGGAACAGTGGTCAACCGGCGACAGGGTCATGGGTGGCTAAGGCTCTTGATGCACGTGGGGAGCGAAGGCTGGCAAACAGATGAGCTACTGTAGCTGAAATTGCTCAAGAATTTAATGCTGGTTCTGACAGAAAGGTGTCAGAATACACAGTGCATCGCAGTTTGTTGAGTATGGGGCTGCATAGCCACAGACCAGTCAGGGTGCCCATGCTGACCCCTGTCCACCGCCGAAAGCGCCAACAGTGGGCACATGAGCATCAGAACTGGACCACAGAGCAATGGAAGAAGGTGGCCTGGTCTGATGAATCACATTTTTTTTACATAACGTGGATGGCCGGGTGCATGGCACCAGGATGCACTATGGGAAGAAGGCAAGCCGGCGGAGGCAGTGTGATGCTTTGGGCAATGTTCTGCTGGGAAACCTTGAGTCCTGCCATCCATGTGGATGTTACTTTGACAAGTACCACCTACCTAAGCATTGTTGCAGGTTGTTGAAGACAATGCTTAGGTTCTGCTGTGGCCTCTTTCAGCAGGATAATGCACCCTGCCACAAAGCAAAAATGGTTCAGGATTGGTTTGAGGAGCACAACGAGTTGTTGACTTTGTGTTGACTTTGCCTCCAAATTCCCCAGATCTCAATCAATCGAGCATCTGTGGGATGTGCTGAACAAACAAGTCCGATCCATGGAGACCCCACCTCGCAACTTACAGGATTTAAAGGATCTGCTGCTAACATCTTGATGCCAGATACCACAGCACACCTTCAGGGGTCTAGTGGAGTCCATGCCTCAGTGGGTCAGGGCTGTTTTGGCAGCAAAAGGGGGACCAACACAATATTAGGTAATAATGTTATGCCTGATCGGTGTATATCTTCTGTCAAAGTCTCAGGACCAAAAAACCAAAAAGACCAGCGCGTTTTATGAGGCTGTAGTAGAGTTGTAGACAGACAGTCACAGAGTGCCGCAAACAAACAGCAGCCACCTTTTATACAGTTCCTCCTGAACCAAAACAACAAGCTTATGCTGCTCGTGACCATGTCGTGATCATAATTACAAGGCAACCCGTGATGTTATACTCTGAATGGTTCATGACTCAAATTTATGCGTTTCTACGTCAACACTATCAACTTTGCTTTGAGACATGAGGTCATTTAATGTCGTCTCTCGTGACACTTTGCAGACTCTGCTGTGTGCGTTCATGCGTTTTGAAGGAGGCGTGGCTTTGGAGACGCTCTGAAAGGAGGGTGGGATCTCATGCTTTCAAAGCTAGCTCGCTATTGCTAGCCTCTACAAAATTGCCTACCCTACCTTTAATTACTAACTACTAATTACATCCTCAACAGTGTAATAACATTACTGTACTAATTAGGCCTACATATAATCTATAAAGAATTTAATGCAATTACATTAGAAGTAACTGTAATTAAATTACAGAAACATTAAGAGTAATCCCAAGGGAAAAGTAATTAAATTACAGTAATTAATGACTTAGTAATGCATTACACCCAACACAGCTCATACATAATAAATAGTAACAGTGTTTAGTGTTTCTTCAATATTTAGGGCAGAATTTTGATTACATTCCATTAAAAATTCATTAAAAATGTATTAAGGAGAAGTGTTTAGATTTCATCCATGCTACATTTTATTGAGTATTTATCTGTTTATTTGTGCAGTTATGTGTCATTCACATTCAAAGCACCAAAACTAAGCTGTTACATGAAAATGAAAGAAATTATGGGTTTTAGAACCACAACTATAAGAATCAGATGACAAACAACCACACGGTAAAAAATGATCGTGATTTTAACGATAAAAGACGGTAAAAAAATGCTACGGTGAAAAACAGTTAATTGGTTAACAGAAAGTTTCCGTACTATATACGGTGAATAACTGTAATCTAACCTTACATTTAATGTAATTTTACAGTAAAATACCATTAAACTTACAGTTTTTGGAAGTGAAAAAGAACAAGTCATTGTGTAATTTACAGTGAAAAAACATAAATTGACATTCCCAGAATTCCCTGCATGACACTTCACATTTGATGTATTTTCGTTGAAATAACTGTTTCTTAGTTTTTTCTAATCAGTTATGTACATTAGGGTTTTATGTTACATCTTGTTAAATTAATGTTTATTGCATTTTTAAAATTTCATGTGTGTGTCCATGATGGTGTTTAGTGTTTGTGTGAATGACACTGTGCACCTTATATATTAGAATTGTCCTCCTCAGTTTGAGATGAGCTTTGATTTATCATGTGACTCTCATAACCACTGTGACTGGTGGTTGTCAGTATTTATTACAGGTACATAACAGATATTAGTACAAACCCAATTCCAAAAAAGTTGGGACACTGTACAAATTGTGAATAAAAAAGGAATGCAATAATTTACAAATCTCATAAACTTATATTTTATTCACAATAGAATATAGATAACATATCAAATGTTGAAAGTGAGACATTTTGAAATGTCATGCCAAATATTGGCTCATTTTGGATTTCATGAGAGCTACACATTCCAAAAAAGTTGGGACAGGTAGCAATAAGAGGCCGGAAAAGTTAAATGTACATATAAGGAACAGCTGGAGGACCAATTTGCAACTTATTAGGTCAATTGGCAACATGATTGGGTATAAAAAGAGCCTCTCAGAGTGGCAGTGTCTCTCAGAAGTCAAGATGGGCAGAGGATCACTGCATCACATACAGGAATGCTACTGTAATGGAAATCACAACATGGGCTCAGGAATACTTCCAGAAAACATTGTCGGTGAACACAATCCACCGTGCCATTCGCCGTTGCCTGCTAAAACTCTATAGGTCAAAAAAGAAGCCATATCTAAACATGATCCAGAAGCGCAGGCGTTTTCTCTGGGCCAAGGCTCATTTAAAATGGACTGTGGCAAAGTGGAAAACTGTTCTGTGGTCAGACGAATCAAAATTTGAAGTTCTTTTTGGAAAACTGGGACGCCATGTCATCCGAACTAAAGAGGACAAGGACCTCAGCGCTCAGTTCAGAAGCCTGCTTCTCTGATGGTATGGGGTTGCATGAGTGCGTGTGGCATGGGCAGCTTACACATCTGGAAAGGCACCATCAATGCTGAAAGGTATATCCAAGTTCTAGAACAACATATGCTCCCATCCAGACAGCGTCTCTTTCAGGGAAGACCTTGCATTTTCCAACATGACAATGCCAGACCACATACTGTGGTCAATTACAACATCAATTACAACATCATACTACATCAATTACAACATCATGGCTGCGTAGAAGAAGGATCCGGGTACTGAAATGGCCAGCCTGCAGTCCAGATCTTTCACCCATAGAAAACATTTGGCGCATCATAAAGAGGAAGATGTGACAAAGAAGACCTAAGACAGTTGAGCAACTAGAAGCCTGTATTAGACAAGAATGGGACAGCATTCCTATTCCTAAACTTGAGCAACTTGTCTCCTCAGTCCCCAGACGTTTGCAGACTGTTATAAAAAGAAGAGGGGATGCCACACAGTGGTAAACATGGCCTTGTCCCAACTTTTTTGAGATGTGTTGATGCCATGAAATTTAAAATCAACTTATTTTTCCCATAAAATGATACATTTTCTCAGTTTAAACATTTGATATGTCATCTATGTTGTATTCTGAATAAAATATTGAAATTTGAAACTTCCACATCATTGCATTCTGTTTTTATTCACAATTTGTACAGTGTCCCAACTTTTTTGGAATCGGGTTTGTATTTAAATTGAGCTAGTTTCATGACATACTCTACATGCGCTTTCTTTCCACATTTAAAATAAAATAAAATCAGCTCTAATCAATATTTCAGGTACATTTTTTATTATTTACTAAGTCGCTATTTGATAATCAGTATGACGTACAGTCAAAATTACATTGAAACTGGGCCTAGGACAACAAACACTCAGGATACCCTCTGCCTCATGTAAGGGTCCTGATCACACTGTTGAGTTTCATTTTGATTCAATACCTTTAAAGGGTTAGTTCACCCAAAAATGAAATGTCTATCATCATTTACTCCCCCTCAGGTCGTTCCAAACCCGTAAGACTTTCATTTCATCTTCAGTTCTTGCTGAAGCTCAAACTAGAATGAAATTCAATCTGTTCATCATATAAAGCGATCGAGTCTCTTCAGAAAATTTGGACTAAACCCCTCAATTCATATGGATTAGTTTTACAATCTCTTTATGAACTTTTTGAAACGTCAAAGTGGTAGTTGTGTAGCTGTCAATGGAGGGACAGAAGGCTCTCAGATTTCATTAAAAATATCTTCATTTGTGTTCCGAAGATGAACGAAAGTCTTACAGGTTTGGAATGACATGAGGGTGAGTAATTGATAGAAATTTGTGTGAACTGTCCCTTTAAGTTATGCCTTATGTAATTTTGCAGTTTGTCACATAGCAGCTAGTTTATGTAGAAGTGTTGCATATCAAAATGGTATACTTGACAAAAAAAAAAAAAAAAAAAACGCCCTGCTTGAAGCAATTTTTTAGGCTTTACTTTACAATATGGCAATTTGTATATCACTTAGCGAATTGATTATACTTGTGTCATATATGTAATATAGGCTATTTTAGTTAATTTTATTATATATATAATAGCCTAGTGTCAGCACATTTTTATGATGTTGCAAAGTTGCGTGTTTAAGCGATTCAAATGAAGATGGGAAAGAAAACTGAGTCATTTCAAGGTGATCCGCATGATGAGTCTACATTTCTACTACTTGTCTTGTCTTAACACCATCAGTTTCTTAAAAAAAGAGGTTATAAGTGTTGTCAGCCCACAGCCTCTATTTAGTGGAATTCACCCTATGTGGTTCTACCCTGCTAAAAAACTCAGCAGCCTATGGTCACACTAATTTTTTGTGTATGTGTGTGTGTTTGTGTACATATATAAGTGATATACATTATATGGAGATATAATATCTGCACATAATGTATGTCACTTGACTTTCAGCACATTTGTCATCATGGCGCATTTTAGATCTTGAGGTCAATGTGGTATGTGATTGAGAAATCCATTGATCATTCCATTAAAAAAAGGAATAATCCCACTCATCCGTACCAGCTGAACTTCCCCGGGCTTCATTTTCTCCAGCCCCTGGAGATTTTGTGGGCCATGACAACATGAGCGTGAGTGTCACTTGAGGTAGCAGTTGACAGGCATTTCTGCATACATAACAGAGATGGTGAGGTGATACGCGAAACACGGTAATTTCAAACCCGAGTCCTACCATTGCGCTTAGGGAGAAAAAAGCTAACCAGAGAGGAAGCATTTGACACAAATAAGATATGACTCACATTTTAGACCTTAAACATTTTAGACTCAAATTTTATGACATTTTGTGCAAATCATGGACATTCCAACAAACAAGTACTGTACTTATAAACTTATAAAAATAAATGTTAACTACATTAGTTGACATGAGTTAACAATGAAAAGCATTGTTAATAAATCCTTAATGGTTCATTAACGTTGATTTCAACATTTACAAATCCATTATTAAAGTCAAAAGTTGTATCTGTTAACGGGATAGTTCATCCAAAAATGTATGAGTTTCTTCTGTTGAACATAAAATTTTGAAAATAAAATATTTTGAAGAATGTTGGTAACCCGACTGTTGACGGTAGCCATAGTGGGGAAGTCAATGGGTGCCATCAACTGTTTGATTACCAGCATTCTTCAAAATATCTTAGGTGTCTGTACTTACTGTATGATACACTTATTGTGTTCATGTTGTTATGCTGCTATTGAAGTGGGATATGAGTAAGGTTTGGTGGTATGAGTAGGTTTAAGGGTGGGTTAAGGGGTAAGGAAAGGTCAATGGTGTAACTACAGATGTAATTACAGAAATTAATTACATATGAGTATTTTTAAACAGTAAAATGTTGGTGCATAGTAGTTAAATATACTTAATATAAAGTGGGTCAATGATTGTGATTCATACTGTATAATGTTTATATATTATGTTTATTTTAAAAGGGACACTGCACATTAATTGTAACAAGGACATTGACAAGTCGTCAAAGCTAGCATAGAGATGGAAACACTGGCGAGAGTACCGTCAAGTTTCCGGAATGAAAAGTGCAGATGGTTTTGATTCTGTGAAAAGCAAACTGCAGTCTTATGCAAAGTGAGATGAAACGGCTGGATGATCATTCTATCACTGAGGGACAGAGAATGTGAAGGGCTGGAAAGGTGATTGTCGGTCCTAAACCACAGAGGTCATGAAGGAACATCGATTTGCGTCAGTGACTTTTGGTGAGAGGATGACGTTCTGGATCATATGCTTCATCTTGAACTTATAATGTGGGCATAAATCCCATACTCATAAGACATTTGGGGCCAGTAATGCTATATAAATTGCACGTATAACGCAGAACTAAAACTGCTCAGGAAAACATTGTGGTTCACACCTATTAATAACAACACACAACAAATTTTTCACATCCAGCTGATAGTGTTGTGCATGATTTTCAGTTGGAGTTAGACTTTTTTTGTTGTTGTTGAATCAGGCTACTAAAATGAACCAGTCAGATCACCAGGAAGTGTTTTAGCTGTCCGGCCAATTGCAGCACAGACTGAGAGCTTTTCTTTTCTTTTCTTTTCTTTTCTTTTCTTTAGTGAGCAGAGCATCTACCCATCAGTGCCACTAGAGAGCACTATGTAGCCATGGAAAGAAATGCCCAGTTCATCCACAGCACCAGTGCTCTCTTCAGGGTCTGTATGGTTGGCTGATGTTGAAATTGCATCAGTTGCATTACACTTAAAAATGCATGATTGTCTCTTTATTAGAAATATAATAACACTTTACAGCAAAAACTTTACGGTTTTATTTGTTAACATTAACTATATTAGTTAACATGAACAAACTGAACAATTAGATTTTTACTAATGTTAACAAATTAATAAATGCTTTAAAAATATACTATATGGAAAAAAACACCTCTTAAATGGATAGTTCACCCAAAAATTAAAATTCCCCCATGATTTACTCACTCTCAAGCCGTCCTAGGTGTATATGACTTTCTTCTTTCAGACGAATAAAATCAGAGTTATATTAATAAATGTCCTGGCTCTTCCAAGCTTTATAATGGCAGTGAATGGCAGCCCAAAATTTTAAGCCCAAAAAAGTGCATCCATCCATTATAAAAGTAATCCATACAGCTCCAGGGGGTTAATAAAGTCCTTCTGAAGCGAAGAGATGTATTTTTGTAAGAAAAATATCCATATTTACAACTTTATAAAGTAGCTTCCGCCAGACCGCCTTCCGTATTCAACTTGTGCAGAAAGTGTAACGCCTCTTGCAGTTTAAAACGTCCTAGTCATCCGCCGCGTCTTTTGCGTTTTTTTCGTAAGTTGAATACGGAAGGCAGTCTGGCGGCAGCTATATATTTTACTTTATAACGTGTTAAATATGGATATTTTCTTACACAAACGCATCACTTCAGAATGCCTTTATTAACGTCCCGGAGCCGTGTGGAGTACTTTTATAATGGATGGATGCACTTTTTTGGGCTGCCATTCACTGCCATTATAAAGCTTGGATTAGCCAGGACATTTTTTAATATAACTCCGACTGTATTCGTCTAAAAGAAGAATGTCATACACACCTAGGATGGCTTGAGGGTGAGTAAATCATGGGGTAATTTTAATTTTTGGGTGAACTATCCCTTTAATTCTTGAATTCAGGTGTCTCAATCAGACCCACTCCTACAGGTGTTCAAAATCAAGCACCTAGCCATGCAGTCAGCATTTACACAAACATTTGTGGGGAGGGGAAAGGTCATTCTGAAGAGCTCAGTGAATTCAAGTGTGGGACTGTGATGCCACCTTTGCAATAAATCAGTTCATGAAATTTCATCCCTGCTAGATATTCCACGGTCAACTGTATTATTGCAAAGTGGAAGTTTGCAGCAGTTCAGCCACGAAGCAGAAGACCATGTAAAGCCACAGAGCGGGGTCACCGAGTGGCGCATGCATAAAAGTCGACAACGCTCTGCTGATTCCATAGCTGAAGAATTCCAAACTTCTATTTGCATTACTATCTGCACAAAAGCAGTGCATAGAGAGCTTCATGGAATGGGTTTCTATGGCCGAGCAGCTACATGCAAGCCTCACATCAAAAAGTCTAATGCCAAGCGTTGGATGGAGTGGTGTAAAGCACGCCGCCACTGGACTCTGGAGCAGTGGAAGGAAACTTGTTCTGTTTGGCAGTCTGATGGGCGAGTCTGGATTTTAGCGGATGCCAGGAAAACGTTACCTGCCTGACTGCATTGTGCCAACTGTGAAGTTTGATGGAGAGGGGTAATGGTATTGCTAAGACATTTACGACAATTCTATGCTTCTAATTTTATGGGAACAATTCTATTCCAGCATGACTGTGCAACAGTGCACATAGAAATGTCCATAAAGACATGGCTGGATGAGTTTGGTGTGGAAGAGCCCTGGGATGAACTGAAATGGAGATTGTGAGCCAGGCCTTCTCGTCCAACATCAATGCCTGATCTCACAAATGCTCTACCGGATGAATGGGCAAAAATTCCCACAGAAACACTCCAAAATCTTATGGAAAGCCTTCCCAGATCAGTGGAAGCTGTTATAGCTGCAGAGGGAGAACCATCTATTTAATGTCCATGTATTTAGAATGCGATGTCATTAAAGTCCCTGTTGGTGTAATGGTCAGGTGTCCCAACACTTTTGTCCATATAGCAGGCCTATATATTGCTCATTGTTAGTTCATATAAGCTAATGCATTCACTGATGTTAACAAATGAGACCTTGGGTGCGTCTCAATCAGCTCCGTAGTTCAGTAGTCTGGGCACTGATCAGGGAGTCAGCCATTTTAAGCGCCGTCTCAATTTCAAAATCCTTGCATTGCACTGAAATGCTCCCTAAGTCCCACAATGGACTATGAAAACCAGGGAGCATCGATGCTCACTATGTTCCCTCTACGGAAATTCTGATGTGTGAAACAAATCACACTAGCCAACTCAACACACACCATGACAAATGATACATATATATATATATATACAGTGGGGAGAACAAGTATTTGATACGCTGCAGATTTAGCAGGTTTTCCTACTTACAAAGCATGTAGAGGTCTGTAATTTTTTATCATAGGTACTCTTCAACTTTGAGTGACGGAATCTAAAACAAAAATCCAGAAAATCACATTGTATGATTTTTAAATAATTAATTAGCATTTTATTGCATGACATAAGTATTTGATCACCTACCAACCAGTAAGAATTCCGGCTCTCACAGACCTGTTAGTTTTTCTTTAAGAAGCCCTCCTGTTCTCCACGCATTACCTGTATTAACGGCACCTGTTTGAACTCGTTACCTGTATAAAAGACACCTGTCCACACACTCAATCAAACAGACTCCAACCTCTCCACAATGGCCAAGACCAGAGAGCTGTGTAAGGACATCAGGGATCAAATTGTAGACCTGCACAAGGCTGGGATGGGCTACAGGACAATAGGCAAGCAGCTTGGTGAGAAGGCAACAACTGTTGGCGCAATTATTAGAAAAGTTCAAGATGACGGTCAATCTCCCTCAGTCTGGGGCACCATGCAAGATCTCACCTCGTGGGGCATCAATGATCATGGGGAAGGTGAGGGATCAGCCCAGAACTACACTGGGAGCTGGGACCACAGTCTCAAAGAAAACCATTAGTAACACACTACGCCGTCATGGATTAAAATCCTGCAGCGCACGCAAGGTCCCCCTGCTCAAGCCAGCGCATGTCCAGGCCCGTCTGAAGTTTGCCAATGACCATCTGGATGATCCAGAGGAGGAATGGGAGAAGGTCATGTGGTCTGATGAGACAAAAATAGAGCTTTTTGGTCTAAACTCCACTCGCCGTGTTTGGAGGAAGAAGAAGGATGAGTACAACCCCAAGAACACCATCCCAACCGTGAAGCATGGAGGTGGAAACATCATTCTTTGGGGATGCTTTTCTGCAAAGGGGACAGGACGACTGCACCGTATTGAGGGGAGGATGGATGGGGCCATGTATTGCGAGATCTTGGCCAACAACCTCCTTCCCTCAGTAAGAGCATTGAAGATGGGTCGTGGCTGGGTCTTCCAGCATGACAACGAGCCGAAACACACAGCCAGGGCAACTAAGAAGTGGCTCCGTAAGAAGCATCTCAAGGTCCTGGAGTGGCCTAGCCAGTCTCCAGACCTGAACCCAATAGAAAATCTTTGGAGGGAGCTGAAAGTCCGTATTGCCCAGCGACAGCCCCGAAACCTGAAGGATCTGGAGAAGGTCTGTATGGAGGAGTGGGCCAAAATCCTGCTGTGTGTGCAAGCCTGGTCAAGAACTACAGGAAACGTATGATCTCTGTAATTGCAAACAAAGGTTTCTGTACCAAATATTAAGTTCTGCTTTTTTGATGTATCAAATACTCATGCAATATATTGTCATGCAATAAAATGCAAATTAATTAATTAAAAATCATACAATGTGATTTTCTGGATTTTTGTTTTATATTCCATCTCTCACAGTTGAAGTGTACCTATGATAAAAATTACAGACTTCTACATGCTTTGTAAGTGGGCAAACCTGCAAAATCGGCAGTGTATCAAATACTCGTTCTCCCCACTATATATTTATTATTATTTATTTTTTTTTTTTTTTAAAAGAACCATTATTAAATTATATTTCAGCATAAACATACATTGATAGCTGGGTAGCGAATATAAGCGTTGGGATGCACAGTGAGCCAGGGTCCTTACCAGTGCTCGTTTCATGCACATGACATACTAAGCCAGAAAGCTGGTTGAGATGCACCGCTTATTGTAAAGTTCTACCAAAGTGGCATCTGCAGACAAATGATGCTGGAGCTTTTCTCTGAACTAAGAAGATCATTTCTAGAAATTAATTTCCCTTTCAGATCCCGCAGGTGTCGCAGCAGAGTAACCACAGATGTAGTTTATCACATTAACTGTGAACATAATCCACTAACGTTTGGCAGCTAGAAAAGGGGCAAATACTGTTTGTCCTCAACAATATATCTGTTTTGTCATTTAAAGTGTGCTTGAGCTAACTTTCCTTAAAATAAATGCCACTTGGTTTGATATTGTGTTTCTAATACAATGATATTTATACGATTTGTGTCCAAATACTTTTTGGGTTCACTGTATGTACTTTACATATGTGTATTATATCATTTAACCTAAAATTTTGTCAGCTTATCAATTTATATCATAGTCACGTTTATGAGGTACAAAAGGCCAGGATCTCATACACTGTAAAAAGTGATCAGTTGACTTAATTTTAAGGCAACGAGTTTCCTCAATTTTTTTAAGTAAATAAACCATGCATTATTGAAAAAAATTAAGTTATGTGAACTTAATTCCACATAACTGAATTTTTTTCAATTAGGCATCGTTTATTTACTTAATAATATTAAAGCAATGGGTTTCGTCAATTTTTTTAAGTCAACTGATCACTTTTTACAGTGTCTAAAGGTTCTTTATTGGAAAGTTTCTTTATAGTGGAAAAGTGTTCTTTAGATTTTTAAAATGTTCTTCAAATGAAGAAAAACATGGTTCTTTTAAGAACTGCTGACTCAAAGGTTCTTTTGGGGAACAAGAAATGGTTCTTTTATGGAATCACTGTGAAAACCCCCTTTTGCATCTTAAAATATTCATACTTCATAGATTTTACAGATTTTTTATTGTTGGGGACATTAAGAGTTATTCTTGTAAAATAGTTTCCATTTTTTTCCTAATTGTTTTCTTTAATTGTTTTTAATTCAATTGTAATTTTGGGATAAAGAAAGAGGTGTTTCATATTAAATAAATCAACATGAACAGTTATGCTAACGGTTATTAGGCCACGAGCAAAGTCAGCAGAGAGCATTGATCACACAGGAAACTGCACAGGAGCATTTCTAGAAACAGAGATAGGAATCACAATGCAAAGCCACATCTGAGCAAGAGCTGTAATACACGTCTGACTAAAAATGCTGAAGCCTGATTACATAGACAGCTATTAAATACACACAGACAGTTATTTTTTCCGCTGAACAACTCTCATGCAGGCTTAGAACAGTTTAATGTATAAATTAATAATGCTATTATTTAATGGAAATACAAGTATTGTGCTGTGAAAGAAGTGCTGCATGAAATTCTTCTGTGCTCTCATTTAAAAAAAAATATGATCTATAGTTTTCTCCTAAAGTCCTGATGGTGAGAGATGCAGGTTTCATTAAATGGTGCACACTTTCTTTACCACGGTTTAACTTTAACTTTGTATACATATGGCTAAAGAGTAAAACTAGATCCAAATTTAGCTTGTAGACTGATCACAAACAGCACAGTTCAGCTCACAAACAATGAATAAGACTATTTAAATGCTGAACAAGCAATCTTATTGGCTGCAGGATCAGCAGAGGCCAATCAGCTTGTGCCATGTGGTAATTATGTGATTACGTGCATGTAAAGGACCTATCAGCTTGCGTCCTCTCGAGTTTTATGACTGGACTAGATACGTCTAAAGAATAAACGCATTAAATTAGACTGTATTAAAGATTATAGTTCCTCTTTCTTTACTACCTGAATGCACACTAAGCCTGGTCAACTACGCTAAGGCACTTTCTAAGAGCTCTTTCCAAGCTCTTTTAGCTTCTCATAAAAGGTACAACTCTTGTACTTTTGTGACAAACTGTGAAACTTTCTCTTTCTGCCCTTTGATGTTAACTCCTAACATGACTAACGACTTGTACTTTCCTCAAGTTGAAGTGTTAATATAAAAGCATCCATGAAAATGTAAAATGTGTAATGTAAATGTATTTGTATCATCATACATTTACAGAAACTCAGGGACCCACTTTATATTAAGTGTCTTCAACTACTATGTACTAACATTTAAATGAATCATTTGACACAACGCACTTATTGTGCACATCTAAAATATATGCATGTAATTACATATGCAACTTAAACCTTAAACCTATAAGTACATTGTACCAAACATTTTAAATTTTAAATGTAAATAATAGTTTAAAAACACCTCATATAAAGTTGGACCAAACTCAGGTTTGAACCAGTATTGTAAACTGATGCTGATTACAGCTTCAGTGTTACACTTATCTTCAGTGTTTCTAAATTAATCTAATGATGTCAACTTCCATTTTTAATTTTCATGAATAATAGCATGTATAATATGTTTCTAGAGTTGAGAATCTCACACTATACAGCAGGTGCCAAACTGAACACGTATAGAGACAGTAGAGCGACAGCACCCCCTGCAGATAAACAACTAGATTATTATAGATATATTATATATTATAGTGTCATTTTTCATTTGTAAATTATGAATAGACCTGTATTAAAATGCTGGCCAAAACCAACAAGCTGATATTTTTTTTCATGTTATGGAAAAAGGTTGATAAATATTAAAAACACACTACAGTTATAAATACTGTATGCTGTAATACAGTATGGATGCAAATATAAGTTTAAAAAAAAAATGCAGTGTAAGATTCAGAAAGACTGAGCTTATTTTTATGCATGAATGCATACAATCATTACAAGCACAAAAAAATGCATCCAATCTTTAGAATATGGTGCTCTTACAGGATTAAATATTTGCCATAAGCCAGTGTTATTTTAGTATTATTTATATACTATTATAGTATTTATTCATATTTTGAATTAGCATTTATTTTCATATTTTCAGTTTAATTTTAGATAAAGTAGATTAAGTAAATTTGTTATAGGCTTGTCATTTTTATCAGCTTTAATATTTCTATTTAGCTTTATTATTATTTAAATTTTAGTAGTTTTAGCGCTTATGTTTTCAGTTAGTTGCCAAGGCAATATTTCAATTTATGTTAGGTTTTTTTAAGTATACATTTTCACCATATGTTTTATTTTTAGTTCAGATTTATTGCAATTAAAGAAAATGAATGCGGTGACAACACTGCCATAAACTTTCAGTCAAATGACTGAAAATATTATCTAAATCTAAAAATAGGGGAAAACAAGAGCCCTCAACAAAATATCCAATATCAACAGATAACGCTAAAAAAAATACGCTATTTGAAGTTGCTCTTGTACACTGAATAATATTAAATTAACAACATGTACTTACTATGTAATTAGGGTTAAGGTTTTGGGTTACACTTCATTTTAAGGTGTCATTGTTACAGTGTAATTATATATTTAAGTACTGAGTAACATTAAGTAACTACATGTACTTACTATAGGGTTAGTTGCATGTAATTATGCATAATTTACTGTTATTGCTATGGAAAGTACATGTAACATATGTAACAATGACACTGTAAAATAAAGTGTTACCAGGTTTTGTTGCCTGTAATTATGCATAATTTACTGTTGTTATTATAATAGTAAGTACATGTAAGATGTGTAACGGACACTGTAAAACAAAGTGTTACCAAAAACACTAATATCAGCCGATATGAAGTTGAACAATCAAATTTTCGATTTGACTCGTTGCAACAGCAACAACAAAAATGTATCTAATTAATGACATCACGAAAATGAAGCCGGTGAGCTTTCATTACTTTCCGAAATTGGTAAATCTGACCTAGATAAAATCAGCCTACATGCAGTTCGCTGAGTTTTTCGTTGCATAGCGTGATCAAGCAATCATCTGTTGTGGTTTTGTGGTGTCTTCAGAGGACGTGTGAAATAAGGTTAATTGGCATTTACATCACTGTATGTATATTTCGTGTCTGATGCACTGTCCCTGCTTAAGAAGGCCAAAGGGATGTGGCAAACGGTTCTTTCAGAAACCATAGATGATGATCTGATAACAAACTGAGACAATTAGTGCCTGTGTTGCTTTAATGGAATCTCTTACTACAACACTGGACAGAATTAGTTCCTAATTTAAGACAAATGACTAAGAAATAGTGCCTTTGACACTTTCTGAGCTTTTATTAGGCACAAACCATAGCTTTGGTATATTAAAAGTTACGCCAGATGAATCCAGCCGTCTTTAGGTAATAATAGTGAGCTAAGTGTCTGCCTAGTTCTTTTGAATTCTCTTGGAGGGAATTCTCTCGTTTCAACATATTCTCTGAAATTCTATTAGTGATTGTGAGGGGGTGTGTGTGTGTGTGTGTGTGTGTGTGTGAGGGTGTGACGTGTAATCTACTCCATCACGGAGATCACCTCAGCATCACATCCTCTACACTATAAGTAGACTGAATGATCAGCTCTGAAGCTATGAAGACCAGCACCTCAGCATCTAGATACCTCAACATGGAACCAAGCATGAGGACTTTCTTGCTCTTGGCAATGACATTTGTAGCCATCAATGGACATAGAGAGAGGAACATTCTCTTAGAGGAAAGCATAGCTTATGTGAAAAAGATCCTACATATAAATCCAGAGAAGGTAAGAATCAAATTCTGACACTGCTCCGAAGAGGCAAAAAGTGACTGGCAAAGTCTAACAGCGTTTAATCTTTTTTCCGTAGATTCATAACCGATATGTGAAAGATATATTTCATGAACGGGGCTGCTCAGTAAGTATTTGAGAACTAATGTTCATGATGGTAAAAGCTTGATTCCATTATCTCACCAATTCACAATTAGTTCTACGGTTACATAGGAGGATACCCTTTGCCTAGCAGCAAAGGTCCTGAAAAACACATATCTAAACCACAGCGAGCTACACAGGAATCTGTTTGAGTATGCAAAACACACCGGGGTAAGTCATTGTCCAATATTCATTCATTAAATTAGATGTTAAACGGCAGATCATATTGATAATCCTTACCATACTGTGTCTGTATTAAGCATAACAAAGTACAATTTTGACACCCTTTTTGAGCTTGTCACTGGGGCAGTACCCTTAAAATGACATCTTTGTACCTTTTTTACTCCTAAAAGGTGCATATTAGTACCTTAAGAGTACAAATACGTACCTTAAGGTACTACTATGGACCTTTTTGTGGTAAAAAGGTGCAAAGATGTCCTTTTAAGGGTACTGCCCAGCAAAAAGCTGTTGTACCCCTAAAGGTACAATTTTGACACCCTTTTTCTCTGTGTTGGAGTAGCTGATACTATTAGCATGATTCTCACACTATAGAAATAATCAAATTTCATTGACAGCCAATAAAGGCAGTCATGTTACCTGCTATCAGTGTTCTTTCTGCCCCAGTAGTAGCACCAAATGGAACTGCAAAATGAGTTAATAATTGATTAATAATTTGTGTAATCAACCTGAGTTACTTCAAAATATGAACTATGGATACACTGTAGATTTACTTATTTTAGACTGCTTAAAGAAAAAGGTTCAACGTAATCTAATACACTGAATGTGTTTGTTTTTCTCCACAGCATGGAAACTGTAGCGTTACAGCTTCAGTGGATCATTCAATAGAGAAATTTCTCACACAAATTGAAAAATGCTGCCAAGAACTAATCTTTAAGCATCTAAACTCTACGGAACATGTGAAAGGACCTTAGACTTACTGCTTATGCTATATTTTTGTATATGCTCATATTTATATCATATTTATTGTATTTATGAATAAAAAATATATGCTGAAATTTTAATTTGGAATTTGAAATTATTAAAAAAAATAAAACCACAATGCTACATTGTAAAATAATTTAATAATTTAAGGAGTACAGGAACAAAAAAGAAAACAGTAAATGTAAACATTTTACATAATACATAAGACTAATGGTTTTACTACAGTGCACAATGGAAATACATTACAATTAGAGTAAACTGAGCTAATGGCACTACAGCCAAGGGAACATGGCATGCACATTCTCACTATAAAAAATTAAGTAGCATAGCTTGTGTGCATGGAGCTAAAGCAATTGCACGCTGCCAATTTTATAAAACATTAAGATTAGATAGCATATTCCCTGACAGCAAGCGAATCTCTTGTGTCAGACCAATAGGCTGCTCAACACATGCCAGCACAGCCATCAGTGTCAAGCTGAATATACAGTAACAGTGTTTATGTTAAAGGTGAAATGTGCCTTTTGGAGTGCTATCATAATGGACATTTTAAAGCGAACTATCCTCACCTAAACCCAGCTTTGGAGCAGTTTCTGCATATAAACACATGATTTCTTTTCATCTACACTTATGTCAAAGTGCCTTTACATCACAAGAATCAGTATTCCCTAAGACATATACTGGACTGGCCTTGAAAATGCACAATATATGGTGGTCTTCATCAGACAAAAGGCTCACTGCAGCAGGGATTCAATCACCGCCTCTGGTTTGGAGGAGCGTTTCCTAAAAAAATAAACAATTGGGAAAATCAGACATTTAAGTTTGTTTTTTTTTAAAAGAAATTAATACTTTCATTCATCAAGGATGCATTAAATTGATCAAAAGTAACAGTGAAGACTTTAACATTGCTGAAAAAAAAAAAATATTTTAAATAAATGCTCTTTTGAAAAGTGCTTTTGAACTTTCTGTTCATCAGAGAATACTAAAAAAATAACCAAGAAAAATATTAAACATCACAACCATTTTCAACATTGATAATAAAAAGTAATGGCTGCTGAAAATTCAGCTTTGCCATCACAGGAATGAATTACATTTTAATATTAAAACAGATTTTAAATTGTAATATTTCACAATATGACTTTTTTTTTTTTTACTGTATTTTGATCAATTAAATGCAGCCTTGGTGAGATTAAGAGAGTTTTAAAAACATCAAAAAAAAAAACCAAAAAACCCCCCAAAAAAACACAATATTACTGTTTTTAGAGTCTATTTTTACTATTTTACTGTCTGTGGTAACACTTTACAATGATGTTTCATTAGTTAACAACTTTAGTTAACATGAACTAAGAATGAACAATACTTCTACAGCATTTATTAATCTTAGCTAATGTTAATCTCAACATTTACTCATACATTTTTAAGATCAAAAGTTGTATTTGTTAACATTAGTTAATGCACTGTGAACTAACATGAACATCAACATTTTTATTGAGTAACATTAACAAAGGTTAATAAATGCCGTAAAAATATGTTTGTAGCAACTCATAATGTAATAACTGCGCATAAAGTAAAAACTGCACATAATGTAATAAGTATTACATTATTATAATACATTTTTTCTCAAAATGTAAAAATCTTGAACTCATAATGTAGACAATTTTTACATTATGAGAAAATTATTACAATATAAACTCACCAAAAACATGTCATATTTTCATTATTGTAATAGCTTTTAAAACATCAAAAAAAAAAAATATTAGTATTCCCTTACAGTAAATTTTTTTAAATCTAAAGGCAGTCTTAAACTACCTGCAAAATGAAATATTCATAAAATTATTATTATTATTATTATCATCATCATCATACGTTTATTAAACAAAGCATTGGAATCCCTGTACAGTACATTTTAAAAATACAATTGCTTAGTTTAATTATTATAATAATAATAATAATAATAATAATAATGATGATGATGATGATGATGAAGCATTTCGCATAGTTTAAGACTTTGATTAGGATTTTGATTTTTAAAAATGTACTGTAAGGGAATTTTTTATGTTTTAAAAGCTATTACAATAATGAAAATATTACATGTTTTTGGTAAGTTTATAATGTAATAAATTTCTCATAATGTAAACATTTTTATTACATTATGAGCTCAAGATTTTATTACATTGAGAAAATGATTACATTATGAACATTTTATTACAATAATAATGTACAAACCCGATTCCAAAAAAGTTGGGACACTGTACAAATTGTGAATAAAAAAGGAATGCAATAATTTACAAATCTCATAAACTTATATTTTATTCACAATAGAATATAGATAACATATCAAATGTTGAAAGTGAGACATTTTGAAATGTCATGCCAAATATTGGCTCATTTTGGATTTCATGAGAGCTACACATTCCAAAAAAGTTGGGACAGGTAGCAATAAGAGGCCGGAAAAGTCAAATGTACATTTAAGGAACAGCTGGAGGACCAATTTGCAACTTATTAGGTCAATTGGCAACATGATTGGGTATAAAAAGAGCCTCTCAGAGTGGCAGTGTCTCTCAGAAGTCAAGATGGGCAGAGGATCACCAATTCCCCCAATGCTGCGGCGAAAAATAGTGGAGCAATATCAGAAAGGAGTTTCTCAGAGAAAAATTGCAAAGAGTTTGAAGTTATCATCATCTACAGTGCATAATATCATCCAAAGATTCAGAGAATCTGGAACAATCTCTGTGCGTAAGGGTCAAGGCCGGAAAACCATACTGGATGCCCGTGATCTTCGGGCCCTTAGACGGCACTGCATCACATACAGGAATGCTACTGTAATGGAAATCACAACATGGGCTCAGGAATACTTCCAGAAAACATTGTCGGTGAACACAATCCACCGTGCCAATCGCCGTTGCCGGCTAAAACTCTATAGGTCAAAAAAGAAGCCATATCTAAACATGATCCAGAAGCGCAGGCGTTTTCTCTGGGCCAAGGCTCATTTAAAATGGACTGTGGCAAAGTGGAAAACTGTTCTGTGGTCAGACGAATCAAAATTTCAAGTTCTTTTTGGAAAACTGGGACGCCATGTCATCCGGACTAAAGAGGACAAGGACAACCCAAGTTGTTATCAGCGCTCAGTTCAGAAGCCTGCATCTCTGATGGTATGGGGTTGCATGAGTGCGTGTGGCATGGGCAGCTTACACATCTGGAAAGGCACCATCAATGCTGAAAGGTATATCCAAGTTCTAGAACAACATATGCTCCCATCCAGACATCTTCTCTTTCAGGGAAGACCTTGCATTTTCCAACATGACAATGCCAGACCACATACTGCATCAATTACAACATCATGGCTGCGTAGAAGAAGGATCCGGGTACTGAAATGGCCAGCCTGCAGTCCAGATCTTTCACCCATAGAAAACATTTGGCGCATCATAAAGAGGAAGATGCGACAAAGAAGACCTAAGACAGTTGAGCAACTAGAAGCCTGTATTAGACAAGAATGGGACAACATTCCTATTCCTAAACTTGAGCAACTTGTCTCCTCAGTCCCCAGACGATTGCAGACTGTTATAAAAAAGAAGAGGGGATGCCACACAGTGGTAAACATGGCCTTGTCCCAACTTTTTTGAGATGTGTTGATGCCATGAAATTTAAAATCAACTTATTTTTCCCTTAAAATGATACATTTTCTCAGTTTAAACATTTGATATGTCATCTATGTTGCATTCTGAATAAAATATTGAAATTTGAAACTTCCACATCATTGCATTCTGTTTTTATTCACAATTTGTACAGTGTCCCAACTTTTTTGGAATCGGGTTTGTAATACTTATTGCATTATGTGCAGTTATTACATTACGAGTTGCTACAATGTTGCTTATTGTTAGTTCATGTTAGTTAATGCAATAACCAATGAGACCTTATTGTGAAGTATTACCCTATAATCTGTTTTTACTATTTATGATCAAATAAATATCAAGATTTGAGACGTGGGAAAGTAAAATATATGAAACTATGGGATATATAATCCATTATAATATTTAAGTGGATAAAATAATGTTCATTGTGTGTAATATAAATCTCTTAATAGTTACAACCACAAATAGGTTAAGTATTATTACTGTTGTTATGATGAGGTGATACAACACATTATAATGTTGTTTATAAGGCATTATGCATGTATTATAATGCATTAAGAATACCCTTATAATGCATCATAAATGCAGGCTTCATTTGGTGTTATAATGCATTGTACTAAAAATGATAATCTCAAATATATTATAATGTATTGTAACTTTTGTTGTGATTATTTATCAGATGGTTCAACATATAAGGTTGTTTATAAGGCATTATACATATATTATAATGCATTATAAATACAGGCTTCTTTCAAAAAGTCCCAAACATTTGAAAGGTAATGTACAAAACGTGAGATGATTGACTCTGTCTGGATCAAACCAAACACTTATGTTAAAGCTTAAATTTTGTTTGGATTATTTTTGGATTTTTGAATCACTTTTCCATAAAAATATCATGATGTATCATTATGGACAATACTGACATACTGTATGCTTATAGTGCCCATTTCAACAATGTCATCAATAACAGACTGTTCCTTTAAACAACATCTAAAATCATACATCTTATCAATGCATCATGCGCATTCTTTTCAAACTGAAAGAAAGCATAATACCTCACCTACGACTAGTTTTAGGCCTGGACTTTCCACTCTTTGATGTCCGAGGCCTTTCTAGTTTCATTAGGGACTGTCTCATGCTCTCCTCCGTGTAGGCCAGATATACATGTGAGAGGTCCACTTCAAATGGCTGAGTCATGAAAGAGGGACAGATTCAAAAATTAAACATGAAAAGGGAAGAGCATTCATCATGTGTGCCTATAGAAAACATTCGATTTGAACCGACACTTACATCTTTTTCTTTCTTGTCTGACACAGGTGTCTGTTTTCTCATGTTGTTGCCTGTATAGGCCACACATTTCTTAAAAAATAAAAAAAATGTAATAATTATACTGTATTATACGTTTTCATTGTTTGAGATCTGAGAGAATCGCAGAATGAACTGTGTTAAAGAAGCTCACCAGCTGCCACTCTCCAATGTCCTCATTCCAGTGCACATAGTTCTCAATCATCTCCTGTACACAAGACAACAAACAAGATGTCGTTTGCATGTGTTTTCATAGCAGGGAAACTGAAACGTTGAGATAAAAATTAAGCTAAGCTCAGACAGCTCTTTTCAGGGTCTTTTGAAAGTCATGCGAGTCGTCGTATGAAATTCTGAAGGTAAATCTACTTTCACCTTTTACAGGCGGTAAATGCGTAAACCTAGTTAATACCACTCATTATTTCACTGAACTGCACTTGACTTAATCAGTTCTTAAAGGGTTAATTCACCCAAAATGAAAATTCTGTCATTATTTACTCGCCCTCGTGTCGTTCCAAACTGTTATGACCTGTAGAATATAAAAGAAGATATTTTGAAGAATGCTCAAAATGTCTTCTGACACAATGGTAAATTTTTGGGTATACTATCCCTTTAAAACTTTCTGTACAGTTTATTTGCCAGCTCAGTTTTGACATTTCTGCCTTTTTTAGTGCAAGAGCAGCAGTTCACACTTTATATTTTTAGCAAAAATATCAGATGAATCAAATCCTGATAAGGGGGAAAAAGCAAAAAATTATTTGCATATTTATGCATGTGCTATGGCCTGAAGCCTGAAGTGCTGTTTTGTGCAGGAGAAACAATAAGTTAGCATTTTACAAATACTGATGTGTAGTATTTTTATCTATACACACACACTAAAATTTGACTGGTAGTGTATGTATATATATATATATATATATATATATATACACACACACACACACACACACACACACACACTATATACACACACACACACTATATACACACACACAAACACATAGTGTATGTAAATATGTGTGTGTATGTATATAATGTGTACCAGCGTTTCTTTACAAACCACTTTTTAAATTAAATAATGTGTGGGTTTTTTTTAATGGTTGGAGTAGATACTGTGGGAAGAGTAGTCAACAAGTGTTATAGCATAACAGCATACATGCAAACTCCTTCAATACTGTTTAAAATGCATATCGGGATGCGCCTAATGAAGTCTGTTGAGTTGTGATCTAGATTGTTTGTTTTCTGGTTGCAATTTTCATGGCGAAATAATTCCTGTACTTCTGTAGGTATTATTTGATAACTTCACTGTTATTCTAAAATATGTCAACAATAAAGATTGATTAGGTGTGTCCATTGTGCAGCAGCATAAATATAGACCTGATATTCCTGAGGAATAAAATTATCAATAATGAGCATCTGCAGACGCAGCTCTCGGCTCAGCTGCCGGATGTTTTCCAGCAGACCTTCGATCTCCCTGTGATGCTCTTGCTGCAGATCAGCCATCTGAAACAGAAGAGACGTTCTTAACGGAGTCGTTCAATATCATGTCAACTATGCTATTTGAAATGTACTCCACCTCAGATTTTGCTGCCATCAACATGGTCCACACTTTCTTCAGTTTCTTGGTCTTGCCTTGAGCCTCTTCTTGTAAACTGGTGTATTTCTCCTCAATGTCCAAGCGCTCTTGCTGTTATAGAGACATTTACAACCATGATCCACTGTGAGATAAAACTATACAAGAATAATGGATAAACATGAATCTGCTAAAGTCTTATCATCATCTATACCTCCTTTTCTTCTAGTTCTCTTCGGAGCTGCTCTGCCCTCTTCCTCCTCTCCTCCAGTTCATTGTTGGATTCTTCCAGAAGCTTCTCTTGCTCCTCAGCCTTAGCCAGTAAATCGACCCCACCAACAATAACCCTCTTTTCCAGAGCAGACAGCTTCTCGAGTAATAAGTGATGTTCCTGTCTGAGATACAGGAAATAATGCAAAGCATGACACTATTATACTCATACACCCATTATATTAATATCTATACCAGTGTTTCTCAACTGGTGGGTCGCAACACTGTTTTGAGTGGGTCATGAAGTGTGTAGTCAAAGAAACAACAACAGTAACTGAGAAAAAAAAAAATGTTGTCCTGAATCAGTATCTGCGGTCAGATGAGATGTTGTCAGGACATATATATATATATATTAGTGTCATTATTCTAACAACATGTTACTAGGGCTGCCCCCTAATAATCACCAAACAATCGCCTCGGTTTCCGTGAACTGGAACGTGTCACTAAAATAAACCAGAACTCGGGCTACTTGCCTCACAGACATGAGAAATACACAAAAATACAAGTATTGGGCCACACCTCCAAATCACCTCCAATCACTTCCATGGCCACAGGTGTATAAAATCAAGCACCTAGGCATGCAGACTGCTTCTACAAACATTTGTGAAAGAATGGGTCGCTCTCAGGAGCTCAGCGAATTCAAGCGTGGTACCGTGATAGGTTGCCACCTGTGCAATAAGTCCATTCGTGAAATTTACTCACTACTGAATATTCCACGGTCAACTGTTAGTGGTATTATAACAAAGTGGAAGCAATTGGGAACAACAGCAACTCAGCCACGAAGTGATAGGCCACGTCAAATCACAGAGAGGGGTCAGCGCATGCTGAGGCGCACAGTGCGCAGAAGTCGCCAACTTTCTGCAGAGTCAATAGCTACAGACCTCCAAACTTTGTGTGGCCTTCAGATTAGCTCAGGAACAGTGCGTAGAGAGCTTCATGGAATGGGTTTCCATGATCGAGCAGCTGCATCCAAGCCTTACATCACCAAGTGCAATGCAAAGCGTTGGATGCAGTGGTGTAAAGCACGCCGCCACTGGACTCTAGAGCAGAGGAGATGTGTTCTCTGGAGTGACGAATCACGCTTCTCTGTCTGGCAATCCGATGGACGAGTCTGGGTTTGGAGGTTGCCCGGAGAATGGTACTTGCCTGACTGCATTGTGCCAAGTGTAAAGTTTGGTGGAAGGGAGGTTATGGTGTGGGGTTGTTTTTCAGGGGTTGGACTTGGCCCCTTAGTTCCAGTGAAAGGAACTCTTAATGCTTCAGCATACTAAGACATTTTGGACAATTTCATGCTCCCAACTTTGTGGGAACAGTTTGGGGATGGCCCCTTCCTGTTCCAACATGACTGCGCACCAGTGCACAAAGCAAGGTCCATAAAGACATGGACGAGCGAGTTTGGTGTTGAGGAACTTGACTGGCCTGCACAGAGTCCTGACCTCAACCCGATAGAACACCTTTGGGATGAATTCGAGCGGAGACTGCGAGCCAGGCCTTCTCGTCAGTGCCTGACCTCACAAATGCGCTTCTAGAAGAATGGTCAAAAATTCCCATAAACACACTCCTAAACCTTGTGGAAAGCCTTCCCAGAAGAGTTGAAGCTGTTATAGCTGCAAAGGGTGGGCCAACTCCATATTAAACCCTACGGATTAAGAATGGGATGTCATTAAAGTTCATGTGCATGTAAAGGCAGGCGTCCCAAAACTTTTGGCAATATAGTGTATAGAAAGCTTGAAATGTCTACTTTTAAACAAACCAATTCAAATAGAAAAGAAATACTCTCTGCTTATCTGATGTAATCAATCCGTATGAAAGGTGCATTTCTCTCTATAGGCTTGTTCACTATACTGCAGATGGCGAGGCAGCACTGTCAACTTCATCTTTGCAGCCAACACAGACTCAGAAAACACTAATTCATTAATAAATAATTAAAATGTCCCCTTGTCCCCCCATATCACTTCACTATACTGTGTACTGTAAATTACGAGCATGCAACGTCGTAGTTACATTCTCAATTATTAAAACTCATGAAATTACCAGAAAGTACCAATAAAATACATAACTGGTATGTCGTGTTAACTATGGCAGGTATGATGTTCATTCTATTCATGTCGTGTCCACTTGTTTAATTAACAGATCATGTTAAAATTGTGTATTTACCATGGTAACTGTACTTTCTGTAACCTTAACGGAAAATACCCCTTTATTTTCACTTTGTGTTATTTTCTATATTTTTGATGACTGTGGTGGCTCAAACCAACTTACTAATTTGTATTGTATCAACAGACACTAGTTTAGGATTGTTATTTAATAACCTTGCCTTATACTGTATATTCATCAGTGTTAGTGATTTTCTTACAATTTATGTTTATGTTAAGCAAAGTGGGACGTTTCTGCTTGGTTCAAATTCCTAAAAAATTGGGTCATAGCTTAAAGGGATAGTTCACCCAAAAATGAAAATTATGTCATTATTTACTGACCCTCAAGTTGTTCTAAACCTGTATGAATTTCTTTCTTCTGCTGAACACAAAAGAAGATATTTTGAAGAATATGGGTAACCAAACAGTTGATGGGCCCCACTGACTTCCATAGTATGGAGAAAAAAAAAATGGAAGTCAATGGGGTCCTGTTTGGTTACAAACATTCTTAAAAATATCTTTGTTTGTGTTCAGCAGAACAAAAACATTTATACAGGTTTGGAACAACTTGAGAGTGAGAGAATTTTCATTTTTAGATGAACCATCCCACAACCAGTTGAGAACCAGTGATCCGTACTATATGGCGCCGAATTTTGTGCTGGTAGGTTTAGAGATCACCCTTTCGGTGGACACATCCAAGATGCCTGCACCTGTTAAATGACTTGTTATACAGTATAATATCTTACTGGGCTTTGAGAAGGTCCTTCTCTCTCTTCTCAAGCTCTGCACGTGCTTTGTTCCTCTCTTCCTCCTCCATGTCCAGTTTGGCCTCCAGTGCCTTCCTTTCCTCCTCTATCTTCGCCTGCATCTCCACCATCTTGTCAGGAGACACCTTCTTCCTTCCTGAACATGACACATTCAGAAAAGATATAAAAACAGATAAAAACCTTAGCAGTAAAATAACCTAAAATGTTGTAGCAGCAATCTTACCCTGCTGAAATTCATCCTCAATGTTAAAGTCCCCCTGCAGTCAATAATTTTATCTCTTAAAACTCATCTTTGATAAATCAAGATATGTTTAAATGTTTTTTTTCTGTGAAAATTTCTTCATGCCTTAAAATAGCTTGAATTTAACTTGAATTTACACCCTTGCTTCATTTAGGCCGAGTGTCCACCATAGCATTTTTTCACGCGGCTGGCTGGCATATTCCATTTTTTTTTTTTAATGGGAGCACCGCGTTTTTAGAATGCCATGAGCGTAACGAGACGCTGAGCGGGTATTTCAAACTCAAGCGCTGAGTGTTTGCCGTTTTTTACTGGTCGCCGAGAGTTGAAGAATGTTCAACTTTGAGTAAAACGCAGCACTCATCACTGTCACTTTTCACCCAGCCGTCCAATCACAGTGGAGGAGGGGCGGGACAAATACAACACGACCAACTGCAACATTCTGCTTGTTCAACATCAACAGATGAAAACAACGAGCATAATAACTGAACAAAATCATTTAAAACAAGAGCCAGAGCAAATTCTTTACATCGTATCGGCATTTTTATATAGAATCAATACAGAAACAAACTATCTGTGAGATGAGATACTAGTAACACTTCCGCGGATATTCCGTATCATAATAAGCAAAGCATCTCAACTGAAAAAAAGCGCTGCGCTGCCAAAACGCTCTCAAGCACCCACAGTGAGGCGTTTTCAGCAGAGCGCCTAGCGTTTTCAGCTGGCTAAAACGCTTTGGTGGACACACTGCCTTAGTATACGTGGAGCCATGAATATGTGAATTTGTCCTCGCCTCCTTCTCAATCACACAAGCTCAGAATACCTGATCCACTCGGTCAACTTTACTGCAGTAAACACTACACATTGGCGAGTGGAAATATTGGTTTAATTCAGCCATATATGTTTTAACCAGAAACTGATTTAGAAAAAAAGGGAGAGCGAATTATATGGAGCCGTCTACAACAAGTCAATCTATCAGAATGGTAATGTGTTTTATGTAGTACTCTCTATAACATATAACACATCTCTCGACACATAATAATTGATAATTACACAGTAATTGATATGATTGACTACATTACCAAAAAGCTAATAATGTGTTGCTAATGTTACACAAACCATATTCCATTTTCCCAATTCCAGAGTCAGACAAAAAATCCTTCTAAAAATCATCATCCTTAAAAACGCTTTGAACATCATAGAAAGTCAGTGGAGAAAAGCCCCGACCCACACGTTGATAGGATTGGTTACATGTTTGTGGAGGTAGGAAAGGTGCGATTTCAAACCGTGTTTTTGAGGGTACATTTAAATGACAAAGATATACTAAAAAGGTAAAAGTTATTTTACACGTTTTTTTTTTGCGTACAGACGACAACGTTGTCAAAATTATCCCCGTTCACACGGATCCGTGAAAACACCTAAAAACACTGTATTATTCATGCCAGGCCAGTAGTTAGAGATGTCACTTTGTAAAGAAACACTACACACCTGTAGACTGAACACGTAATGCGCATGACATCACCGTTTTTACAAATTATGTTTTTTTAGAGTTCATTTTCAAACAAATTTTTGTTTTCAGGTTCCCAAAATGCTGTTGTGTAAATGAACGGCCAAAACAGATTGGCGTTGAAGAGCATAAGACTGTTCCTGCCTATCAAGCAGAGAGAGAGAAAGAGAACGAGAGAGAGAGATTGTTCGAAGGTGCTGGTGAGAAGGCATACTACTGCGCGACCGCGTGCACTTCCTGGTTTGGAAAAACTGCTGTTTCCACAGCATTTCCTGTTGGTTCGGTGAGGGCGTTCCATACAGTGAGAGCAGACACAGGCTGCACTATCCCCTGTGATTCTGCCGCGGTTGTCCCTGGGTGCTTCAGCACTATTAAAAGAGCGGTTTCCTCTAAAAGAGCAACACGGGTGTGACACTGCGTCTTTTTCAAGATGTCATTCCACCCGTGCATTTCTGGATGCGGTCGTTCCCTGTCGCCAGCTGACGGTCACAATCGTTGTCTCACGTGCCTGGACATTCAGCACGCTGAGGCAGCTTTTGTGGATAGTTCATGTTCCCACTGCGGGAACATGACTATCTCGGCACTTAGGTCGAGACTCGCCTACCTTCGGGAGGGTGGAGTCCCCTTACATATGCCTCGATCTAGTGCTATTCCTGCGCAGTAGAATAGACCTACTTTGACGAATAGCCAGGGTGACCTGAGGATCATGTTTAGGGCAAACCCGCCGAGCCAGCCTCCGCGGGCCCCTATTCCCTCTGAAGCGCCGCAGCCGGTAGAGTTTCCAGAGGAAACCGCTGGCCCCTCCCATGGGCGTCCAGTGGTGACCTTCGGGGCTCCAGCAGACGAACAGATGTCGATCGCTGCATCGGAGGGGGAGTTCCAGTCCTCGGAGGATGAAGACTCGGCTGCGCTGCCTCCCTCTGGGAGAGTCGCGGCAGCCGAGTCGGACCCTGAGTTGACGGCTATGCTTTCCCGGGCCGCCGAAAAGGTCGGGCTCGTGTGGAACCCTCCACCGTGTCCCGAGCCTTCTAGGTTGGATGACTGGTTTCTCGGGGCGGGTCGCGCTGGTTCTCAGCGTCCCGCCCCAGTGCCTTTCTTCCCGGAGGTGCATGAGGAGCTCACGAAGTCGTGGGCGGCACCTTTTTCTTCCAGAAACCGGCCGAGTGGCTCCTCCCTCCTCACTACCCTCGACAGTGGGCCAGCCAAGGGGTACGTGGCAATCCCGCCGGTGGAACGGGCTGTCGCGATGCAACTGTGTCCGGCGTCCGCTTCCAACTGGCGCGGTGACCCGCGCCACCCCTCCAAGGCCTGTAAGTTCTCTTCCAGTCTGACTGGAAAGGCTTACAAGGCCTGTGGACAGGCTGCATCCGCTCTGCATGCCATGGTGTTGCTCCAGGTGCACCAGACCCAGGCGCTCATGGACATGCACGAGGGTAGGCCTGACCCAGAGCTCCTCCGGGAGCTCCGGACGGCGACGGACCTCGCCCGTTCCATCGGTCAGGCGATGTCCACGCTCGTGGTCCAGGAGCGACAACTCTGGCTCAACCTGGCCGACATGAGGGAAACCGATAAATATCGGTTCCTGGACTCCCCCATCTCCTCGGCCGGGTTGTTCGGCGACGCGGTCGAGAGCTTTGCCCAGCAGTTCTCGGCCGCCCAGAAGCAGACGGAGGCCATCAAGCACATCCTGCCCCGGCGGTCAACTGCTGCCTCCACCCAGCCGCCGGTCGCAGCGCCTCCGCCCCCGCTCCCGCCAAAGCCCAGCAGCAGCCTACACCAGGGCATCGGCGTGGAGCCGGCCGTGGGAAGGACGTCCAGCCCGCTCAGGTCGCTGCCAAGCCAGGTGGCAAGCGCCGTCGTAAGAGACCCTGAGACGGGCCGCCCAGAGATGGAGGGAACTGCTCTTCAGGAGGTGGTAGCAGCACCACTCCTTCTCCCGGAGGAGGGCCGGGAGAGAATCCTTGTTTTCATTTAATTTCTGTTCCGCCGCTGACCTTCGTGCCAGCAGTACCCAAATTTTCAACAAAAGAGCAGTTTCCAATATCTCTGGGTGCCAAGAGAGCGCGCTTGGCGGTGTACGACGCTCCGATGCCTTGTCAACCTCCGGCACCTCTCCAGTCGCCAGCAGGGGGTGCTGGCTGTGCTCAGGACGCACACGAGAGGCCTCCTCACACCCGAGCGCCCCCTCAGCGGAAGCAGGTAAGTGTTGCACTGCACACTCAGACCCCACTTCAGGCCGCTATGCCATCCAAGTCGGGTCCCTGCACGCCGCTGCGGATACGTCTGTGGTGCCGTTAGTCCCGCTTGCACGGTCGCTGGGAGCCTGGTTAGCGCTCCCCAGCCCCTCGCGCTGGCTCATCCGTACTATCAGACTCGGCTATGCAATTCAGTTCACCCGGCGTCCCCCCAAGTTCAGGGGCATTCACTTCACCTCCGTGTCGAAAGGGAACTCCCCTGTGCTCCGGGCGGAGATCGCAGTCCTACTGGCGAAGGACGCGATAGAGCCGGTCCCTCCAGCCGAGATGAAGACGGGCTTCTACAGCCCGTACTTCATTGTACCCAAGAAAGGCGGCGGGTTACGGCCAATCTTGGACCTGCGGTTCTTGAATCGGTCCCTTCACAGGCTGCCGTTCAGAATGCTAACGCAGAAACGCATCTTCAGGTGCATCCGTCCCCAAGATTGGTTTGCAGCGATCGACCTGAAGGACGCGTACTTTCATGTCTCGATTCTCCCTCGACACAGACCGTTCCTACGCTTTGCGTTCGAGGGACGGGCATATCAGTACAGAGTCCTACCCTTCGGGCTGTCCCTGTCGCCCCGTGTCTTCACGAAAGTCGCGGAGGCGGCCATTGCTCCCATGAGAGAGCGTGGTGTTCGCATCCTCAACTACCTCGACGACTGGCTGATCCTGGCTCAGTCGCGGGCGCAGTTGTGCGAACACAGGGACATGGTGCTCAGTCACCTCAGCCTGTTGGGACTTCGGGTCAACTGGGAAAAGAGCAAACTCTGCCCGTGCAGAGGATCTCTTTTCTCGGTATGGAGCTGGACTCGGTCAATCTGACAGCGCAACTCACAGAGGAGCGCGTCCAGTCAGTGTTGAACTGCTTGAATTTGTTCAAATGCAGGACAGCGGTACCATTGAAACATTTTCAGAGGCTCCTGGGGCATATGGCATCCGCACCCGCGGTGACGCCGCTCGGATTGATTCATATGAGGCCGCTTCAACACTGGCTACATGACCGAGTCCCGAGATGGGCGTGGCAGAGCGGCTCATTCCGTGTCTCAGTAACACCGAAGTGCCGCCAAACCTTCAGTCCGTGGTCGGACCCTTCGTTTCTACGGGCAGGAGTTCCCCTAGAACAAGTGTCCAGCCATGCTGTTGTCTCCACAGATGCCTCATCCACCGGCTTGGGGGCCACGTACAACGGGCTTGCAGTTTCGGGTCTGTGGGCGGGGCCTCAACTGCAATGGCATATCAATTGCTTCGAGTTGTTAGCAGTTCGTCTTGCGCTGGGCCGCCTCAAAGGGCCGCTACGAGGCAAGCACGTTCTGGTCCGTACGGACAACACTGCGGCCGTTGCGTACATCAACAAACAGGGTGGTCTACGCTCCCGCCGCATGTCACAACTCGCCCACCATCTCCTCCTCTGGAGTCAGAAGCATCTGAGGTCGCTTCGTGCCACCCACATTCCGGGCCTGCTCAATCGTGCAGCCGACGAGCTCTCACGACAGCAAGTGCTCCCGGGAGAGTGGAGACTCCATCCCCAGGTGGTCCAGCTGATCTGGAGTCGCTTCGGGACCGCACAGGTAGACCTGTTTGCCGCCCCGGACACGTCTCATTGCCAGTTGTTCTATTCCCTGACCGGGGGGACCCTCGGCTCGGATGCGCTGGCACACAGCTGGCCCCGTGGCCTACGCAAATATGCGTTTCCCCCAGTGAGTCTTCTTGCGCAGACACTGTTCAAGGTCAGGGAGGACGAGGAGCAGGTCTTGTTAGTTGCGCCGTACTGGCCCAACCGGACCTGGTTCCAGGAACTAGTGCTCCTCGCGACAGCACCTCCTTGGCCCATTCCTCTGAGGAAGGACCTCATGACTCAGAGACGGGGCACCCTATGGCACCTGCGTCCAGACCTCTGGAAACTCCATGTCTGGTCCCTGGACGGGACGCGGAGGTTCTAGGTGGCCTACCACAGACTGTGGTGGACACCATCACTTCCGCCAGAGCCCCCTCTACGAGGCACCTCTATGCGTTGAAGTGGAACCTGTTCGTCGAGTGGTGCTCTTCTCGACGAGAAGACCCCCGAAGATGTTCGATCAGTTCTGTGCTTTCCTTCCTGCAAGAAGGGTTGGAGCGAAGGCTGTCTCCCTCCACCCTCAAAGTGTATGTTGCCGCTATCGCCGCAAATCACGACACGGTTGATGGTAAGTCCTTAGGGAAGCACGATCTGGTCGTCAGGTTCCTGAGGGGGGCGAGGAGATTAAATCCGCCTCGCCCTCACTCTATACCCTCTTGGGACTTATCTCTGGTGCTAACCGCACTGCAGAGTGCTCCCTTTGAACCTTTGCAGTCAGCGGAGTTAAAAATCCTGTCTTGGAAGACAGTACTCCTGACTGCATTGGCTTCCATCAAGAGGGTAGGGGACCTGCAGGCATTTTCAGTTGACGAATCATGCCTGGAATTCGGGGCGGGTAACTCTCATGTAATCCTGAGACCCCGGCCCGGATATGTGCCCAAGGTTCCCACCACTCCCTTTCGAGACCAGGTGGTGAACCTGCAATCGCTGCCTTCGGAGGAGGCAGACCCAGCCCTGGCTTTTCTCTGTCCCGTTCGCGCTCTGCGGACTTACGTCCTCCGCAACCCGCGGCAGTCAGACGTGGCGGAGCGTCCGACGCCAGGTCTAACACTCGTATGCATTGGTGGAACTTGTGTTAGGCTGGGGTTCCATATGTTGTGACCCCTACGGCGGTCCCATATGTGTATTTCTCCACGGTACGGCTCCCTACGGCGAGCCCGTGTCTTTCCCTTGGCAGAGCTCGCTCTGCCGTCTCTGTGCGGTGTAGTCTCCTGCCGGCATTGGCCGGGGCCACCCCTGGGACTTCCGTATGTTGTACTGCCCACGGCCAGTCCATACGTCTATATTCCACATGATACCTCCCTACGGGTAGGATGTGGCTTCCGCAGCGGCCCCCCTGGGCACGCTTTCCCAGCGTTATCCAATACTCTGCTGAGTGGGTCTTGCGGAACAGCAGCAGTGACTCTCCCTACGAGAGTTCCCCGCCCCCAACAGACGGGGGTCTGAGGGGCTTTCGTTGGGTGCTGGAAGTGGTAGTAACTGTGGCGTTTTCCATAGGGATCCCAATTCGTCGGTGACTGAAAGGGAACATCTCGGTTACGTATGTAACCCTCGTTCCCTGAAGGAGGGAACGGAGACGTACGTCCTGTCGCCACAGTTGCTGTACCATCACTGCACGGCCGAGTCACTAGTTCGGCTCCTCAGTGAAAAACAAATGTGCGCGACATCCGCTTCCGCTTTATACCCGCGATGCGGGGCGGAGCGCGAGATGCAAATCTCGCACGCCAATGGCCATTGGCCCGTTCTCTATACACTCGAAGCTGATAGGGGCTCCCAGAAGTGATCCCAATTCGACGGTGACGTCCGACGTACGTCTCCGTTCCCTCCTTCAGGGAACGAGGGTTACATACGTAACCGAGACGTTTCTCATTCCTTCCAACAAATTGCAAATGCTTTTGGACATGCATTAATTGCTTTCATACAACTCTCTGCTGTTTTATAACATTATCATTTGCTTATGTCATGTCAGTCAAAATGAACTATACTTGTGAATGCTGAATAGTCATTCCATATAAAACTAATAGTCCTCATTTCATTGCTTGAGTCATTACATACAAAAACGTTGAACTAGTTGTCAAAATCTGTCAAGCAAATTTTACACATTTTTTTAAATCTTTTTTTTTTTCCTGAAAATGTCTCCTAAATTGAAAATTTTCTCTCAGGTGAATCTCAACTTTCACTGATGAGAAGCGGTGTGTGAAGCATTAGTTGCAACCAATGATAAGCCACTTCTCTACAATCACTGTCAGAGCTGAATCCCATAAACCCCCACTTTACAAGCATATATGAACCAAGCAGGACATAGTGTGTACCATTTCTACAATACTGTGACACAGAAATGGAAGGTCAGCCTCGTGGAAGAGGGGTGAGGGTGCGGGGAGGAAGGGGAAGGGGACAAAACGGGAAGAGGAAGAAGAGGCCAAGTACATAGACGGATCCCTGATGAAATCAGGGCTACAATTGTGGATCATGTTGTCAATCACGGCCTCACAATGGCTGAGGCTGGTCGAAGGGTGCAGCCAAATGTTGGGAGAACCACTGTAAATTCAATTATTCAAACATTTCGTCGGGAGAACAGGTGTGTATAAATGGACAGTAATTCAGCACTAAACAATCTGCACTGCACTACTGTCATTGTGTCATACATGAAGCTTGCAGTGGGACAGGAACTTGTCACTGTACATTTTACATTTAGACGTACAGCTTTACTGCATCACACATTTAGTGTATTGTAGTGTACAGTAGTGTTACAGTAAAGATTTGCCATATTTACTGTAATTTTACTCTGCACCACACAGGATTGCAAGACAACCTTGCAGAGGTGGAAGAGGGCCCCTTTTTACTCCGCAACAAGAGGAAGCCATTTGTGCAATGGTGACTGCAAACAATGCCATAAGGTTGAGAGAGATACAAAGTGCTGTTATAGAGGATGACAACATCTTTGGGAATATTGAATCTGTTTCAGTCGCTACAATTGACAGAGTGCTCAGGAGGAATGAAATGCGCATGAAACAATTGTACAATGTGCCATTTGAACGGAACAGCGACAGAGTGAAGGAGATCCGTCACCAGTATGTACAGGTAAAACATGTTCTATGCATATTCTAATGTTCAGTGCTATAAACTGTTTACTTTGTGTAGTGTCATGCACTACACTTACATGACAGTTCTGTGTATGTGTATTCACAGTGCATACTGTACAATATGTTGTCCAAAATGCATTATGTTACACAGGAAAAGTTGTTGTTAGTTTTTCTCACTCCCTCTTCTGTAATAAAGCATGTACTGGAGCTGGAGGCCAGGGAACCGCTTCACACATTCATATACCTTGATGAGGCGGGTTTCAATCTGGCAAAAGGTAGAAGACGTGGAAGGAATCGCATTGGACAGAGAGCAACCATTGATGTCCCAGGCCAACGAGGAGGGAATATTACTATGTGTGCAGCCATCTCAGAAAATGGCGTCCTCACCCATATCCCCCGTCTTGGTCCATACAACACACAACATCTGCTGACTTTTTTAGACACTCTTTACAGGGACATAATCCCTGAGAATGAGAGGGGTCTAACTGGAGACCATCTGAGCAAGCATGTTGTTGTTTTGGATAATGTGCGTTTTGACCACTCAGATGTCGTCAGACAGTGGTTTGCAGCACATGATAGGATGCTGGTGGAATATCTCCCTCCCTACTCACCATTCCTAAATCCAATAGAGAAGTTTTTCCCTTCCTGGAGGTGGAAGGTACAGTGGGGAGAACAAGTATTTGATACACCGATTTTGCAGGTTTGCCCACTTACAAAGCATGTACAGGTCTGTAATTTTTATCATAGGTACAATTCAACTGTGAGAGACGGAATCTAAAACAAAAATCCAGAAAATCACACTGTATGATTTTTAAATAATTAATTTCCATTTTATTGCATGACATAAGTATTTGCTCACCTACCAACCAGTAAGAATTCCGGCTCTCACAGACCTGTTAGTTTTTCTTTAAGAAGCCCTCCTGTTCTCCACTCATTACCTGTATTAACTGCACCTGTTTGAACTTGTTACCTGTATAAAAGACACCTGTCCACACACTCAATCAAACAGACTCCAACCTCTCCACAATGGCCAAGACCAGAGAGCTGTGTAAGGACATCAGGGATAAAATTGTAGACCTGCACAAGGCTGGGATGGGCTACAGGACAATAGGCAAGCAGCTTGGTGAGAAGGCAACAACTGTTGGCGCAATTATTAGAAAATGGAAGAAGTTCAAGATGACGGTCAATCTCCCTCGGTCTGGGGCACCATGCAAGATCTCACCTCGTGGGGCATCAATGATCATGAGGAAGGTGAGGGATCAGCCCAGAACTACACGGCAGGACCTGGTCAATGACCTGAAGAGCGCTGGGACCACAGTCTCAAAGAAAACCATTAGTAACACACTACGCCGTCATGGATTAAAATCCTGCAGCGCACGCAAGGTCCCCATGCTCAAACCAGCGCATGTCCAGGCCCATCTGAAGTTTGCCAATGACCATCTGGATGATCCAGAGGAGGAATGGGAGAAGGTCATGTGGTCTGATGAGACAAAAATAGAGCTTTTTGGTCTAAACTCCACTCGCCGTGTTTGGAGGAAGAAGAAGGATGAGTACAACCCCAAGAACACCATCCCAACCGTGAAGCATGGAGGAGGAAACATCATTCTTTGGGGATGCTTTTCTGCAATGGGGACAGGACGACTGCACCGCATTGAGGGGAGGATGGACAACAACCTCCTTCCCTCAGTAAGAGCATTGAAGATGGGTCGTGGCTGGGTCTTCCAGCATGACAACGACCCGAAACACACAGCCAGGGCAACTAAGGAGTGGCTCCATAAGAAGCATCTCAAGGTCCTGGAGTGGCCTAGCCAGTCTCCAGACCTGAACCCAATAGAAAATCTTTGGAGGGAGCTGAAAGTCCGTATTGCCCAGTGACAGCCCCGAAACCTGAAGGATCTGGAGAAGGTCTGTATAGAGGAGTGGGCCAAAATCCCTGCTGCAGTGTGTGCAAACCTGGTCAAGAACTACAGGAAACGTATGATCTCTGTAATTGCAAACAAAGGTTTCTGTACCAAATATTAAGTTCTGCTTTTCTGATGTATCAAATACTTATGTCATGCAATAAAATGCAAATTAATTACTTAAAAATCATACAATGTGATTTTCTGGATTTTTGTTTTAGATTCCGTCTCTCACAGTTGAAGTGTACCTATGATAAAAATTACAGACTTCTACATGCTTTGTAAGTGGGCAAACCTGCAAAATCGGCAGTGTATCAAATACTTGTTCTCCCCACTGTATATGACCGGCATCCACATACCCAAATGGCCCTGCTAGCGGCCATGGATGCAGCATGTAATGACATCACAGCAGAGTCCTGCAGAGGGTGGATTCGCCACTCGAGGAGATACTTTCCTCGCTGCATTGCAAGAGATGATATTCGCTGTGATGTAGATGAAATTATGTGGCCAGACAGAGAGGAACATCTGGATGTGCATGAATGATTACAGTACTATGTATGTTCAGTCCCATATATGTACTGCAATATTGTTTACAGTTGTGCACAGCTCTACCCAAAGGGA
Organism: Coreius guichenoti; assembly: GCA_039654105.1. Lineage (NCBI taxonomy): Eukaryota > Metazoa > Chordata > Actinopteri > Cypriniformes > Gobionidae > Coreius > Coreius guichenoti. The sequence continues at coordinate 10,409,294 of CM077173.1, read as the reverse complement.
GTTTATGTTTGTTGTAAATAAGGGTGTACTTTTTCTTTTGCACAATGCTGTGAACAAATTAGAATTGCAAAGAGCATATGTAGTAAAAATGTGAAACATACATATTCAGTGTCTTGTACTCAGTTACCTTACTAAATACAGTAATGTGTAACTTTACTGTATTATTCAAATGGCTGTGCAAATAGTATATAGTGCTGTCTTGAGCATTTTCAGGTAGTGTCACCAAGATCTGACTTTTTTGCATTGGAAAACATTTACAGAGTAAACTGTCATAATGAAAACATGACAAAGCCATTTGACTATCTTGTTCATAAACAATAGTGTCAGGACGTTTCATCTTGATGACACTGACACTTTCATTGACATGAATACTTGCTTTTGAGGAATGAGCTTTCCATTTTGAGCAAGTGACACGCTTTTGCAGGTTATCAACTAGGTTTTGCAGTTTGTACTAATTGTTTTGAGAACTGCATTAACTGTTGTGCAAATGTAAATAGTGATGTGAGAAATGCACCAAAGCGACTGAGAAAAACTGTAATCGCACACTTATCGTAAAATTAAGCATACACCATTTATCTCATTAAAAATGTATTTTGTCATCATTTGCTATATCCAGCAACGTAAACAATCAGAAAACTGTATTTTCCGCAAGCTTCAAGGATCATTGGAGACTCCAAATAACCAAATATAAGGAGTCCATATAATTATATTATATAATAAATTTGTACACACCTAAGCACCCATGAAAAAAAACATTACAGAAAAAAACGTTACAGAATTCACAGTGTATAGTATGTGTACAGAGCAACAACAACGAGATTGTTTTCATTTTAGACGAGTCAAGCTGCGATACCGAACAGGACCACACGGAGACGCCAAAACAACTCCTAAATCAACCGCTTTGACTGCATAAACCTACGATTACTAAACACAACAACGTACACGACAAATCAAACATTATCCTTCCCGAGTGTGTGTGTAAACAACGCGAATGTGCTGTGTCTGTACATGAATGCAGCGTGCGATCAGTGATGGAGAGCGCGCGCACACGGTTTGTTCTTTGTGCATCAATATAGCAGACTCTCACGCTCTTACTGTACGTCACCAAAATTGCGCTCTTCAGAAACAAATCGCAGAATACGACAGAGCTCGTGTTTTAAAGCAAAGCACACACTGGAATGAATAATTCACTAAACGCAATGTGAGTCTCTATTCTCTCTGATATGTCTGATGTAATCAGCCTGGCCGTCTTTACATTCGCGCTGTTTTGGACTGTTTGAATGAATTCGATTACTGGATCACTGAAAACTTGTGTATAACGGCTTAAAATGGCTTGATCACAAACAGAGAAGCAGAATCGGGTTAAAGAGTTAGAATGGAAATTTCCTCCTCCTACAAGTGCTTGTAGATGCTCAGTGTGATTGTGATAAACTCCCGACTTCTAAGATCATCTAACTGCGTGACGAAAAGTACGTTAAATGACGCAGCTTCACGTACTTCTGTAATTTATTTGCGTTAATAGCGTTAAATTATTTTAACGCGTTAAGGAATTTAAATGAATCGCATGCGTTAAGGCGTTAACGGTGACAGCCCTATTAAATACACATACCTATGTGTTAAAGTGACATGTATTGAAATGTAACTAGTTATTCATGTTGCCAGGGTTGGAAGCATCCTTAAAATAGGTACAGGTCATTTAGGTATGCATTTGTATATGCTATATTAGCTGAAAGTTTTATTCTATGATAAGCAGCTTTTTTCCTTTTTTATTTTTTTGGAAAAGCCTTTCTAGGGACCCGAGATGCAAATTAGCTTATGCTATACTCTCTATGTGCAATACATATTTTCCAGTTTTCGACTGAATCATGTTTTTTTGTACTGTCCCTATTCAAATAAACGTATAAATAGTGATTCTAGTGATTGAAGTTTTTCAGATAGGTCTTTATGATCTTTATGTTTATTTGTCTTCAGTAAGCTTGAGAGTTTTTTACGCTAGTATATTTTTAAACGATATTGAAAATGGTGTTAAGAATTATGAAATTTCAGTGGTATCAAAAATTTTGATATCACAAAAACCTTAAAGCAAAAATAACTATATCATGATATCGTGAAATAAAATTACTCATATATTGTGATATACAGTTGTGGTCAGAATTATTGGCACCCCTGGTAAATATGATCAAATATGGCTGTAAAAAATAAATCTGCATTGTTTATCCTTTTGATCTTTTATTCAAAAAATTCATTTTTTACTTTCATTGAAGTAAAAGAATTGAAAGTGGGGGGGAAATCTCATTATGAAATAAATGCTTTTCTCCAAAACACATTGGCCACAATTATTGGCACCCACTGTACAATTTTGGTCATATCGCTCCCCTCTACCTGAAATATTAAGTAAATATTTAAACAATTTAACATAACATTTGGACGTTCATAGTTTTCTGAATGTTGTTAAATGGTGCGCAGGTGAACAAATGAATTTTTTTTTTACTCTGATTTTTTTTATTATTTAAAATAAATATTTTACATTAAATTGTAACTATACATTTATATATTACAAAATGTTTCTACTTTAATATTATTTATTTGTTTTCATTTTATGATTTAATTAATTCTTAGCTTTATATCAACTCACAAACCCCAGTTTGGAAAACCCTACGTTAAAACAAAGAGCTTAGCATTTCCCTGTCACCCATCTCAAGTCATCTGAACAATCTCACCTTTCTTAATGTTTCTCAAACACTTCCCATTTTAAATTATTTTAAATTAAAACCTAACCAAACTTGGCAGGTTTCATACATTTCATTTTTGATGGTCAGCAAGAAGCTTTAAGGATGCCAAGTTGAGCACTAATGAGCTTGGGAGATCATTTTCCACAAGAGTTTGCATAATGTGTCTATGGTAAAGTTTTTAAAGTGACATCCACTAATGATGACTGAATTACGTTTCACACAGTTAAGTTGAAGACTTGGGAAAGTTTTTGTTCTGTCTGACCATCTAAGTTGTGGGACAGTAAAACAAAGCACATTTCTAGAGTTTGGAGGTGATGGGAGGTTAGGCTGGTGAAGAGATCATGACACCAAGCACATTGCACAAGAAGAGAAAAGGCACAAGCACATATCATATTATCATCTAAATGTCTTTTAAGGGGGAATCATATCTGCAATTTGGTCAGTGTGAAATGACACAGTGACTAAGGCAGAAAAACCGTGAGATGCAACAGAAAGGAAGACGATAAACATGAAGTGATTAGATGCGAGTTACAGAGAGAAAGGTGACGCCTGTGAACCATTTATAGACTTCCTGTTCGTAGAAATTTAGTGTCCTATATTCAGCTTCTGCTCTGTCACTGAGTCTGCTGCTACCTACTGATTTAATTTATTACGCATCTGTTTTATGGTAATTAAAATAAAGGCTTGACTGCTGAATAATTAAATTCATGTAATTTATTAAAAGTTATTAGAAGCTGGGTAGATAGATTTTATGATTAGCAGAGGGTGCCACATTGGAGCCTGAGCATTCAAGATTAATTTAAGTTCCCTTTCAGTCGGTCACGTTCGACGTACGTCAGAATGTGAACCGACGAATTGGGATATCGCATGAGAGCCCTATCACCTTCAAGTGTGTACTAAACGAGCCAATGAACATTAGCGTGCGAGATTTGCATGTCGCACTCCACCCCGCAGCGCGGGTATAAATACGGAAGTGCATGCAAACGCACCTTTGTCTTTCGTTTCGGAGGCGAGCAAGCTGGTTTTCTCCGGAGAGTGTGACTCACTATTATGAGCAGAAGAGGTTCTTTAGCAGTGTTGGAGAGAAGGCACTTCAGCGGCGGCCGTGAGCTCACGTTTCTCTGCGCTGATTCATCAGCTGTTGCGTTGCTGGGCGAGAGAGTGAGAGCGCGCTGTCAAGCTGCACTAATCCCTGCAGCAGCGCCGCAGCTGTTCCCCTGTGTGCTTCAGCACATCCTAAAAGAGCTTTTTCCTTCCTCTAAAAGAGCATACGAGCGGACACTGCGCCTTTTTCAAGATGTCATTCCGCGTTTGTGCGTTTCTGGTCATTCCCTGACGCCGGCTGATGGTCACAATCGCTGCATCACGTGTTTGGGCGTTCAGCATGCTGAAGCAGCTTTTGTGGATAGTTCATGTTCTCACTGCGGGAACATGACTATCGCAGTGTTGCGGTCCAGGCTTGCTTACCTCGGTTCTCGAGGCCAAGCACCCAGCCCTATGCCCCAATCTAACGCTCCCTCTGGTGGAAACCGGGAGAGTGCTACTTTGGCGAATAGGCTGGGGGACCTGAGGATTACATTTAGGGCTTCCCCACCGAGACAACCTCTGCGGGCCCCAATTCCCTCCAGCACAATGCACACTGCACCCTGTCGTGCTGCCGGAAGTCGTCTTTTTCGGTGCACCTGCCGACGATCAGATGTTGATCGCGGCATCGGAGGGTGAGCTGTCATCGGGAGATGAGGACTCGTCTGCGTTGCCTTCTTCTGGGAGAACAGCGTTGCCCGAGCCAGATTCCGAATTAGCAGTTATGCTATCCCGGGCCGCCGAGCGGGTCAGGCTGGAGTGGAACCCTTCACCGCGTCCCGAGCCCTCTCAGTTGGATGACTGGTTTCTCGGGGCGGCCCGTGCTGGTTCTCAGCGCCCCGCCCAGTTACCATTCTTCCCGGAACTGCATGAGGAGGTAACCCGGTCGTGGAAGACCCCGTTTTCCACCCTGGATGGCGGGGAGGCCAAGGGGTACGCGGGTATCTCCCCGGTTGAGTGCGCCGTCGTCTTTTTCGGCTGCTCCACCCAGCAGACAGCAGAGAACCGGGCGCCGGTGAGGTGCCCAGCCCGCTCAGGCCGCAGCCAAGCAAGGTGGCAAGCGGTCACGCAAGTGGCCCTGAGACGGGTGACCCGGAGGATCGGGAAACTGCTCTACGGGAGACGGTAAAGGCATCGCTCCCTCCCCCCGGAGGAGGACCGGGTGAAGAATCTTTTGTCCAGCGGTACCCAAATTCTCGATAAAAGAGCAGTTTCCTATTCCTCCGGGTCCCAAGAGGGAGCGTCTGGCGGTGTGCGACACTATGTCTTGCCACCCTCAGCCCCCTCATATCGCCAGCTGGCAGCGCTGTGTGTGTGCAGGCCACGCTAAATATGGTGTCTCACCACCTGCCTCACTGTGGAACCAGGGTGCTCCCAGCACGCAGACCTCACTTCGGGCCGCACCGCCGTCCGAATCAGGTCCCTGTGTTCCACTTTGCTACCCCACTGCGGGGGCGTCTGTTGTGCCGTTGGTCCCGCTGATGCTGAGCGCTTCCCAGCCTGTCTCGCTGGCTCATCCGCACTATCAGACTAGGCTACGCGATTCAGTTCGCCCCGCGTCCCCCTGTCTTCAGGGGCATTCTGTTCACCCGCGTGCTGGCGGAGAACGCTCCTGTGCTTCGGGAGGAGATCGCAGTCCTACTGGCGAACGACGCGAGCCGGTACCTCCAGCCGTGATGAGGTCGGGGTTTTACAGCCCTTACTTCATCGTACCCAAGAAAAGCGGTGGGTTACGGCCAATCTTGGACCTGCGAGTCTTGAATCGGTCCCTTCACAGGCTGCCGTTCAAGATGTTGACGCAGAAACGCATTTTCGAACGCATCCGTCCCCAAGATAGGTTTGCAGCGATCGACCTGAAGGCCCTGTACTTTCATGTCTCTTTCATGTTCTCCCTCGACACAGACCCTTTCTTCGGTTTGCGTTCGAGGGGCGGGCATATCAGTACAAGGTCCTACCCTTCGCTGGCCGTCGCCTCGCGTCTTCACGAAAAGTCACGGGTCGGCCATTGCTCCCATGAGAAAGCGTGGTGTTCGCATTCTCAACTATCTCGACGACTGGCTCATCTTTGCCCAGTCGAGAGAGCAGTTGTGCGAACAGAGGGACATGGTGCTCAGTCACCTCAGCCAGTTGGGTCTTCGGGTCAACTGGGACAAGAGCAAACTCTACCCTGTGCAAAGGATCTCTTATCTTGGAATTGGACTCGGTCAACCGGACAGTATTGAACTGCCTGAGTACACTCAGCAGCAGGACAGTGGCCCCACTGAAGTTATTTCAGAGGCTCCTGGGGCATATGGCATCCGCAGCCGCAGTAATGCCGCTCCGATTGCTTCATATGAGGCCGCTTCAGCACTAGCTTCACGGCCGGGTCCCAAGATGGGCATGGCAATGCGGCACGTTCCGTGTGGCTGTCACACCGAGCTGCCGTCATACCCTCACTCGGTGGCCAGACCCTTCGTTCCTGAGGGCAGGTGTTCCCTTGGAACAAGTGTCCAGGCATGCTGTGGTCTCCACGGATGCCTCCACCACCGGATGGGGGACCACGTACAACGGGCATGCAGTTTCGGGTCTGTGGACGGGGACTCAACTGCAGTGGCACATCAACTGCCTCGAGTTGCTTGCGGTACGTCTTGCGCTGGGCCGTCTCAAAGGGCTGTTACGAGACAAGCACGTACTGGTCCATACGGACAGCACTGCAACCGTTGCGCACATCAACCATCAGGGTGGTCTTTGCTCCCGTCGCATGTCGCAACTCACCCGCCATTTCCTCCTATGGAGTCAGAAGCATCTGAGGTCGCTTCGTGCCATTCATATCCCAGGCATGCTTAACCGTGCAGCCTACGAGCTCTCACGGCAGCCTCCGCTTCTGGGACAATGGAGACTCCATCCCCAGGTGGTCCAGCTAATATGGGACCTCTTCGGAGCTGCACAGGTAGACCTGTTTGCCTCTCCAGACTTGACCCATTGCCAGTGGTTTTACTCCCTGACCAAGGGCACTCTCGGCACGGACGCACTGGCTCACAGCTGGCCCCGGGGCCTATGCAAGTATGCATTTCCCCCAGTGAGCCTTCTCGCACAGACATTGTAAGAAGTCAAGGAGGACAAGGAGCAGGTCTTGTTGGTTGTTGGCCCAAACGGACATGGTTCCCGCAACTGGTGCTCCTCGTGACAGCTCCTCCTTGGCCCATTACTCTGAGGAAGGACCTTCTGACTCAGAGACGGGGCACCCTCTGGCACCCACGTCCGGACCTCTAGAAACTCCATGTCTGGTCCCTGGACGGGACGCGGAGGTTCTACGTGACCTACCACAGGGCGTGGTAGACACCATCACTTCCGCTAGAGCTCCCTCTACGCATTGAAGTGGAACCTATTCGTCGAATGGTGTTCTTCTCGACAGGAGAACCCCCGAACTTGCTCGGTTAGATCAGTGCTTTCCGTCCTGCAAGAAGAGTTGGAGCGAAGGCTGTCTCCCTCCACCCTTAAAGTGTATGTTGCCGCTACCGCCGCACATCACGATGCAGTTGATGGTAAGTCCTTGGGGAAGCATCTAGTCGTCAGGTTCCTGAGGGGGGCGAGGAGACTAAATCCGCCTCGTCCTCACTCTATACCCTCTTGGGATTTGCCTCTGGTGCTTACTGCACTGCAGAGGCCACCCTTTAAGCCCTTGCAATCAGCTGAGTTAAAAACTATGAAAACAGTTCTCCTGGTTACATTGGCTTCCATTAAGAGGGTAGGGGACCTGCACACATTTTCGGTCGACGTAGTGTGCCTAGAATTCGGATACGTGCCCAAGGTTCCCACCACTCCCTTCCGGGACCAGGTGGTGAACCTGCAAGCGCTGCCCTCAGAGGAGGCAGACCCAGTCCTAGCTTTGCTCTGTCCCATCCGCGCTCTGCGGGTATACGTGAACAGAACACAAAGCTTCAGGACCAGTAGAAGGGAAAGGCTGTCTCCAAGCAGAGGATGGCCCACTGGATAGTAGATGCCATCACCTTGGCGTACCAAACCAAAGGCGTGGCTTGCCCGCTCGGTTTGATAGCCCACTCCACGAGAGAAGTAGCTTCTTCCTGGGCACTGGCACATGGCGCCTCACTGACAGATATATGTAGAGCTGCGGGCTGGGCGACACCGAACACGTTCGCTAGATTTTATAGCCTCCGTGTAGAAACAGTCCGCGTCTTTCCCTGGGCAGAGTCCGCTCTGTCGACCCTGCCAGATGTTGTCTCCCTCCTATGGCCGGGGCCATCCCAGGGACATTCCATATGTTGCTCTGCCCTCTGGCCAGACCATATGTGTTTTACCACATGTTACCTCCCTACCGGCAGGATGTGGTCTCCGCAGCGTTCCCTTTGGCACACTTTCCCAGTGTTATCCAAGTCTGACTGTATGGGTCATGCGGAACAGCAGTAGACTCTCCTAGCGCAAGTCCGATCCTATCGCCAGAAAGATGCGAAGGATGTGAGGCTTGCGCCAGGCACTGGCGTTTTATTAGGGATCCCAATTTGTCGGTTCACATTCTGACGTACATCAGGACTGAAAGGGAACGTCTCGGTTACGCATGTAACCCTCGTTCCCTGAAGGAGGGAACGGAGATGTATGTTCTGTCGCCACAGTTTCTGTGCCGCCACTGAGCGTGGGCCACTTGCTCGTCTCCTCAGCAAAAAACAGGTGCATGCACTTCCGTATTTATACTCCGCGGGGCAGAGTGTAACATGCAAATCTCGCACGCCAATGTTCATTGGCTCGTTTAGTAGACACTCGAAGGTGATAGGGCTCTCATGCGATATCCCAATTTGTCGGTTCACATTCTGACGTACGTCTCCATTCCCTCCTTCAGGACGTTTTTTAACTTGTAATATGCATTGCACAGCATGTGCTATCTGAGGTTTTGAATACAGTTATGTACACTACTGTTCAAAAATTTGGAAAGAAAATAATACTTTCATTCAGCAGGGATGCATTCAATTGATCAAAAGTGCCAGTAAAGACATTTATAATGTTACGTTATGTTAAATAAATTCTTTTGAACTTTCTATTCATCAAAGAATCCGGAAAAATGTGTCATGGTTTTCACAAACATATTAAGCAGTACAACTGTTTTCAACATTGATAATAATAAGAAATGTTTCTTGAGCAGCAAATCATCATATCAGAATGATTTCTGAAGGATCATGTGACACTGAAGACTGGAGTAATGATGCTGAAAATTCAGCTTTATCATCACAGGAATAAATTACATTTCAAAATATATTACAATAGAAAACAGTTATTTTAAATTGTTATAATATTTCAAAATATTTTTGCTCAAATGGATGCCGTCTTGATGAGCATAAGAGACTTCTTTCAGAAACACTAAACAAATCTTACCGACCCCAAACTTTTGAATAGTAGCGTACATTCAACTGAGCATTGGAGTGTGCTGATGTCAGGGTGCAAGAGGGAGTGTGCATTTGGGAAAAATGATTAAAGAAGCACAAAAGGTGGGAATGACTCGCGTTATCCATGTGCTGCTAAGATGCTCTTTGGATGATTCTCAAATCTTGCTGGAGAGCAGGATCATCAGGTTTACCTTGTGCAGAACAAATACCAAAGACATCCTGAAATTCATGATTATTTTTCAATCCAGCTTTTCACTCAAACTGATGCTGATAATATTATCTTATAATAACAAAAATTGCATTCATTTGCATTTTCACTAGTGGTCCCAGACTGCATGTGGGCACACACAGTCAGTGCAGAGTCATTGCCAGGCATTAACTGTTTGCACTCATGACGCACAATGAAAGTAGATCTGCTTGATCTGATAGTCTAGACAAGCAAACCAAAGCCACATTGTTTCTTCCTTCACTGATACATTGTGATATCTAGAAATTTCAACCTACATGACGTCAGGGTATGTGCACTGCAGTGCATCAGAAAGTTTATAGACATAAATTAAAAATGTTTTTATAAATAAACTTGAATGAAAGTTTAACATCTTTACGTTTTGCCATAAAGCAATATTATCTAATGAGGTCAAAGACAAAACCAACACAGAACAACCTTGACATGTCTTCAGCAGACTATGAAGATGATTTTGTAAGGCAATACTTGTGGTAAAAAGTCAAAACCACGGATTGCATCATCTTTCTAAGAGACTCTGACTAACACTGTCCAGTCATTAAATGGGAAAAGAAAAGGGGAAATTCATACCTCTTCGTTTCCTGCGTCTCTCTCCTCCATCACCACCTTCATCTTCACCCTCATCCATGTCATCTGAACCACTGCCATCAGAGCCAGAGATCTCCTCACCTGAACAGTAGTAGCATAATACTGTATCACTGTGGATTTATCAGACTCCATAGATCATCATAGATGCACTTATCAAAGAAAGCAAAAGATTATTCTGTCTTTCAAGATACCATCTTTGGTCAAATTCTAAAGCAAAAGCATGTTTTATGAAAGTTAATATCACTCTTCTTTATATTAATTTAGTGAAAATATTAACAGATTATTAACAAATATTAAAAAAAATGTAATTAACAGCATTAAATTGATCAAACGTGACAGTAAAGACATTTGTTACAAAAGATTTCTGAGCAGAACTGTTTTTAATATTGATAATAATATTATATGTTTCTTGAGCAGCACAACATCATATTAGAATGATTTCTGAAGGATCATGTGACACTGAAGACTGAAGTAATGATGCTGAAAATTCAGGTTTGCATCACAGGAATGTGTGTTGTTGATCAAATAATTGCAGCCTGAGTAAGCATAAGATACAAAAATCTCGCAGATCCCAGTCTTTTGAACAGAACCAAGATGTATATGACAAATCATCAAAATGCTGAGTTAACCAGAGCAAATGAGTCACATCCTGAAGACCAACCCTGATATAAAGACATTACATAGATCAAACTGATGTGTGGTACCTTCTTCCAATTTTTTCTTGAGCTCTTCAATTTCCTTCTGAAACTGGCGCAACAGTGCATCCTTGGGGTCTTCATTAATTCTGGCCTTATTCTTGATATTTTTGGCACGGTTAGCATAACGGAGAGTACTGATGGTCTCATCGTAGTTGTAATCTGCTGGGCCGATGTTTGCACACTGCAAAATAACAGATCATTAAAACAGAATTATACTGTCTGCAGTTCTTTGACTGAAATCTGCAAAAGCTCATAACTGTGTGCACATTGACTATCGTACCATCATGGTTTTGGAGTTTCCTCCTAGAGAGTCCTGTAACAGTCGGGTGAGTTTTGAGTTCCTGTAGGGCACGTGGGTGCTTTTCCCATCCACTAGTGCAGAGATAACATTTCCCAGGGTGGACAAGGACAGGTTGATTTTTGTTGCCTCTTTAAGACGTTGACCTGTGGCACCTGTTTTTCCTTGTCTTTCAGATCCCTGAGCAACAAAACAATTTAGTAACGGAAAGGAAACCAAAACACTGTAAAGTTAATCCACATGACGTGGGCCGCTTACCGCAAGGTCGACCAGGTGTAGCTTGCCCATGCGCACATGTTGATTTCCATCTACACCTTTCTCACTGCACTCAATAGTTATGGTGAAGATGGCATGAGAGCGAGAACTGTGCTCGTTCATATTAGTTGCACCAACAGAACCTGGACAAGGACAAACAAAAAAAATGTTGGCTTCCTGTCTAGAAAGCAAAGAGCCCAATGCCAAGTAACGCTGACCCTCGCTCTAATATTCTCACTTTGGTCAACACATTTCTCTATATTACTATTATAATCAGTGTTGGGGGAAGTTAATTTTAAAAGTAATGTTACAATATTGCGTTACTCCACAAAAAGTAACTAATTGTGTTACTTAGTTACTTTTTATGTGTTACATTACTTTTGCGTTATTTTTTCTCACCTGGGCTGGGCTTAGTTGTTTGTTTCTTTTATAACAAAAAAACAAAACAAAAGTAAAAATTTTGTCAAATGTAAAGGCCCTTTTATGCCACAAGTGAAATGAAAAAGTCTCAGGCTGAAGGAAATGCAAATTCATGCCTGTACTGTAGAGGGCGCAGCTCAAATAAACCTTAGCTGTGCTGCCGTTCTGGATTGCTGAAGAGTGGGATGCAGAAGAAGAAAGTTCAACACTTAAGCAAAAAGAAAAAATGAAACAGAAACGTGATGTTTATCTAAAGTCATTTTTGCTTTTTAGTATGGTTGAACTGGACTAGAGGTTGACCGATTGATCAGTTTTGGCGATTAATTGGCACCAATAGCTGATTGCTGGAACAATCGGTTATCTGCAAAAATCCATACCGATAGTTTTTCCAGGTAGTGTCCATTGCTGGAGCAGCTGAGAAGGGCCCTGTCCCAAATGGCACACTTCATATGTGACCCTGGACCACAAAACCAGTCATAAGGGTCAATTTTTTGAAATTGAGATGTATACACCCTCTGAAAGATGAATAAATAAGCTTTCCATTAATGTATGGTTTGTTAGGATAGTACAATATTTGGCCGAGATACAACTATTTGAAAATCTGGAATCTGAGGGTGCAAAAAAAATCTAAATATTGAGAAAATCGCTTTTAAAGTTGTCCAAATGAAGTCCTTAGCAATGCATATTACTAATTATGATACATTTTTGATATATTTACGGTAGGAAATTTACAAAATATCTTCATGGAACATGACCTTTACTTAATATCCTAATGATTTTTGGCATAAAAGAAAAATGGATCATTTTGACCCATACAATGTATTGTTGGCTACTGCCATAAATATACCCGTGTGACTTATGACTGGTTTTGTGGTCCAGGGTCACATATGCACTTTCGGTCTTGTGGACTTACAATGGCTGCCGCTTGCATGTGTCCGTCAAGTCCACGAGACTGTAGGGTGTCCCATTTATCATTTTAGGTTGCTCGTGAGCGCCCCCTTTGCGGTCGATATGCACCCTCGATGCGCACTTTTGCCGAGCCCGCACTGAAGTGAGCTCCACAGCAGACTTTTTTCCGACAGTCAACGCGGTGTTACGTCACGAAAGCGCGGATTCGTAGGCAGACCGCGAGTGTTTAGGGTGCTATTTGGAACAGGGCCAAGGATGCGCTGACATTATACAGTACGGGAGCGCTGAGAAGGGTCTGCTGGCATTATACAGTATGAGAGTGGCCTCTAGAGGGGAACTGAAAACTATCACTAACACATCGTGGACTTTGTTTTGACTCGTGAGGCTGCGTGCTGCACAGAGCGGGACACTTCACATGCGGATTTAAGACAGACAATGAAAATGCACGCAAGCCCGACCTAAATGTTTAATGTCCCAACTGTTGCCACCTATTTTCATTAGTTTATACCGAGTCGCTTTTATGCATTCGTTATGCAGCAAAGTTGCATATAAAAAGCTAGTGACATGAGCAAACTGATATGTTCATGCATCCGACAGAAAAATATAAACAAATCAGAAACGCATTCAATTTCAGTTCTTTTTTTATCGTCACAAGTGTTTTAAAACAGAAGTAAATAAAGTGTGAAAGTATACATACAATATACATGTGTGTCTAATTCATATGTGTCATATGCGTCTCATCATCAATGCTATGGCCTTTGTGTATATATTTAAAGATGGCCATCTTTAAGCATGACTGTTTGGACTTATATGAAATGGTAACATTTTACAATAAGATTCCACTTGTAACATTAACTAAGGTTAATAAAAGTACTGTTCATTGTTAATTTCAACATTTACAAATAGATTTTTACATTTTAATGTTGTCTCTCTTAACATTAGTTAATGCACTAAGAACTAACATAATGATCAAGGTATAATGAATATATTAATTAATTATTTACTGTAATTAATTAAAAAGTACAGTACATTTTCATGGTTCAGTACTGTTTTTGTAATAAAGTTTAGCACTATTTTATGTGTTATGTATGTTTTCATTCAGTATCCATTTAAAAAACTATCAGTTGATTCATTGGTTGCTGGCCAGCGTGCGCTAACCTACTTATCGTTATCGTTAAAATCCACTATCGATCGACCTCTAAATTGGATCATCGAAGGTCAGCAGCAAAGTCATTGGTTCATCAAGTGAGATTCAATACAAAAAGTATATTGGTATTATATAACACTTAATTATTGCAGGTTTGTGTAATATTCAGAGTTTGCATTTCACTGTTTTAATTCATTTTGAGGAATACTGAATCTGAATTTTGTGCAAGTAAAAGTATGCTCACATTTAGTCTAGAACTACCATAACATGTTTACACAGAGCACACAACACCTCTGCACTTACTCCTGATTTCTCTCAACACAAGGACAGGGGAGCTGTCAGTCAATAAATGGGAAAACAAAGTAACTTGCATTACTTGTTTGAAAAAGTAACTCAGATATTTTGTTGTACATGTAAAAGTAATGTGTTACTTCACTAGTTACTTACGTAATCTGATTACATAACTCACATTACTTGTAATGCGTTACCCAAAACACTGATTATAATTACTCATTAAAATTCATTTTAGATTTTTGCAACCAATAAAGAAACAAAGCAGTCATCCATGCTATGGCAAAACATGCCCACATAAATATTACATATTCATACCCACATTTAAGGTCTATTTTAAAGACTTTCCTGATCTAACTCTAAATATTACTTTGCATTCTCAAAACAAACTAGTATGTTTCATTTATTTAATAAAATAATTAAAATATACTCACGGTTTTTGTGTCCAAGGGTCATAATCCGGTCCATATCGTCAGCATTGTTTACCACATATCCAGAAAGATCCTTGATATAAACTCCTACATCGGGTCTCTCCTTGACCTGTATTTTGAGTTTAGCATTCATTATTATTCTGGCCTTTACAATTCTGAATTTAAGTTGCACAACAAATTGCCTCGTTTCAATGACAGCTGTAGTCAGAAGTCAGACTTCCTCAAAAACAACGAGTCTTATATTCATAAGGTTACACTACCATTCAAAAGTTTGGGGTCGGTATTTTTTTTTTTTTCTGAAAGAAATTAATATATTTAATCATCAAGAATGCATTAAATTGATCAAAAGTCACAGTAAAGACATTTAGAATGTTACAACTAAATAATTAAAAAAAAAAAAAAAAAATGCTGTCTCTTTTGAACTTTCCATTTAATCAAAAAATCCTGAAAAAAATTTAACAGTTTCCACAAAAAAATTTTTTCAACATTGATAATAAGAAGGGCCCTATTTTAACAATCTAAGCGCATGGTCTAAAGTGCACGCCGCAAGTGCACTTAGGGCGTGTCCGAATCCACTTTTGCTAGTTTAACGACGGGAAAAATGGTCGGTGCGCCCGGCGCATGGTCTAAAAGGGTTGCCCCATTCTCTTAATGAGTCATGGTTGTGTTTTGGGCGTAATGTGCAATAAACCAATCACAGTCTCATCACCCATTCCCTTTAAAAGCCAGTTGCGCTTGCACCATGGCGGATTCACTATTTACATGGCGGAATATAGACACCCTCAACCTGACGAGTCAGTTTAAATACATGTGAGTATTGCCACGATTGGGTAAATATGTAGCTAATTTCATTCGTCATTATTGCAAATAGGTAATTCTGATACATGCAATGACTATCCATTATGACACGTAGGCATTTTTTATTCATGTAATCCTTTTATTTTTAATATTTAAAAATGTTTGTGTGCTGCTGCACATCCCTGTGTGTGTAATAAGCAGAGTGTACGAGCGTTGTGCAGCCACTTATAGGCGCTTATTAATAACACGCCCTTTAAATAACACAAAAAATACTGTGCTATTGACTTTAGACCAGGTTTCAGTTGGTCAATGGCGCAGTCGTTTTTTCAGTTGCCTCAAAATAGCAATGCGCCAACAATGCACCTGAACACACCTTGTTTTCAGACCAGCACGCCCATTGGCGCACAACTGGGCGCAAATGCATTTGCTATTTAAACAACGTGGCGCAGGACGTGAAAATGATAACTGTGTCAGGATGAAACTAGCAAAAATCACTTGCGCCGCTCCTGGCGTATAATAGGGCATCATACACCTAGCATTGTGCCAGGTGTATGATAGGGCCCAAAATGTTTCTTGAGCAGCAAATCAGCATATTAGAATGATTTCTGAAGGATCATGCGTGAAGACTGGAGTAATGGCAATATTTTGGTTTTACTGTATTGTTGATCAAATAAATGCAGCCATGGTAAACATAAAATTTAAAATAAGACTCTCAAAAACAATCAAAATCTTACCGACCCCAAACTTTTGAATGGTAGTATATGTAGTTATTTATATAAGCCAGTGTTTGTTGCCACTAATTGTGGAGAAAAATCTGCAGAACTAGACTGTATTAATTATGGTAAATATGGTCAAATGTGTTAAAGATGAAAGTATGACAGCACATTCCAATTTGTAGCTGAAATCATTATCAAATTAAAACAAATAGAAAATTATTTAACAAACAAACCAGCAAAAAGTGTGTAATTATCAAAGTAATTCTTCTGTTTGATGTGTTTAAATTCAGTGGAAATTTGTGCCATTTTCTGTAGAATTCTGTGGGGGCAGATTTCATGCGCATGTATGCATTAGTCGAGTGATTCATGACCTATATTTGGAGTGTCAGATTAATAGCACACCTATTAAGTGCAGTGCTGGGGGACCCCCAGAAGCAGGACTGACAAAACACTGTCATCTCAACCTCTCAACTTTCAGATATGCTGAAATTTCTCACCTCCAGTCTCTGCATCTGGTCCTTTCCTAACAGGTCTCTCACCTCCTCATTGTATATTTCCAAATAGGAAACTCTTACCAGAAACCTGTGGTCAGATAACACACGTCATCACATCTCTGATAACGTTGAGAATATGGATCATAATAAACATGACATATCATGAGAATCCCCGTTCTCACCTTGTGTCTCCTTCTGCTTTTGCAATGTGGCCAAATACATGAGCAAATGAATTTGGAATGATGCCTCTGAGTTCAGGCACTGCCCTGACACCCTCCATGGTGAACGTTTTCCCTGTGCCTGTCTGACCGTATGCAAATATGGTTCCTGAAAAAACAAATTAATCATCATCATGTTTGCAAAAATAGCCAAATAGATAAAAATGTGACAATAAATATTTATATACAGTGCATCCGGAAAGTATTCACAGCGCTTCACTTTTTCCACATTTTGTTATGTTACAGCCTTATTCCAAAATGTATTAAATTCATTATTTTTTTTCCTCAATTCTACAAACAATACCCCATTATGACAATGGGAAAGAAGTTTGTTTAAAAAAAAAAAAATTAAAAAAAATAATTCCCATGTACATAAGTATTCACAGCCTTTGCCATGACACTCAAAATTGAGCTCAGGTGCTCCTGTTTCCACTGATCATCCTTGAGATGCTTCTACAACTTGACTGGAGTCCACCTGTGGTAAATTCAGATGATTGGACATGATTTGGAAAGGCACACACCTGTCTATATAAGGTCCCACAGTTAACAGTGCATGTCAGAGCACAAACCAAGCCATGAAGTCCAAGGAATTGTCTGTAGACCTCCGAGACAGGATTGTATCGAGGCACAGATCTGGGGAAGGGTACAGAAATATTTCTGCAGCATTGAAGGTCCCAATGAGCACAGTGGCCTCCATCATGGAAGAATGGAAGAAGTTTGGAACCACCAGAACTCTTCCTAGAGCTGGCCGCCCAGCCAAAGTGAACGATCGGGGGAGAAGGGCCTTTGTCAGAGTGAACCCGATGGTCACTCTGACACAGCTCCAGCGTTTCTCTGTGGAGAGAGGAGAACCTTCCAGAAGAACAACCATCTCTGCAGCACTCCACCAATCAGGCCTGTATGGTAGAGTGGCCAGACGGAAGCCACTCCTCAGTAAAAGGCCGCCTGGAGTTTGACAAATGGCACCTGAAGGACTCTCAGACCACGAGAAACAAAATTCTCTGGTCTGATGAAACAAAGATTGGCCTGAATGGCAAGCGTCATGTCTGGAGGAAACCAGGCACCGCTCATCACCTGGCCAATACCATCCCTACAGTGAAGCATGGTGGTGGCAGCATCATGCTGTGGGAATGTTTTTCAGCGGCAAGAACTGGGAGACTAGTCAGGATCGAGGGAAAGATGAATGCAGCAATGTACAGAGACATCCTTGATGAAAACCTGCTCCAGAGCACTCTGGACCTCAGACTGGGGCAAAGGTTTATCTTCCAACAGGACAATGACCCTAAGCACACAGCCAAGATAACAAAGGAGTGGCTACGGGACAACTCTGTGAATGGCCTTAAGTGGCCCAGCCAGAGCCCAGACTTGAACCCGATTGAACATCTCTGGAGAGATCTGAAAAACAAACTTCTTTCACGTTGTCATTATGGGGTATTGTTTGTAGAATTGAGGAAAAAAAATAATGAATTTAATCCATTTTGGAATTAAGCTGTAACATAACAAAATATGGAAAAAGTGAAGCGCTGTGAATACTTTCCGGATGCACTGTAGTCTTTTACTTACCATTGTAACCCTCTAATACTGAGTCAATGATGGGCCGAGCTGTTAAATTATACACATCCAGCTGTTTGCTATCTGGGCCGAACACTGTGTCGAAAGTGAACGTCTTTGGCGGCTCACTAGATATATCAAGTTTGTTCACAGTAATGGTTCCTCGGATCTCGTCCACAGTGACGGCCTGCTTGTGTGCCATCATCTTCTCCTTCTCATTGAGGGGTCGACATCTCACCACCACCTTCACATTATCGCTCACCTCCATCTTCTCTGGTTTATCCAGCTTATTACTCTGTACAAATACAAAGCAGTTTAAAAACATTATGGCAGGACTAATGTGTTTGTCAGCACAATGGAAGTCAGACATACAAATGTGGAAATTCATCATAAAATAAACAGAGCAATTCCAAAAGGGTCCTCACACCATTGGTGCTCGGGCCCTAAATATAATTTGTGTGATTGGAATCGATTTTGTAAAATCAAAACTAGGAGTAAAATAAACAGACAATTTATAAGTGCATTCGATCGCGCCTTGTCGGAATTACAGTAAATACTAGATTCTGACTTGTAAAAAGCGATAAGGCCAGTTCACACCGAGGAAGATAACTATAAAGATAACATTAAAGATCTAAAGTTCTAAAAATCGTTCTTAATATTAAAGAATAGCAGATTTCACACCACAGCTATAACGATAACAGCACAGAGAAACGATATCATTAGAATCACTTTCAGAATGATTTTTTGCAGCTGATGAACGATAAAAACATATTGTCTGCTGGTGTGGATGCTAATATAGTTATCTTTATAGTTATCGTTCTTGGTGTGCACGGGCCTTTACTGGCCTCGCAGAACTGGTAATTTCCACCTGACCACTGCAGATTCATTTTGACAGCTCACAGGTTGCTATTTTGTAATTAAAGGTGCGGTATGTAGGACTGACAGCTACAGCTAGTGGTCGAAATAGGTACTGCAGTCCAAATTCAAAATATTGGAGATCGTTGTTTCCCCTGCCCCCTCCTCCTCAGACTCGACACTCACGCGGGTTGCCAGCTTGAGGACATGCAACAGGACCGTGCGCAATTGACAATGAAAGCCACACTGTTGATGATTTATCCGCTTTTTAACATGCTCTCATTCATAGAGATTTTTAGATGGATGCCGAGTCAGGTAGAATCTGCAATCTCTGACCCAGTTTGTTTGCTGGCTTCCATGGCAGCAATACGTTGTGTTTTCTGCCAACTGGCAACCTGGGGTGAACTGGCAACGCGCGTTATCGCACAGACCAAAACAAAAACAGCCATTCCGACACGGAACGCACATTTCAAAGTAGAATAACTGGCTGTAGCTTTGTTTTTCTGAGAAACGAGTAGGTGAATTTAGCATGTTTCCTAAATATCTGCAAGCATATTATGGTATTTTTATGCTTTAGTAAAGTGAAAAACTTACATACAGCACCTTTAAGGCAATTACAACATGGTGTAAACGCAGCATATGACTGCCCCTTCGTTGTGGCATTATTTCTAACAATTTTAGAAATAGTTAATTTCAAAGTTTCCAAACAGTGTCAGTTAAGAATATGCTACAGCATGTGAGCAGAATATTTTTTGGGTATGTTTATTGAGTGCTGCAGGGATAACGTTAAAACCCGGAAGACTAATTCGCCAGTGGTTCCTATGGGGTTTTATAATGGGGTTTCCCTTTCAGTCAGTCACGTTCGACGTACGTCGGAACTGACCGACGAATTAGGGATCACTTTCAGAGACCAATCTATTTCGAGTGTAACTAAATGAGCCAATGAACATTGGCATGCGGTTCACACATTCCACGCTCCTCCCCACAGGGCGGGTATAAATAAGGAAGTGGATCCACCACATCTTTGCTTTTCTGCTTCGGAGCCGAACAATTGCTGGTGTTTTCAGTTATATTGTTTCTACGAAGAGTGTTCTATTGAACGAGTCTGCCTTTTGGACGTCTCTGGATCTGGTGCGGGTGTTACGGCACGGACAGCGGCGGCCGCATCACGAGTGACGATCAACAGCTGTTTTCACAGCTTCAGAGCCTGGGCGTCTTCAGTGAGTGCTCACAGCAGGCTTGCACTACAGAACTGCTGTGAGCCGCGGCCATCTCCCCTGTGTGCTTCAGCACTTTCAGAGCGTTTCCTCTAAAAGAGCTACACGGTTTGACCCTGCGTCTTTTTTTTTTAAGATGTCATTCAAACCATGTGTGTCTGGATACAAGCGGTATTTGTCCCCAGTTGACGGTCACGATCGTTGTCTCACGTGTTTGGGCGTTCGGCACGCTGAGGCAGCATTTGTGGATGACTCATGTTCCCACTGCGGGAACATGACCATCGCGGTGCTTAGGTCAAGGCTCAGTTACCTCAAACGTGGTGGAGTCCCTTCACTTATCCCCCGATCTAGTGGTCTTCCTGCCAAGCAGAGGGCTCCTACTTCGGTTGATAGCCTTGGTGGTGACCTGAGGATTACAGTGAGGGCTTCCCCGACGAGTCAGCCTCCTTAGGCCCCTCCATCCACCGCACCTGCGACGGTGGAGCTTCCGAAGGAGCGTGCTGGTCCTTCTCATGGGGGGCCAGCCGTTTCTTTTGGGGCTCCGGCTGAGGACCAAATGTCGATTGCTGCATCGGAAGGCGAGCTAATGTCCTCTGGAGAGGAGGATTCGGCTGCGTTACCCCCTTTGGGTGTGGTAGCGTTGCCCGAGTCTGATCCAGAGCTCACGGCTATGCTTTCCCGGGCCACCGCAAGTGTCAGGCTCGAGTGGAACCCTCCATCGTGTTCCGAACCTTCGCGGTTGGACGACTGGTTTCTCGGGGCGGCCCGTGCTGGTTCTCAGCACCCTGCCCCGGTTCCATTCTTCCCGGAAGTGCATCAGGAGATTGCCAAATCATGGATAGCACCCTACAGTGCTCGAAGCCGGTCTGGTGACTCCTCCATCCTCACTACCCTCGATGGCGGCGCGGCTAAGGGGTACGTGGAGATCCCCCCGGTGGAGCGGTCTGTGGCGATGCAGCTGTGTCCCAAGACCGCTACCTCTTGGCGGGGTAATCCACGTCTCCCCTCCCGGGCGTGTAAGTTCTCGTCCTCTCTGACAGGCAAGGCTTACACAGCCTGTGGAGAAGCCGCGTCGGCTTTGCATGCCATGGCGCTCCTGCAGGTCTACCAGGCCAAAGCGCTCAAGGAACTGCACGAGGGTAGTTCTGACCCAGGGGTTATGCAGGAACTGCGTACGGCAACTGACCTCGCTCTCCGGGCGACAAAAGTCACCGCACGCTCCCTGGGTCGGGCGATGTCCACACTAGTGGTCCAGGAACGCCACCTGTGGCTAAACCTGGCAGACATGCGTGAGCCCGACAAAGTTTGGTTCCTCAACGCCCCTGTCTGTCAGGCTGGCCTCTTCGGCGACGCCATCGAGAACTTCGCCCAGAAGTTCTCGGTGGCCCAGAAGCAGGTGGAGGTGATCAAAAACATCCTGCCCCGACGACCAGCTGCTGCCTCCACCCAGTCGTCGGCCGCAGCACCTCGTCTTGCGCTGCGCCACCTGAAAGGGCCGCTACATGGCAAGCACGTACTAGTGCGTATATCAACCGACAGGGTGGTCTACGCTTCCGCCGCATCTCCTCCTTTGGAGTCAGAAGCATCTGAGGTCGCTTCGGGCCATTCACATACCTGGTGCGCTACAGTCGGCACCTCCGGGAGAATGGTGACTCCATCCCCAGGCGGTCCAGCTGATATGGGACTTCTTCGGGGGCCGCACAGGAAGACCTGTTTGCCTCTCCGGACTCGACCCATTGCCAGTTGTTTTATTCCCTGACCGGGGGGACCCTCAGCACGGATGCACTGGCACACAGCTGGCCCCGTGGGTAGGCCACGGAGGTTCTAGGTGGCCTACCACAGGCTGTGGTATGCGTTGAAGTGGAACCTGTTCGTTGAACGGTGCTCTTCCCGCCGGGCACTTCAAAGACCTCCCTTTAAGCCTTTGCAGTCCATAGAGTTGAAGTTGGCTTCCATCAAGAGGGTAGGGGACCGGCACACATCCTGAGACCCCGGCCTGGATATGTGCCCAAGGTTCCCACCACTCCCTTCAGGGACCAGGTGGTGAACCTGCAAGCGCTGCCTTCGGAGGAGGCAGACCCAGCCCTAGCTTTGCTCTGTCCCGTCCGCGCCCTGCGGGCTTACGTGGATAGAACGCAGAGCTTTAGGGACCTCAGAGCAGCTCTTCGTCTGTTATGGAGGCCAGCAGAAGGGAAAGGCTGTCTCCAAGCAGAGGTTAGCCCACTGGATAGTGGATGCTATCGTCTTGGCTTATCAGTCCCCAAGACGTGCCTTGCCTGTTCTATTACTCCAGTAGTGTTCCCCAGAAATGGCTAACCCTGTGAGTTCCTCCGCTACCCTCGTCGGTCAGACGGTGCGGGCGTCTGACGCCAGGTCTACACCCGTATGCATGTGGAACGTGTGTGTAGGCTGGGTATCCATATGTAGCGGTCCCTACGGCGACCCCATATGTGTGTTCCTCCACGGTACGGCTACCCTACTCGGCTAGCCCGTGTCTTTCCCTCGACAGAGATCACTCTGTCGTCTCTGGTGGTCTTCTTTTCCTCCTAGAATTAGGTTGGAACCACCCCAGAGACTGCCATATGTTGTACTACCCTACTTGGCTAGTCCATATGTGTAACTGCCACCTCTCCTTCCTTAGAAGGATGTGGCTTCCGCAGCGTTCCCTCTCGGGCACGCTTTCCCAGCGTTATCCAATAGTCACACTGAGGGGGTCTTGCAGAACAACAGTGACTGACCTTCTCTGCTTAGAGCCCTGACTTCCCGCTCCAACAGAGGGGCGGTCCAGGGAGCTCACGCAGAGCGCTGGAAGGGTACCTTAAAACAGCTTCAAAATGTTTGTTTTCTCGATATGGGTGTGCATAATTTACATTGTAGAGCAAAACGTTCAAGTATCGCAAATATTTTACTCACAAATAATAAACTTCATTATAAAACCCCATAGGAAAATCTCAAGAGAACCAGTGGCAAATTAGTCTTGCTGGTTTGGACATCATCCCTACACCACTCTATTGTCAATTCTAAGTAACCTTGATAAATGTTATTACTGTCTTTATGTTGGATATTACAAATGTTGGTTACACTTCATAATATGTAGGGTTGCCCCTTAATAGTCGACTAGAAGAGGATTGGTCGACCAAATTTGGAATAGTCAGTTAAGAAAAAAAAGAAACCTCAACAGGAAGTGGTGAAATTACACAGGAAATCCAAACATTCGCCTATCATTCATCAACCTCAAATATGGCTTATCACTTGAAACATGTAAGTAGTAGCAACTTTACAAGTCCGCTCACTCTAATGTTAACCTAGATAAATGTGCACTATTATTAGGCTCATATCCAAGTGTTTGTGCGGAGACTGAGAGCACGCTTTTGGTCATACAGATAAGAGTAATGCAAAATGTAAAGGGTCTACTTTTATTTGTGTAAACTCACAATAACAACTAAACGTTGTGCTTTTGTAAAAAGAAAAAAGCAATCAGGATGCGCTTTCTCATACTCTACATACTCAAGTACATTTTTAATGCATTTAATAGTACATATTTTTTCACCTGGGTAGGCTATGTATTAAATATAGGCAATTAAAGGCTTATTATTATGATTTATGGCTTATTAATATAAACACACAATTAGTCGACTAATTGCTTAAATGAACAACTATAGATGACTAGAAAAATCTTTCATCGAGGGCAGCCCTAATAATATGGCAGGACTAATATGCATTAATTCATGCTTAACTAATTCACAGATAATCTTGAGTTAACGTATAATTCATGAAGAAATAAACCATTCATAAATGATTGCCGCATCAGCAACTAATAAGGAGTCTACCTGATTAATAGATTAAGTCATATAAGAATTGCTATTAATTAAATGTGTCATCGTGGATAAATTCCATATTAATATCTAGTATTAACTAATAGTGTAAATTGATGTTTATAAAACGGATAGTTCTGGTCCTTGATTCTGATTGGTTGAGCCAGTTCAAAGCCATTGTAAATTACTCCAAAAACATACACCTGTGACCTCATTACATAATTATTCATTTTACAGTATTATTATTATAGCCATTTTATTAAAGCAATAAGCCCATGAAGCTGTGGTTTACAGTGAATTTAGAACAGCTAAGGATGTTTTAGGCACTCCGCATCATGCCTAATGCTGTGTCTATCATAAGGGTACTGTTGGCGGTGAAAATGCAAGCCGGATCAGGGTTTATGGTCCCGAATCGTACTGTACTGTACTGAACCATACCGCACCGTGTAGGGGTGTGGGGGTGTGGGGGGGGGGCGAATGTCCTAAAAAGTTGAAAACCCCTGTTCTAAGCAACACTATCGACGCCTAAATGAATCTGTCATGGGAATTTTCTGAGAGCTCCTACTTGTATCACATCTTACAAGCTGGAATTACGAGCTCTACAAGGGCGTGAAAGCTTTTTACAAGTTAAAATCTCGTAATTACGGTAATTAAAACATGGCGTGCATGCACCTTTATTGCTTTAGTTCATTACCACAATGGGTCGAAGGAGCCATGCATTTCAACTCCCAGCCATCTGTTTTAAAGAATCATTAGCTAATGATTTGCAAATATATCAGTCTTTAGTGCTGCATGTACTCTCACAGGTCACTTTATTAGGTACACCTGTTCAACTGCTCGTTAACACAAATATCTAATCAGCACATCACTTGGATTTGCATGTAGACATGGTCAAGATGATCTGCTGAAGTTCAAACTGAGCATCAGAATGGGGAAGAAAGATGATTTAAGTGATTTTGAACGTGGCAACCATGCCAGACGGGCTGGTCTGAGTAACTGCTGATCTAGGGTTTACAGATAATGGTCTGAAAAAGAGAAAATATCCAGCAGTTCTGTGGGCGAAAATGCCTAGTTTATGCCAGAGGTCAGAGGAGAATGGCCAGACTGGTTTGAGCTGATAGAAAGACATAAGTAACTCAACCACTTGTTACAACCGAAGTCTGCAGAAGAGCATCTCTGAACACACAACACGTCCAACCTTGAAGCAGATGCACAGCAGCAGAAGACACACCGGGTGACACTCCTGTCAGCTGAGAACAGGAATCTGAGGCTACAAGTCGCACAGGCTCTCCAAAACTGGACAATAGAAGATTGGAAAAACGTTGCCCGGTCTGATGAGTCTCGATTTCTGCTGCGACATTCAGAATTTGCCATTAAACAACATGAAAGTATGGATCCATCCTGCCTTGTATCAGCGGTTCAGGCTGGTAACGGTGATGTAATGATGTGGGGGTTTCTTGGCACACTTTTGGGCCCCTTAGTATCAATTGATCATTGTTTAAATGCCACAGCCTACCTGAGTATTGTTGCACAGAGTACCCATTTTCTGATGGCTACTTCTAGCAGGATAACGCACCATGTCACAAAGCTCAAATCATCTCAAACTGGTTTCTTGAACATGCAAATACAAATGGCCGCCACAGTCAATCCAGTAGAGCACCTTTGGGATGTGGTGGAACGGAAGATTTGCATCATGGATGTGGAGCCGACAAATTTGCAGCAACTGTGTGATTTCCAATATGGACCAAAATCTCTGAGGAATATTTCCAGAACCTTGTTGAATCTATGCCACAAACAAGGCAAAATGGGCTCCAAATCGGTACTAGCAAGGTGTACCTAATAAAGTGGCCGGTGGGTGTATGTCCACTAGTTGACAAATAACTAAAACTGTTAAGAGTTTTATAGGAGCTTATTTTCTAAAAGTCACAGAGCCAAAGGCACCCACAGTTAAAGAAACACCCAATTAATGTATTTTGGCGTGAACTATGGGTTCTCGTGTAATAGTAACCTTTATTGTAAAGGTCACCGGTTGTTGATGTCTTTGATAGGTGGGGACAACGCTGTTGCCAAGCAGCGGATATGGTCGGCCTGTGTCGAGCTAACAGCTAAATTAACAGACAACAAAAAGCCAAATTATTTTTTACACGCAGAACATAACTAGTTATCTTTTGTAAGCGTTTTCAAAAATGAATCCAAACGTGATTCTGACTCGCTGAGAGATCTTTAACACTGCTAAAGCCCCTTAAACTTGCTATGATGCTAATAACTAGCAGGCAGCTAGCTTGATGTGCACAAAACCACTCGTCATTAAAAAGGACAAAATCATCACATAAGAATTAAATGCATAATAGAACTGAACGATAACGGCAAACGAGTGGTAGAAACGCTGTCAAATAACAGTCCGTGAATATTTGCATTAGATTCCGGTTGCAAAGCAAAGGAATGATGGGAAGGTGGGGCATAACAACACACATATTACACAGCGATAAATAAAGATAGGAGATTACAATCTTACCGGCATTTTAAGATGTGGATATGTGGCTCTTTATTAAGACTTTAATAAACGCGTTTTCTGTGGAATGATAACCGATGAGCTCATTCGGGTGGATGTTGTTTTTCCAGCTCCAGCGCCGATCCCAACCTGCCCAGTGATGCCGCTGCGGTTACTGGACATGCGCGGGCGGCGATGCGCACTCCTGATATCACCCGGCTATTTACATATTTATTTATATCAATAATGTTTATCAGTCTTTCCCAATACAATAGGCATTTCATTCATTTAACCGCATAGTATTATTTCCATCATTTTGCCATCTGAAGTGCTTTATTATTATTATCAGTATTATAACAGTCACTGAATGATTTTTTTGTGTGTCATGTTTCATGTTTCAGTTTGGATCTTACTGAAATGGTAAATGGTTAATGTGGAGGGGGTGCAGAAAGAGAAAAATGTTTTTATTTTTTAATGTAATCAATAATACCCTATTCAATTCAATAAAAGGCAAAAAACACATCAAGAGAAAATTCTTTATTTTTTGTTTATTATTATTAGTTTAATAATTTTCCCAAAATTCAAAAAAGAAAAATACACGGACTGAGAAGAGGAAACCTGAAGACTCAGGATATAGTTGCTATGACATCTTATACAACAAAACACCTTTACTATATTGAGACAACAGGGATTTTGTGCGTGAAAAATACAATCTTGAGTAATGCTGCCTTCACGTGCTATCAGAAATTATCTTAAATTGGACACGATGAGCTCGTGTTCACAACTTTAGAAGTGGGAAGTAGGGAATTTCCTATAGCACGTGAAGGTAGCACAAGTCATTGTTAGGCCTTTATTTAGACTTAAATAGAGTGCAGCCATAGAGACTTACTGGTTTCCCAGAATTAACAACTGGTCCACCTCTAACCCCATCCAAAAGTGCAAACAGTGATTCAACCTACAAAAAGGCACATTTTTTAGTCACAACTGACTGATGATGAAAGGAAAAGCCTACAGGTTTTCGTGCCAGGTGGGTGTGCATGAAAAATGATGTGATCTCCCCTAGAAGTACACAGGATATTGCTTTTAATTTCTGTCTATTACACAACAGGCTAAAACGGTGTGACTCTAAACACAGCACTGGTCGAAGAACAAGTACACAACAGAAGAAACTGTGGCACTCAAAGGACTTTGTCTAGTATTTCCAGAATGCTGCTGTGGAAAAGGCCCGTTTTCCCACTGATCTCCTGGGTCACGAGAAGCCTTCCGTCTGCTCGAGGCCTTTGAACAACGACTATTTCACCTTCCGTCAGTGTGAGTTCTGCATCCGTTTTAGCATTGTACCCCTTCATTACCCTATATCTGAAGAAAACAACATCAAAAACAATATCAGTGTCTGTCAGAATGCACCAAACACAAAATGCCACGATGTGCTACATCATATCTGAATGCTTCTTCTTGACAGGAAATGTTTTTTTCTGATACACAGTTTCGGTGCATTATCTATAATATCTGCTAACTGGCAATTTTCAGGGTAAAAATGTTCAGGGTAATTTTCCTACCCAAGAGCAATTAGATCAGATAACGCAATACTTCCTCTTAAAGACACACTCAAGAACACCTACCTATTAGAGCCGGACTGGTTGCTGATCAGTATTGGCTTCATATTTAGCGAGAGGCAGTCCATAGCAGCATGATCTGGACCTGTGCTCTTTCTGGCTGGAAGTGTTTTTGTGTCTTTAAGAACTAATGTACTTCCATCCCGACCCAAGATGGCTGAAGGGTTCCAGTGGTCCAGGGCCGAAAGGCCAGGCTGGGAACTAGAGAACTGTCCTGCAGATGAGGCCATTTTTGATGTTGTCTGAGGAGCATCGTGAGTCAGGAACCGCACTGACTTTACTGGCTAAAAGAACATCAAAAAGAAATAAAACCATGCTGATGTAATTCACTTGAAACTGTGCCTTTAAATCTTAAATCCTATTATTCCTAAAACACTTGAATCCTATTATTACCTTCTCTGCATTGTGCTTATGAGCATCTGGTTTAACCAGAATGGACTGAGGAGCTGCGCTGGCCTCTCTCTGGACAGGGTCCCTGTTGACCGGTTGATATCCACCAGCAGAGGATGCTGTTGTCTCATATGCCCAATGTTGCGTCTTGATGGGGTTTGAGAACAAACCGTTTCTCTTTTTGGGAAGAACGGGTGAACGACCGAAAGTATAGATCTGTCCCAAATCCTGAGGTGGAGGCTGAAGGCTGAGGATGGAATTTGAAATGTAGCTTCCATGGTGAGGTAACCCTAAACGAAAGGCCAAGCAGAAGTGAATCATTGCATCAGACTGAACAAATACACAAATATACAGTACCTGCTGCAGAAGAAACACAGCCAATGCTAGTTAATGTCTGTATGGCAACTAAAATCTATGAAATATATGAATCTAAAAATATATGAAGAGAAAATAATCAATATATCCTTTATATTTAAATCAAAATTAACTGAAAATGAATTATGTACACATTTTAATTTTGTAGAGCGGCCCATACAGACACAACTGGTAAAAGTTTGGAATAATTAAAAAAAAAAACTAATGGTTTTGAAATAAGTCTCTTATGCTCACCATTTATTTGATCAAAATTTTTATTACAATTTAAAATAACTTTCTTCTAGTTTAATATATTTAAAAAAAAATTATTTATTCCTGTAATGCAAAGCTGAATTATCAGCATCATTATGCCAGTCTTCAGTGTCACATGATCCTTCAGAAATCATTTTAATATGCTGATTTGCTGATCAATTCTCAATTATTATTGGTGCTCAATTATTAATAATGTTGAAAACATTGAATAATGTTGAAAATATTAATATCAATGTTGAAAACATTGTTTTTGCTGCTTAATATTTTTGTGTAAACTGTGATCTTTTTAAGATTCATTGATGTATAGAAAGATCAGAAGAACAGCATTTATTTGATATGTATATCTTTGTAACATTATACATGTCTTTACTATCACTTTTTCAATTTAATGTGTTTTGCTTGTTAAAATCTTACTGACCCTTAAACTTTTGAATAGTATATCACAGTTTCCACAAAAATATTAAGCAGCACAACTGTTTTCAACATTGATAATGATATGAAATGTTCCTTGAGCAGCAAATCATCATATTAGAATGACGAAATGTGTCAATAAAACACAAATTCGACTAGTTTTTGATTTAGAACAGTTGCAAAGGCTAAAGGTCGACTTATGTTGTCAGCATGCTGAGGCTTGTTGGCTCTCACCCCTGTGTGTGGCATGGAAGGCGCGCCTCACTGTGCTCCATCCCTGCTTTCCACCCAGTTGCGGTGCTCTCCCAGAACCAGAAGATGACATCACAGCCATTGTAGCTGACGGGGTGTCGCTGTTTACTCTGTCTAGGGCCAGGACAACAGCCTGCGGCTTGTGTGGGGTGTGTCGTTTTGTTGACACTGTGCTTGTATTAGGAATGGCAGGTTTGCTTTGTTCAAGAAACCTTGCAGAAGTTCTGTGAGAAAGTCAGTATATTACTGTAAACCTGATTATCAAGATAACAGGCGTGTGCTTGTAAAAAAAGTTTCCAATTAGAACTAAAAAGTTCCAATGTTGCATTCTCTAGTTCTTTAGAAAATGTATAAAGAACCCATGCACCAATAAACTACTCTAACGAGCCTATATCAATATTGTTAATAATGTGTTTATCATATTAAACATGTAAGGAGACAAAGAAGAGAGGGAAAGTAATGATAACAGGTGTTGTTGTAACTGTTCTTCTGCTCACCTAAGCACAGGTGTAACATAGTTGGCCGGCAGGATCCCTACTTTGCCTGTTCTGAGAGACAGTCCACGCAGCCATCCCTCTTTGAATTTCCCATAAACCCCCACCATTTCACCCTTCCTCAGTTCCAGCTCCTCAGAGCGATGGGGTGTGTAGGAATACAGCGCTGCACACCTAAACAGATCAGACATCAGGTTAAAGAAATATTTCAGCCAAACATCCAAAAAGGTGAATTAAACTCATACTTTTGCTGTATGAGACATGTAAAGATTCTTAAAAAACTGTCGCTTTAAAAGCCCAAGAAATTAATTCCTAAATGTCTCTATATCACAGAGAGACACAGTAACTAAGCATCTTTACAATCTACAAAATTAAACTCTTTTCATTTGAATGCAAGAAAATCTCAAAAGCACTCACACACTGATGGAGAGCTGCTGTGTGGCAGACATCTTGCTCTCTGATGGTATGGGGGATGCCTGGGGGTTAATCAGTGCCATGGTGATGGTTGGCGGACTTTCACCGTTCATTGTTCTGTCTCTCTGTAATAGTCAGAAAGTAACTGGTAATTTTCCTATCTTTGTCAACACTTTCCTGTCAACACTTGACAGCAATGTAATCTCTTTAATACAAGTGTTTGGAAACAGTACAATAGATTTGTTAATCTCCAAACATTCATGCTTATCCTTGACAACATATTTTTTAACTTATGCAAACAATTATGAGTAACACTTCATAATTACTTTATAATAAATAATTAACAAAACAAACAAACAAACAAAACAAGCCTGAAAACAAAACAAGCCAAAAACAAAGCAAAACAAAAAACAAGACAAAAACTAAATAAAACAAAAAAGACAAGACTAAAACCAAATGTCAAAACAAAACAAACAAAAGAGACATTAAAGCAATGCAACACAAAAAGAAAAGACAAAAAATAAACAAGCCTGAAAACAAAACAAGTCAAAAGCAAAGTGTCACAGAGACTAACTCCGTGGTCCCCTCCACCGGCCACCAGAGGGCCCCATCGCCCGAGTACTGACTCTATCTCCTCACTACATTTCCCATCAGTCCCTTACCCGGCTCCAATCAGCCGCTCCAGCTGCAGCCCATCTTCTCGCCTATTTAACCCAACGCTCTCCCTTTCCCCACTGCGAAGTTTTGTCTTGCCACGGTGAACATTTCTAAGCGCTATTTCATTGCCTTTTGCCTTCCTGTTGTGACCCTGTTGTATTTTGCTACTACGAACCTTTGCTGCCTGCCCTTTTGACTCTCTGCTCTGATCTGGATTAGTGATTGTTAGCTGCCTGCCTAGACCCTCTGCCTGTTCACCGACCTCGATTGTACGCCCTCCGTTTTCTGTGTTTACTGGTTTTTGACCATTGCCTGTATTACCACGTTGACATTAAAGGTCGCGCATGGATCCCACTTCGAGTGACGACTCGTTACAGAAAACTTCGCCGCCCCACGATCCAGCGACTGTCGACTGTCTCATCTTTCGTCAGCGCTGTCTGCCCAGGCCAATCAACTCGCCGCGCACCAACATCAGCTTTGCCGCCTGACGTCACTCACGGAGGAACTAGTTAAGGCACTCCAGAGCCTCCACCACTCTTCATCAGCGGCTGCTACAACACCGCCGAGCACCGCCATTACACCCACGTCTGGAACGCTGTCCCAAGTGAGTCCGCGTCTCGCGTTCCCGGAAAAGTTCGATGGGGATCCCACGAAATGTAAGGGATTTGTCCTCCAATGCTCAGTTTGTAGAGCAACAACCCACGCTATATTCCACCGAGGCCGGGAAGATCGCTTTTGTGTGCTCTTTACTCACCGGCAAGGCATTGGAATGGATTACGGCTGTTTGGAGAGAGGGAGGCACGGCTTTTCCGACCTTTGAGGTCTTCCTGCAACGATTTCGCGAGGTCTTTGATCACCCCAGGGAGGGCAAGAGCGCTGGTGACCGCCTTCTAGAACTTTCTCAGGGCAGGATGACCGCAGCAGAATATGCACTCGCGTTCCGTACTCTCGCCGCACAAACTTCATGGGTAGGAGATACCTTGAAGACGCTGTTCAGAAAGGGATTGAATCATGAACTGCAGTCGGAGCTGGCTTGTCGCGACGAGGGAAGGGATTTAGACCAGTTCATTGAACTCACCATTCGGATAGATAATCTCATCAGGTCAAGAAGGTCCAACACTCGTGTTCCCCTCCGAGCACCCACAACTCCCATCACCGACGAACCGGAACCCATGCAAGTTAACACCAACCGCTTATCCGCTGCAGAGAGAGATCGACGACTGGCCCACCGTCTATGTCTGTACTGCGGACAACCCGGCCATCTTCGAGTCACCTGTCCTTCAAGACCAGACCCCGAATCCCGGAAGTCAGTGAGTGTTACCATAGATGCCCTGAACCCTGACCTATGCGTAACCATACCCATTACTATTACTGCCAATAATCGTAAGATCTTCACTACTGCTCTACTCGACTCAGGGTCAGCTGGAAATTTTATGTCCAAAGAATTCGCCCAACTGAACAATATTGCTCTCACCCACTGCTCTTCTTCCCTAACAGTGGAGGCGATAGATGGACGTCCACTGGGTTCTGGTCGAGTATCATTCATCACACAAGAACCGCTGATGCACACTGGTATACTCCATTCAGAAACAATCCAATTCTACATCCTGACGACACCGCACACACCTGTCATCCTTGGGTTACCCTGGCTCCGAAGACACAACCCTCACATCTCCTGGAGAGATGGTGAAATCGCTCAGTGGAACAGCTCTTGTTACCCCAAATGTCTCTCTTACGTCTCACCCTTGCCGGTCCGGTCTTTGACAGTGACGGAAGAAAAGGAACCCAACCCCAACCTCCCAGTCGAGTACACCGACCTGTCTGAAGCCTTCAGCAAAACCAAAGCAGCTAAACTGCCTCCGCATAGAACCTGCGACTGTGCCATCGATCTGCTCCCGGGTACCACCCCTCCTAAGGGTCGCATATTCCCACTCTCCCAGCCTGAATCAGAGGCCATGAAGAAATACATAGAGGAGGAGCTAGCCAAGGGGTTCATCCGACCATCAACGTCTCCTGCGTCTGCTGGCTTCTTCTTTGTTCAGAAGAAGGATGGAGGTCTCCGACCCTGCATCGATTATCGAGGCCTGAACGAAATAACGGTAAAGTTCCGATACCCCCTACCACTGGTCCCCGTAGCTCTGGAACAACTCCGAACAGCCAAGTATTACACCAAACTGGATCTTCGCTGTGCATATAATCTCATTCGTATACGAGAGGGGGATGAATGGAAGACAGCTTTTTCCACGATCACAGGGCACTACGAATATCTGGTCATGCCCTTCGGCCTGGTCAACAGTCCCTCCGTCTTCCAATCATTCATCAATGACGTATTTAGAGACATGCTCAACCGAATTGTTATCGTGTACATTGATGATATCCTGGTTTTCTCGGACACCTACGAGGAACATGTCCAACATGTAAGGGCTGTACTCAGACGACTCATTCAACACCAACTATATGCTAAGGCGGAGAAGTGTGAGTTTCATCAGACGGCTACCACTTTCCTGGGGTATGTCATTAGTCCAGATGGGATTGCGATGGATGACCGCAAGGTCAGAGCAGTTCTTGACTGGCCACAACCCACCACCTTGAAAGAACTTCAACGTTTCCTGGGGTTCGCTAACTTCTATCGTCGCTTCATTAGGAATTTTAGTTCTGTGGCCAATCCCCTAACGTCCATGGTAAAAAAGGGAACCAACCACCTCAAGTGGTCCGATACAGCTGCCCAAGCCTTCGAACAACTCAAACAAAGGCTTGTCACAGCTCCCATCCTGCGCCATCCCGATCCCGACCTCCCTTTCGTCGTTGAAGTAGATGCGTCCAACGCAGGCCTTGGTGCCATCCTCTCTCAGAGGCAAGGTACACCTCCCAAACTACACCCATGTGCTTTCTTCTCTAGGAAACTGAATGCAGCAGAGAGTAACTATGATACTGGCGACAAGGAACTCTTGGCCATGAAGGCAGCCTTCGAGGAGTGGCGCCACTGGTTGGAAGGATCCATCTACCCTTTTACCATTCTGACTGACCACAAGAACCTGGAGTACCTGAAAACAGCCAAGAGACTCAATCCCAGGCAGGCACGCTGGTCCCTGTTCTTTACCCGTTTCAATTTCATGGTCACTTACCGCCCTGGGTCCAAGAACACCAAAGCCGATGCCCTGTCCAGACAGCACGAGCCAGACCAATTCCCCCAACTTCCTGAAACCGTCTTGAGTCCCAACCTCATTGTCGCTCCTATCCAGTGGGACATTATTACCGAGATCGAGCAGTCCAACGCTCAGGCGGAGGTTCCCAAGGACTGCCCGCCTGGTAAGATCTTTGTTCCAGAAACCCTCCGTAACCGGGTCTTAGAACAAGTTCACTCCCTACCCAGCTCTGGTCACCCCGGCATTGCGGCCACCATCTCACTCCTCCAAAACCAGTTCTGGTGGCCATCATTGTCCAGAGACACCACTATATTCATCCACCGATGCCAGACGTGCAACATACAGAAGACATCACGGCAGCTGCCAGCCGGCCTACTCCAACCTCTCCCCATCCCACAACGTCCCTTGTCACACATCGCCATTGACTTTATCACCGACCTACCAGTTTCCAACGGTCACACCACCATCCTCACCATCGTAGACAGATTCTCCAAGGCCTGTCGCCTCATACCACTACCCCAGCTCCCCACAGCGCTACAGACAGCTGAACACCTTTGCAACCTGGTCTTCCGTTTCTATGGGCTACCTGAGGATATAGTCTCCGACCGAGGACCCCAGTTCACTTCGCGAGTCTGGACCGCATTCTTCAAAACACTTGATATCAACGTAAGCCTTACATCAGGGTATCACCCTCAGTCCAATGGTCAAACCGAGAGGTTGAACCAAGAGATTATCCGTTTCCTCCGATCCTATTGCAATCAGCACCAGAATGACTGGAGTCGTTATTTGATATGGGCCGAGTACGCCCAAAACTCCCTACGAAAGCCCTCTACTGGTTTAACTCCCTTCCAATGCATCCTTGGATTCCAACCACCTTTATTCCCCTGGTCAGGAGAACCCTCCGATGTCCCAGCGGTTAATGACTGGCTGCGCAGGAGTGAGGAGACCTGGAACCAAGCCCACACTCACCTCCAACACGCCATTCGTCGACAGAAGAGACAGGCTGATCGTCACCGCCGCCCCGGCCCCGAGTACAACCCTGGCCAGTGGGTATGACTATCCACGAGGGACTTACGGCTTCGACTCCCCTGTAGGAAACTCAACCCCAGGTACGTGGGCTCGTTCCAAATTGTCCGACAAGTCACACCTGTCTCTTACCGCCTTGCCTTGCCTAACCATTATCGTATTTCCCCCACGTTCCATGTCTCTCTGCTCAAGCCCGCTATTGGTCCGAATGAGGGGGAGGAGGAGATGTCCGGTGATCAGCGCCCCCTACCCATCCTGGTGGAAGGCGAGGAGGCGTATCAGGTTCGAGAACTACTGAACTCCAGACGCCGAGGAAGAACCCTTCAATATTTGGTCGACTGGGAGGGGTACGGTCCGGAGGAGCAGTCATGGGTCAACGCGGAGGACATCCTCGACCCTAACCTTGTGGAGGAGTTCCACCGCACTCATCCCGACAGGCCGGCCCCTCGACCCCGTGGGAGACCTCGACGTCGCTTGCCTCCTCGTGCCAGGAGCCGCTCACGGGGGGGGGGGGGCTCTGTCACAGAGACTAACTCCGTGGTCCCCTCCACCGGCCACCAGAGGGCCCCATCGCCCGAGTACTGACTCTATCTCCTCACTACATTTCCCATCAGTCCCTTACCCGGCTCCAATCAGCCGCTCCAGCTGCAGCCCATCTTCTCGCCTATTTAACCCAACGCTCTCCCTTTCCCCACTGCGAAGTTTTGTTTTGCCACGGTGAACATTTCTAAGTGCTATTTCATTGCCTTTTGCCTTCCTGTTATGACCCTGTTGTATTTTGCTACTACGAACCTTTGCTGCCTGCCCTTTTGACTCTCTGCTCTGATCTGGATTAGTGATTGTTAGCTGCCTGCCTAGACCCTCTGCCTGTTCACCGACCTCGATTGTACGCCCTCCGTTTTCTGTGTTTACTGGTGTTTGACCATTGCCTGTATTACCACGTTGACATTAAAGGTCGCGCATGGATCCCACTTCAAGTGACGACTCGTTACACAAAGCAAATCAAAAAACAATAAAACAAAACAAATAAGACAAGACTAAAAACAAAAGTTAAAACAAAACAAAGCAACACAAAAAGACAAGACAAAAATAAAATAAAACAAAAGACAAGACTAAAAAAAAAAGTCAAAACAAAACAAACAAAAGAGACATTAAATAAGACAAGATAAAACAAAGCAATGCAACACAAAAAGACAAGACAAAAAAATAAACAAGCCTGAAAACAAAACAAGTCAAAAGCAAAGCAAAAAGACAAGACAAAAACAAAATAAAAAGACAAGACTAAGAACCAAAGTAAAATAATTATAATAAAAAATAAAAAAGACAAAAAGTAAGACAAGAAGCACAAAAAGACAAGACAAAAAAATAAAAATAAACAAGCCTGATAACAAAACAAAATGAGACGAAAGCAAAGCAAAAAACTAAATAAAAAAAAGCTAAAATCAAAGACCATAAGGAACTTGAAATGCACACTGAATAAATTAGTACTTCAACAATATCATTGGTGACTGTCAGTTTAATGACATATTTACTATTACTATTGTAAAGAGTAACCCAATTAATTATGTAATTATGCAATTAAGAATTTACAACTTTTATGCAATCCCTAAAATCAACTGTAAACAGAACGCCTCAAGTTCTCCTACCATTTCACAGATAATTATAATGACTTTTTTAGGTTAATTCAGGAGTTATTTGTATAGCTACAAACACATCTCTTACATAAGCGCCAACGAAACATCAGTCGCAGAGCTGACTCAGACAGAAAACAGCCTCAGATTGAGACTTTTCCTCACTGATAACAAACGACTAAGACTAAGGCCACAGGCTCGTGGAAGAGAGTCACATGGGATGTCGGAGAAAAATGTCTAGGCAACTGAGTCATGAGTCTTTCTCTTAAACTGAGATCCAGTCTAATATTAGTGCATTACAAAAGCATGATGAAACAAGAGACCGATCTGTGAAGTTTCTGTAACTTTGACAATTTCCACTCCTCTCTTAAACACTTACACCTACAGTATGTCCCATAATTATCTCAGGGAGAGCAGGTGATTACAGCTTAGTTACATCAGCACTGCCACAGAAGACACAGAAGGCCTAGAGAGTACATTCACACATTTTATTCAAAGCGACGTTCAAATGAAAAATTCAGCACGGGTGATTCATCCTAGCGAGGCGGTAA
The DNA here is from genome assembly GCA_039654105.1 of Coreius guichenoti. NCBI lineage: Eukaryota > Metazoa > Chordata > Actinopteri > Cypriniformes > Gobionidae > Coreius > Coreius guichenoti. The sequence continues at coordinate 10,371,453 of CM077173.1, read as the reverse complement.
CATTAACATAAGAAGTGCTGCAATCCAAAACTGTATCTTAAAAGTGCTGCAAGAGTACAATGGAGCATTTATTTTAAGAAAGTAAGTTTGGTCCCAGTTTATATCACTGAAAAAAAATTGTGTAGGATTTACTTTGAAATCATGTTCACTCAGAAATTGCAAGTAAATTTCAGAAATAATTACAAATAAACAGCAAGTAACCCATTGAATTAAACATGTAGAAATATTATTTTCTTGTAAAATGTAGTCCAAAAATCTTTTTTTTTTTTTTTTTTACAATGTAGACCCTTTGGGCCCTATCATACACCCGGCGCAATGCGACGACAGGCACGACGCAAGTGTTTTTTGCTAGTTTCAGCCCGACGCAGTTATCATTTACACGTCCAGCGCCACGTTGTTTAAACAGCAAATGCACTCGCGCCCCATCTGTTCGCCCATGGGCGTGCTGGTCTGAAAACGAGGCGCATTGTTGAGGCAACTGAAAATGACTGCACCATTAACCAACAAAAACTTCGAAAAAATTCAATAGCGCTGTATTTTTTGTGTTATTTAAAGGGCGCATTAGTAATATGCACCTATAGGCGGGTGCACAATGTGCGTACACTTTGCTTATTACACACACAGGGACACGCAGCAGCACAAACATTTTTAAATATTAAAAATAAAAGGATTCCTCTCTGGAGAAGCGTTCAGTCTTTCCGCTCACAAATTCCGCCATGTAAATAGCGAATCCGCCATGGTGCAAGCGCAACTGGCTTTTAAAGGGAATGGGAGATGAGACTTTATTGCACGTTACGCCCAAAACACACCCATGACTCATTAATAGACTAGGGACAACCCTTGTAGACCATTTTTCCTGTTGTTAAACTAGAAAAAGTGGATTCGGACACGCCTTAAGTGCACTGGCACCGTGCGCTTTTAGACCATGAGCTTAGATCGTTACAATAGGGCCCTTAAACTACTATGTACTTGTGTAAAAGAAAATTGTTAGGTACAATGTACTTATTGTGTTGCTGCTATTGAGGTGGCATATGGGTAAGGTTAGGGACAAAAACATTTATGTACACAGTAAATGCATTGTATCAATTACTAATTGTTAATTTTAAGGGATAGTTCACCCAAAAATGAAAATTATGTCATCATTTACTCACCCTCAAGTTGTTCCAAACTTGTATGAGTTTCTTTCTTCTGCTGAACACAGAAGAAGGTATTTTGAAGAATATGGAGAACTAAACAGTTGATGGACCCCATTGACTTCCATAGTAGGGAACAAAATACTATGGGGTCCATCAACTGTTTGGTAAATGATGACAGAATTTTCATTTTTGGGTGAACTATCCCTTTAAATGTTAGTACATACTAGTTAAAGGCACTTAATATAAAGCATCTATAACTTTATTGGAGATGTTTAATTTTTGCCTTTTAAGAAATGTAATTAGGTTGTTAGACTGTGCCTATTCAAAATTATTGACTAGAGATTGTTTGACAAGAATATTGCTCAGTTATAAACAACCATGGGAGACCCAACTTCACAGATCATATTTAGATTAGCTATTTGCTTTGCCTTTTATTTGCAACTTCAAATTTAAAGCTCTCCAGTCCTTTCAACCAGAATCCATGCGTTTGGGAATTTCACGTCTAAGGGCAAAAGATTTCCCTATGCATATGAAGTGACTTCTGTGTGAGCTGTGCTTCATACATCACTACACATCACATTTTTGCCCTCAAAGTTTTGGTGAAATTGTATGGACTATTTTTATGGTACGGCACCTTTAACTATATGGAAATGAGCAGCCAGCAGATTCTGCAATACATCTTTTGTGTTCCATTAGAAGGTCATGAAGGGTTTGCACCAACGATGAGTAAATAAATACTGACATCATTTTTATTTTAGGGCGATCTATTGCTTTAAATGCTTCCCTTCGCCTCGGACTGACACTGCTGAGTCAGAAACAGTGGGCATGTTTCCTGTGACTTCTCACAGTGTTGCACAACCTGAAGAAAAAAACACAAATAATGCAAAAAATCCAGTGTCGACAGACCCCCCGAGTGAGTCGCCTCACCATGATGTGATGTTCTCCTCGCCATCTATTAATGACACAGCTGATGGCAGGAGGAAAAAGAGAGAGTCACTGCTCAGTGGAGAGGAATGAGCCTTTCAACCAGATAAGAGGAAAGTGTTATGTAACCCTATGAGTCATGAGCTTGTAAAGCTGCAACAGAGAATGGGGCATTTTTAGCTCTCAAGCACGCCGGCTTTCTCTCATACAGGAAAACGTCTCAGGCTGACAGCGGAGAGAAATATTTTTACCCATTTTTGAGGTGAAAACGCAGAAAGGAATTACTCATTTTAGGTAAATCACATACATTAGCAGTGATTTCAAAGCATTATGTTTCTAATCAAATCTAATTTTGATTGAAGCAGGCACATTTGTATCATGAACACGTTAAGATATTATAATTATTGTTCCTATTCTATACAAGAAAGATCACAGATAACCAAAACAAACATTGCCTCACCATTAAAAATTAAGCTCTCTGACTCATCATCTCTCTCGTTCCTCAATAATGAATCTGGATGTTAAACTTCATCCAGAAACATTCAGTGTAGCTAAATCACAGCACTGAATGACAAAAACACATGCATGGCTTACTAATCGCATGTCTGCACAGCAAATAAATAGGCAATCATCATTCCTACATAAACAAATGTGATAAAAATACAGCCGCAACAGGGACTGCTCACCTTAGGCAAGTTTCTGTGAGAGCTCCTCAGACGTGGTTTGTTAAATGTGGCGAGTTGTGGCGTCTTGCTGGAGGAAGGCTGTGCGGTGGAGCTGATGTGAGGTGGCTGCTGGCTCTGGCTGAGGGGAGAATGGTTCAGGCTGTTCAGAAGACTGACATTTGGAGGCCTGGCCGACTTGTAAGATGCTCCAACGAGCCGCTTGTGGACATAAGCATCTGCGTTGACCCTAATGGCGCTCCGTGGGTGCGATTCCACTGAGTCCCTCCTTTTACGCTTTTCCAGAAGCTCGTACGCCGCCGGATTCGGCTACAGCGGAAAGACACAAATCAGGTTAAAAAAGAAGCTGAGATGCACAATAAAGACATGCTGGCTCTCATCTGCGTGAGCCACTTTACCTGCTGCTAGTTTTCCAGTAAAAAATAGTGCAAGCTCAAAGCTATTAGTCCCACCTGCTAGCCCCAAACTTCCTAAGTGGCAGCTGGAGCTGCTGATCTGAGGAACGCGACGTTAAGATGGACTGGTGCAGCACGTGTGGGCAGGAGTGACACTCCCCCTCCCTTTTCCCATGATGTGCTGGTCTGCCACCAAAGAAAAAGACAGCATTACTGTGCCTTCTCGCCTGGCTGGTCACCGCTGAGACGCCCGACTGGCGCTGAGAGGGAGGCTGGCTGTTTTATCTGACTAACCTCAGATATAATCCAGTGCACGGATAATGAAAAGCATTCCTATCTGGAGCTTAATTATCCAGCGGCACATGAAGTTCACTGGAGCAGCCGTGGTGGGAGAATGCACATGTCAGTCACAGGACTGCAGCGTCAGAGATAGCAAGCTCACTAACCACGTCTAAAAGCCGTTATCACGCTCCGTAAGTAGCTACCGACACCACGAGTGCTAAGAGATGAGGGCCTATTGTTCTGTATTTAATCGTAACAATAAACAGAGAAACGATTAGGGGAAATTGAAAAGATTGCCAAATAGTGACAAAGATTTCACGTCACAAAGCAGAGAGTGATGTCATTTTAAAGTATTAATGCATAAAAGGCTTAGAAAGTACAAAATAGTCAAGAAATATCTGGGTTATATTTTCAAAAGAAAAAGAATTTTTAGGATAATTAAATTTTTTGTGCTGTGACATTATTTTCATGACAATTAAGCAAATATCCCTCATTCTCAATGGTCCACAATATTCTCATTACTGTAATTGCTTGAATCGGGGTCGTCAACAGGAGGTCTGTGGCGGCACTGCAGGGGTCTGCCAATTACTGTTTGATCTCAAACTCATTTTTTCTGAAGAAAATATAAAAAAAAAATATTTAAAAAGATTGTTATCTCCAACTAAAGCTAAAGTTCAGGAGTCCACTACTACTTTTAATCAGAGATGAAGTCGTTTTATAGAATATTTAGTGTTGTTTGTCACACTGTCCATTAGTTTTGTTTGTTTGCTTTCTGAGAGGTTGTTAAAAATCAAAAAATCTAAAGTTGCTAAAAATTACCAAAAATAAGAAGCTAAATTCAGCTGGATGCTTCATTATCCCTTCCACATTAAAATGCATTAAGTAAACTTAAAATGTATAATGAAAGGAGGAAATTATTGTAGTGGCTTTTGATGTAATGTAAGCCTCACAACAAAGTATGTGAATATAGTAATATTATATACTATTATAAGCCAGACTTAAAGTCCAACACAAACTTTCATACAAAATAGAACAGAAAAATGTTAAAGACCCCTGGTTTAAATTGTAAAGCAGATTTAAAAGTACAATTGAAAGTATCATCCCACTACTGCTATACTGTCTTTAATTTATAGTCACTTTAATGCTTTCATTTACAATATTTTGACATTACAGTAATTAGGGCGAAATCTGTTTAATTTAAAAATAGGCTTTCCTTTCTTTGTGCAAAACATTGCTTTCTTTTTTTTTGGTAACACTTTACAATAAGGTCTCATTTGTTTAAGGGTTAGTTCACCCAAAAATGAAAATTCTGTCATTAATTATTCACCCTCATGCCGTTCCAAACTGCACTGTAGTAAATACAGTGCAGCGCTTTCGAAGTGCTACGTCAGAATGCCGGCTTACCATTGGTCGACACTGTTCACGTGAGCACCATGACGCATGCGTGTGATGCTGACGCAGGAGCTAGCCAATGGTGAGCTGCCGTTCTGCCTTAGAACTTGGAAGTGCTGCACTGTTTACACAACGTCAACAGTGTAGGAGACTGGCACAGACGAGAAGAGATTGTTGAATAAAGTTGTTATTTTTGTTTGTTTTTTGCGCAAAAAAAAGTATTCTCGTTGCTTCATAAAATTAAGGTTGAACCACTGGAGTCACATGGACGATTTTAATGATGTCTTTCCTACCTTTCTGGACCTTGAAAGTGGTAATTAAATTGCTATCTATGGAGGGATCAGAGAGCTCTCGGATTTCGTCAAAAATATCTTCCTTTGTGTTCCGAAGATGAACGAAGGTCTTACAGGCTTGGAACGACATGAGGGTGAATAATTAAAAGCACAATATGTAAGATTTTTGGATTAAAATATCCAAAAACCACTAGAACAATGTTATGTATTTTGTTGACTTGTGTATTTACATTATCCCAAATGTTTCCAAGAATGTTTAAATCCAGATAAATAAGTAATTTTATCCAGGACACGGACTGTGTCCGTGCGTCGCCCATCAATGACATCATACTGTACCTGCGTTACCCTTGATTTCCGGTTTTATTTTGTAGAAACCATGGAAACACCAAAGACGCTTTAATATATTATGTGTTTTATTAGACAGGTGATCAACTGTTTGGATACATTCATTGTCAGAAAACTAATCATTGTTCCATAGCTCAACACAGTTAGTCTTATTGTTTAAATCTCGTTTTCTTGATTTACCATGCGTACCATGTTTTACCATGCCTAATATCGTTTTAGCTTACTGCAGTGTGCGACAAGTGTCTCATAGTAGCCGCTGAGCGAATGCACAGAGTAGCATTATACGCACCTTTGTTTTAAATAAGCGACCTCTAGCGGCAAAAAATTACATATTGTGGCTTTAATGACAGAATTTTTGGGTGAACTAACCCTTTAACATTAATTTTAGCTAACATTAATTAACATGAACTAACAATGAACAATACATGTGTTACTGTATTTGTTAATCTTTCTTAATGTTAGTTAATAAAAATACAGCTGTTCATTGTTTGTTCATGTTAGTTCACAGTGCATTAACTAATGTTAACAAATACAACTTTTGAATTGAATAATGTATTAGTAAATGTTGAAATTAACATTAACAAAGATTAATAAATGCTGTAAAACTGCAGTTCATTATTAGTTCATGTTAACTAATATAGTCAACTAATGAAACCTTATTGTAAAGTGTTACCCTTTTTTATATTTTGATTTTAGGGGCATGTAAATATGATCTAAACATTTCTTCGAGAGATTCTCTATGTCTTGAAATCTAGACTACAAACTTGTTGTCTTACCTCTGTGAGCTGCAAAGGAAAAATCCCAACTTTGTCTCCAAGTTTACCTTCAACCCAGTTTTCATTGACTTGTTTAATGAGAGTAATGCTGTCTCCCTGTGGGGGGAAAGAGAGACAGCCATGTGTTAGGCAGCTGAGGGTGCATGGACGTCCCTGAAGACATTTACTTGGCTCAAATCACTCTAAGCTGCAGGCCCATTACACCCTTAACTCGGCTCCAGACCCATTTGGACCATCTGCTCTCAAAAAAAAAACACTCCAGGAAAATGTCCTTTAATGGAAGCTGTGCCTGAGTCAAAACTGTTATATAATTCAAGTCCTGTGGTGTGACTAACAATACTGCTACATAAACGAGCCCAAAGAAAAGAAATGTATTTGCTTCCCAGTTCCCACAATATAAATCACATAAATGGGGCATGTAATACTCAACATGCTTATGTTCAACATACAAATATATAGCCGAAATAAGTATTTTGACACTTCAATCACACATAAAAATCAAAGCAAAACATTTAAGGTAAAAATAGAGGTTTGTTTAAATTATACAACAAAATACACAGACAGAAGTATTTAGACTCTTTCTGGTTGTATAGTTGCAAAGTCATTGCAAAAATGGCTGAAAATTTTTTTTTTGAGAGACGGTCTAGCATCATTTTAGCAGATGCCACTTTTGTTAATGCAATGGAATTCATAATTTTTTTTAGTATGGCTTAAGTGTCCAAATACTGCCACTGTACCAACAAAACTGAATTGTGGTAGTACATTGATTAAACAAGAAGAGACTGACCTTGAAGAATGTTAAGCATTCCTTGCTGTCATCTGGATCCAGATTGTTAGCATTGAAGTCATAAAGTGCTCGGCAAAGGGCCAGGGGCTGCGGCTGTCCACTTATAACTTGAACCACATTGCCTGGTACCAGACCGCTGCTCTCTTTGCTTTCCCCATAATACCAGTTATCATCTACTTTCCACCGCAGATAAATGATGTCACCTGACTTCATTGTGATCTCCCCAGGTGCATTACCCTGGAAGTCATATAAAGCCTGGGCTTGCACCTGAAACAAATAAAAATGAAGCCTGTCAAGAACATATCTAGATCATATTTTACTCCAAATTCTAGGACCATTATATTTTTACATTGTGGCATTATTGGCATGACAATTAAATACACTAATTAAATGCCAAAAGTATTGGATCACCCCTCCAAATCATTGAATTCAGGTGTTCCAATCACTTCCGTGGTCACAAGTGTATAAAATCAAGCACCTAGGCATGCAGACTGCTTCTACAAACATTTGTGAAAGAATGGGTCGCTCTCAGGAGCTCAGTGAATTCAAGCATGGTACCGTGATAGGTTGCCACCTGTGCAATAAGTCCATTCGTGAAATTTCCTTATTCCACGGTCAACTGTTAGTGGTATTATAACAAATTGGAAGCAATTGGGAACAACAGCAACTCAGCCACGAAGTGGTAGTCCACGTAAAATCACAGAGCGGGGTCAGCGCATGCTGAGGTGCACAGTGCGCAGAAGTCACCAACTTTCTGCAGAGTCAATAGCTACAGACCTCCAGACTTCGTGTGGCCTTCAGATTAGCTCAAGAACAGTGTGTAGAGAGCTTCATGGAATGGGTTTCCATGGCTGAGCAGCTGCATCCAAGCCTTACATCACCAAGTGCAATGCAAAGAGTCAGATGCATTAGTGTAAAGCACGCCGCCACTGGACTCTAGAGCAGAGGAGATGTGTTCTCTGAGTCTGGGTTTGGCTGTTGCCTGGAGAATGGTACTTGCCTGACTGAATTGTGCCATGTCGAAAGTTTGGTGGAGGGGGGATTATGGTGTGGGGTTGTTTTTCAGGGGTTGGGCTTGGCCCCTTAGTTCCAGTGAAAGGAACTCTTAATGCTTCAGCATACCGAGACATTTTGGACAATTTCATGCTCCCAAATTTGTGGTTTACCTCTTTAGCATCCTTGTTAGTGCACCTGCCTCCCATGCCGTATATATATATATATATATATATGCACACTTCTGTAAATAACACAGCATCTAACAGCTCTCTTTATTGTATACTATCTCTCTAGTACTTAAAATGCATGTCTACTAAATTAGAGGCATGGAATGGGAAATGCAGTGGGAAAAGTTTCCCAAGAGCTCAAATGCACCCCAAATGTTTAAACAGTGTTACTGTTTGTGGCTGCAGATGCAATGACTTTTTTCCCAACTGAAACTCAAATCCACCGACCTAGTTAAACTAAACCAAGGCCCAGTGTGTTTCAGTGGACATTGTTAAACACACACAGAGATAATTGAGCTCTTAAGCAGGTCAGAAAGGCAAACTGACCTCCCATATATCCCAGCACAGAAACCATACTGATATATTTATAAATACACATTCCATTATAATTTACGCTGCACAGGATTACTGTTCTATCAAAAAACAAACATCATGTCACAATGAATGTAATATGACACATTCTACACAGATTTTTGGAAATATTCATATTTTGAACCATAACACTATCAGCATAATGATAAATCGACATCATAACACCTAAAAGATAAAAAAAAACTTCTGGTCCCACTTTATAGTAAGTGCATTTAACTACTACTAACATTTAAGTTAATCATTTGATACAATGCACTTATTGTGTATGTGTTTTTACACTGTACTTATATTTCGAAAAAAAAAATGGTAACACTATTTTACAGTGTCATTGTTACATATGTTACATGTAGTTACTATAGTAATAACTATAAATTATGCATGATTACATGCAACTAACACTAAACCAAACCAAACCAAACCCTTATCCTAAACCTATACTAAGTATAGTAAGTATGTCGTTACTTAATATTACTTGGTACTTAAATGTATAATTACAGTGTAACAAAGACACCTTAAAATAAAGGGATACACTTTATTTGAAGGTGTCATTGTTACAGTGTAATTATATATCTAAGTACTGAGTAATAGTGATTAACTACATGTACTTACTATAGGGTTAGGTTTAGGGTTTGTTGCATGTAATTATGCATAATTTGCTGTTATTACTATGGTAAATACATGTAATATATGTAACAAGGATACTGCAAAATAAAGTGTTACCAAATAAAGTGTAACTAAAATACCTGCATGTAATGGATTTCTGTAATTATACTACATTGTCGACCCTTCCCTTACCCGTTAACCCACCCTTAAACCTACTCATACCACCAAACTTGTGCCTAACTATACCCATATCCCACCTTAATAGCAGCAAAAGTGTTTTGCAATACATGAACAAAGAACATTGTACCTAACATTTTTTTATGCAAGTACACAGTAGTTTAAGACACCTAATAGAAAGTGTGACCAAACTTTTAATCCAGAAAGAAAAGCAAACAAGCCTAAATCTTGACATGCAGGCAAGACCGACTCGATTGCATGTCACAAAATACACTAACAGCAGCTACAAAAAAGAAAAAAGAAAAGAAAAAGACAAAGGCTGCTTTTTAAGTATGTGCCTTTCAAATCATTATTCACGCTCTAATGCAAGCAACAAAAGTACATGTACTTCTTACCCCCTGTGTGTTCTGCCCCTGATCGTGAATGTAACTGCTTAAAAGGTCCTCCTGGACTGTAGAACTCACATATCTGCCGGATCTGTCCCTCGGTGTGCCCAGTGGCCCCCGTTCCTTGAGGCTCTCTAGGAGTCTCAGTAGCAGCGGATTGGTGGGGAGCTCCTCCACTGATCCTGGAACAGCAGCTCTGCACTCTGGGCAGCACATCTGATGATGGTGTGATGCCTCGTGCTGCTGAAGGCATGATTTACAGAACGTGTGCTGGCATGGCAAAACCTTGGCAGACACGTCCAAAGGCTCCATACACAAAGGACACTCCAACAGGTCCAAAACAGCCAGATCCTCCATCATACAGGACTCAATCATGCACATACACTCCTCCTGCACACCTGACACATGATCACACGCTTTATATGTGGGTTAAACAATATATAACGTATTCAGAACTACTTTAGCAAAAATGCACAATATTATATAATGATTTCTAATAGCTCGCGTCATCTTGGGCTACTTCCGTCAACAACACCTCCTCTTGTAGGCTAATATGCAAACAGGTGTGAACTAGACATTTGTAAAGACAGACACGACACGTTTATTTTTTAGCTTACATAACTATATTCTACCTTAATTAAGCTTACATTTCGATACATTTGTGCTATTATGATCCTGTAGAAATGAGAAGCAAGTTTTCATTGAAATCAAGATCGCGCGAGTCGTCAGCACGTGACGTCACGTTTACCTGGTTACACGACAAACGTCCACAGCGAACATGAGTTAGATATAAAACTGAACATTGTACTCAAACATAGTTAAATATTCACATACCTTATGATCACGTAAGAATAGAAAAAACTGAGAGAAAGAAAAAACGCCAACAGGCGACTGAGAGAGCGGGTCTAAACTGGATGTTTGCGGACAGGTGTCATCTTACACCGCAATGTCACTGAGATTCAGCCGGAGAAAATGGACTGAACATGAACTCTACGGAAACTTGAAGTCAAAAAGAATGTTTTATTGAAACTTAATTTGTAGCCTACTAGTTATTGATGACCTTTTTTTGTAAATTAATTAAATATTTGTTTAATCGTTTTTATTGTAATAACTTGAATACTAGGGATGATGGTTGAGCTTGACGAATGCAGCCAATTGTGTAAAAACTGAGGAAATAATGTAGAGATGAATCACTTTTCTTCCTATCAGACTGTAAAAGGTGTTTTAGTAGTGCACTGAAAAAAAGTGTGTTGGATTTACATGATTTAATCTTGTACATCGGTCACATATGAATCAATTAAGTTAAACAAACATAATTTGTTCATGTAACTTCAACATCATGGAATGAAATCATTTCAAGTAACCCAATTAAGTATAGTCTTAAAGTGATTTTTATATGGTTCCCTGACAAAATTCAGGCATTCAATATCATATGTAATTAAATTTCATATATTTTAAATTCACACAACTGAATTATAATACTGCACTAGCTACTTAACATACTTTTAGCTAGCAATAGGGTCCCACTTTATATTAGGTGGCCTTAACTACTATGTACTTACATAAAAAAATAAGTACAATGTACTTATTGTGTTCATATTGTAATGCAAAACACTTTTGCTGATATTGAGGTGGGACACGGGTAAAGTTAGGGACAGGTGTGGTGGTATGGGTAAGTTTAAGGGTAGGGTTAGGTGTAAGGGAAGTGTCAACAGTGTAATTATAAATGTAACTACAGAAATTAATTACAGATGTAATTACATGCAGTTAATTTTTAAAATGTAAGTACAATGTAAAAACATGTATGTACACAATAAGTGCATTGTATCAAGTGATTAATTAAAATGTTAGTACATAGTAGTCAAGGCCACCTGATATAAAGTGGGTCCAGCAATAGCACACATATCATCTTAAGCATAAAAGCTCCTTCAGCAAAACAGTTATAACATTAGCTGTATCAATCCACAGCAAGAGCAAATGCTCTACTCTTCTCCACAATGGTAACCCACTGTAATTTAAATTGTTCTAATTAGTAATTGAATAATTCTAATAATTGAATGTTAAACACTATTACATCAAGTCTCCCCCTTTTCTCATCTTCCTCAAAAATACATAAATAACACTTTTACATATAAAATAACAACATTTACTCTCTCTTTATTTAGCCATAAGCAAAGCATATTACAAATCATTCATGTAATCTCAGCTCAAACGGATTAAGTAAACTTCAATTTTACATATATTTAAGTGGATTGAACACAATCAAATTAGGTAAGGACAAAATGTATAGCAATTGTGTTGCTTTAGCTCATTTTAATTAAGCAATTTGAACAAGCAGCAAAAATATTTTTTTCAGTGTGAATATCAATTAAACAGATTTAATATCAAAATTATGATATTTTGTGAATTACAACATGATTTTGATTGCTGAATACAACCTCTGTTCAGATCTCTGATGTGGGACAGGCCAAAATCAACATCAAAGTCAACGTAAAGTAGGCATATTAATAGGGTAATATTTTTTAAATTGGTCTCAAAAAATGTTTTGCGCCTTTAATGGTTTAAAAGGTGGGAACCAAAGTTTACTGTAGTTGTGCAATGTGCCATACACTATAAACAAGGCACACGGCACAGAGATCAATAGCTGAATGAGTTACTTTGAAATGAATTTCATTGCAAGGTCCAAGATTCCAAGTTAATTTTGAAGTAATACTGCTGCCCTCTAGTGGTGAACAAAAGCAATTGGATCGTGTTTATTGCCTTATAATTTCATGTGTCATCTAAGTTTTTCATTGAAACAACCCCATCAGGGAACTCTATCTTCATAAGATTCTCCCTACATGAATAAGCATATGCCTAAGAATAAGCACAAGCCTAATGATGATGGGAGTTCTGCTGCTGCTGATGACTGCAGCTTTAGTCAACACATAAGTCATCTCCTACTTTACCCTGCAATGAAAAAATTCAGACATCTGTTTTGAATCTATGGGATTTCAATTTCACACATCCCTTAAACCCCTAAGTCCCGTTAACATCTCACGGTTAAATTATTCAATAATATTGGCTCTGCGTTCTGCACAAGTTCAGGACATTCACTTAAATTTTTTAAGGGTGCATGAATTTTTTATCTGTTTTGTAAGTCTGCAGAATATGGGAGGTTTTTAGAGATTCTTTAAAATAGAGTTTTCTTTTTATGTTTGTGATTTGCTGTAGTTTCATATCCATGGTTTTCAGTGCTCCGTGTCTGATCTATGCATGTTTTTCAGTGATTCTTGTAATCAGTTTGTTAGGTTAGGTTAGGTTAGGTTAACATCCTGACAAAACTCAGAATGAGCCTTTGGCTGCTGTAAGGATGAGTGTTTGTGACGAGCTGGAGAGTAATTGCAAAAGTTTTAATGGGAACTTCCTGGGTAATTGTAATTCTTTGGCCTCGTCTTGATAGAGAGGCGAGGAGGAGAAGAGAGATCTTGCCAGCAGAGGGAGCAGTTTGTATGGCTACATAAAACCAGCTGATAAGCCTTTCTTCTCAAATTTTATGTTTCCTCTTTACACCAAGATTATCACTGGCTCATAATAACGGTATTTCATTACCTTTCTCCTTTCATTTTTCATTCTGGTTTCCTTGTTTGTTTTCAATCATTCATTCAGATTTGTGCTTTCTCTGCAGTTTGAAGTAATCAAGTCATCTGAGTTCTGTGGGAATGGGTCTATGGGTGTTTATAGGCTTCCGTTACAGTCCATCAATTATTCATGGACTGATTATATGGCTATTGTTTCCTGCCATTATTTCTGAGAGTTTACATTTATCAAAATTGTCCACCCACATATAGGCTACACTATTTCCTTGCTCAGCTCGACGCATAATTTATTTTTGTAACTATAGTCACTTATAATGATTAAAATATTGAAATCTTTGCAGTGTTATCCAGGCCCGAGAGAGATCACCAGTAAATCTAAATGCTGTTAAGGTGTCTCTAAGCAGTGTTATTCACGTTTCCTGCTGGCTGGGGGGTGTCAATCTGTTGTTTGTATCTTCCTAGTTGCCGTTTCTGGGATATTACAGCACCTTCTGTTTGTCTTGCTTCTGATGTTTTGTTAATTATGGCTACATCCGTATGTGCAGCATGTTTGGTTCTGCCGCTCTCAGAGTGTTTAACAAAGAGCCTGCTGCGCAAGACCAACCTGAATAACAATATTTTTTTAGGTTAAAAGCCGCTCTTGTATTTGTCACACAAGGTTAAACAATTCCCATTGATCAAATTGTATACTACCAGTACCTACAGAGTCAAAAATTGAGTCTGTAAGATTAGCATGAAGAGTATGATGGATGGATGGATAGATGGATGGATGGATAGATAGATAGATAGATAGATAGATAGATAGATAGATAGATAGATAGATAGATAGATAGATAGATAGATAGATAGATAGATAGATAGATAGATAGATAGATAGATAGATAGATAGATAGATCGATCTCCAAGGAAGTCCAAGGAATTGTCTGTAGACCTCCGAGACAGGATTGTATCGAGGCACAGATCTGGGGAAGGGTACAGAAAAATTTCTTCAGCATTGAAGGTCCCAATGAGCACAGTGGCCTCCATCATCCATAAATGGAAAAAGTTTGGAACCACCAGGACTCTTCCTAGAGCTGGCCGTCCAGCCAAACTGAGTGATCGGGGGAGAAGGGCCTTAGTCAGGGAGGGGACCAAGAACCCGATGGTCATTCTGACAGACCTCCAGCATTTCTCTGTGGAGAGAGGAGAACCTTCCAGAAGAACAACCATCTCTGCAGCAGTCCACCAATCAGGCCTGTATGGTAGAGTTGTCAGACGGAAGTCACACCTCAGTAAAAGGCACATGACAGCCCGCCTGGAGTTTGCCAAAAGGCACCTGAAGGACTCTCAGACCATAAGAAACAAAATTCTCTGGTCTGATGAAACAAAGATTGAACTCTTTGTCCTGAATGGCAGGAGGAAACCAGGCACCGCTAATCACCTGGCCAATGCCATCCCTACAGTGAAGCATGGTGGTGGCAGCATCATGCTGTGGGGATGTTTTTCAGCAGCAGGAACTGGGAGACTAGTCAGGGTTGAGGGAAAGATGAATGCAGCAATGTACAGAGACATCCTTGATGAAAACCTGCTCCAGAGCGCTCTGGACCTCAGACTGGGGTGAAGGTTCATCTTCCAATAGGACAACGACCCTAAGCACACAGCCAAGATAACAAAGTAGTGGCTACGGGACAACTCTGTAAATGTCCTTGAGTGGCCCAGCCAGAGCCCAGACTTGAACCCGAATGAACATCTCTGGAGAGATCTAAAAATGGCTGTGCACTGACGCTCCCCATTCAACCTGATGGAGCTTGAGAGGTCCTGCAAAGAAGAATGGGAGAAACTGCCCAAAAATAGGTGTGCCAAGCTTGTAGCATCATACTCAAAAAAACTTGAGGCTGTAATTGGTGCCAAAGGTGCTTCAACAAAGTATTGAGCAAAGGCTGTGAATACTTGTACATGTGATTTTTTTCCCCGTTTTTTATTTGTAATAAATTTGCAAATATTTCAAACAAACTTCTTTCACGTTGTCATTATGGGGTATTGTTTGCATAATTTTGAGGAAAATAATGAATTGAATCCATTTTGGAATAAGGCTGTAACATAACAAAATGTGGAAAAAGTGAAGCACTGTGAATACTTTCCGGATGTAATGTAGATAGATAGATAGATAGATAGATAGATAGATAGATAGATAGATAGATAGATAGATAGATAGATAGATAGATAGATAGATAGATAGATAGATAGATCAACCCTATTCTAAGAAACAAAGTCGGAAATCTGTCACTAATCTGTCTAAACGATAGATAGATTATAAATAGATGGGGTTTTTTTGTCACAAAAAGGTTAAAAAAAATACCACAGATCAAAATATTCAACCCCCTACTACGAAAATCTGTCACACTGGATCATCTTAATTATCCTTGTCTGAATGCCTTGAATCTAATTTGGAAACCAAATGTTAGCTGTTTCAGTAGCAGGTGGTCCCCTGCCAAATGTCTTTACCATCCATCTGCAGAGCACCTGTGCTCTCATTCTGCTTATGCTCTGCTTCGGCAGGTTATGTGCTGCGTATGATTCTCCATTGAGAAATGCATTGTCCCTCTCAGCTCTGGGCAGTGACACCACAGCACAAGAACCCACTGTGCATGATTGAATTATTGACTGAACATGTCACTGGATGCTGATACTCCACCATGATGAGAACATCAAGCCAATTCAGCCTGGTTCAGTTCAGTGGTGACTTGATATTGTTGTGCATGTCCACTAAGAAAAGACTGTCATCAGTGTGGCATCTGTGATGTTGTGACATTCTGCCTGACCTCTAGGCGAGCCATCTAAGGTCCTGTTTGCCTTCTGGACCTGACAGGCCATCATCAGAAATAAACCTCAAGCGCTCCCATTACAGAGGACATTACGTTCATTTGCACAAAAATTATCTGATATGTCCTGGGTGGATGAGTGTAGTGGTGGCGGGTGTGCATGGAACGTCCGTGGAGCTTTACATCTGGCTGTGAATATTAAAAATGGGACATCAATGGCACAAGCATTAGACTCAGACTATATTGAAGCCAGCTTTTAATTGAAGAACGCATAAACAGCTGTCAGAACAAGCAAAGACCTAAATATAGGACACACACACACAAACTTGCTTGCAAGCCAGCTGCCTCCCTGTTTGTCCTCCCTGAGAACACTCTATTTTCACTGACACTGAAAAAAAAACAGCATAAGAGGGGGGTTGACTACAACATAAAGCCAAACTCTGCTTCTCTGCGCCCATGGGTTAAGGCTGATTAACTCGCAAAATTAGAAAACCACAATGACCTCACGGCAAACATATTTTTTAAAATAATTGATCTCCTCCAATTCCCTCATGCTTTATTCCCATTGATTTCCAATGAGTGCTATTGGCCCCCAAGGAAAATTCCATCAGTGGTGAATAAGAATGCAGGAAGGGAACTGAGGCTACATTTAACATCAGTGCACACAAAAATGCTCTGTCTGAATGTTTACTGAACTGATAAGACCTTTATTCATTGTTGCATGGTTACTCATAAACAAAGAGAGCGAGGCACTACTCTCCAATGAAAAACAGAGTGCTCTGGATGGATGGATGGATGGATGGATGGATGATGAAGATGATAGATAGATAGATAGATAGATAGATAGATAGATAGATAGATAGATAGATAGATAGATAGATAGATAGATAGATAGATAGATAGATAGATAGATAGGAGGGTGGGTGGGTGGATGGATGATGAGGATGGATGGATGGATGGATGGATGTTGATGATAATATGGATGGATGGATGGATGGATGGATGATGAGGATGGATGGATGATGATGATAATGAGGATGGATTATATGGGTGGATAGATAGATAGATAGATAGATAGATAGATAGATAGATAGATAGATAGATAGATAGATAGATAGATAGATAGATAGATAGATAGATAGATAGATAGATAGATAGATAGATAGATGGATAGATAGATTTTCAAATAAAAACTGAAAAATGTCACTTTTTGAGTTGTGTTTATGCAGCTCATGTGAAATCAACAGTGCCCTTTCATTATTTCCCCAGACACCATGCAATAGGCTGTTTGGTTTCAAAGTGAAACTATAACATGATTACATAGCATCCCACATGTTTGTAAATGATGAAACTAATTCACATTTGAAATGATACTGGCTGTCGTTCCCACACTTATCTGCCGGGAAACAAACCAGCTCAATAATCATGGCTTTGATGTGTTTGTGTGTGTCTAATTCCAATTTCATACAATGATTTCATTTTTGAACTCAGCCGAGGATCCAGACACAATTCTTCTGCTTGAAATTTTGTGCCACCAGTCCCCAGAGTTTTTGACCTTTTATTGAACACCAGCAAGCAAAACCTTTTTATACCTTTGCTGTGATCTGTGCAAGCCACTGAAAATGTATTATTATAACAGATCTGTCATGTGCAGATCTGTTTATTTCATGCACGAATACCTTTTTTACAAAATGATGGTGTTACTTCTATATCAAATATTTTCCAAATGGAAGTGCAATTTACTGTGTCACTGCATGGACTGACGTCTAAAGTGACTTGTAAAAACACTAGGTTTGATTGATGCTTTACAGATGAATCTTACAAAGCCTGCAAAAACATGTCTGGCTGAAATCAGAATAAAAGCAATACTACAATATATAATAATATCTACTTAATCTTAATAATTAAGCAATATCACATTGGTTACCGTGCTGTAGTTCTGAATATCAGTGTGATTCTGCTGCAGATTAATGACAGCCATGGTATAAAGCTTTTATACAAAAGTTAGATAACAAAATATTGCATTTTAGACAATGATTTTGTCTATTTTAGTTTGAGTAAGTTTGTCTGTTTTGCTTCACCAAAATTACGCCAATGAAGAATCAACAACTGCACAACACACTGTAGCAGCGTTCCTTAATGAATCTGTGGTTTTGAACAAATTGGTTGCATGAGTGATTCAGTGAGTCACTCATAAGGATAGGCTGTGTCCGAAATGGCATACTGTAGGTATTTATTTTGAATAAGCAATTACTTCACAACAGCTAAAAAAGATTTATGTAGTATGAATGTGTGTAGTATGAATGTAATCCGGACGTACTGTATTCGACAAGTTGTCATTATCAGCGTAAGTTGCATCACTTCGCTGCCATTCATAAATCCTCTCCTGTGGCCTCATGGGACAGTAACATGTCCATCATATGCACACTTCAGAATCTAGTAGGTCATCCAGGTAATTTGGCCTACTCTTTTATGAGTACTGTGAATTCGGACATACTGTACTTCTTTTGTCACATACTCTTTCACATACTATAGTAGGGAAATATGCGATTTCAAATGCAGCCATAGTCACTTGTTTTGTTCCTGAATGAAGCAGCGTTTTTTAACTAATCAGTTGAAAGAATGATTCACTCATATAAACAGTCACTTGTAGGCACCTATTGGTGAAATGATGTAACCTGCCGAAAAAGACACCGTTCTAAATGCCAACCAAAACTGAGGACTGGAATTAAAGGCACAATATGTAATTTTCGCAGCTAGAGGTCGCTTATTCAAAACAAAGGCGCAGCGCTGTTTTATCATATTAGATACATATAAGTGTGTTGAAAGTTATGTTATAATGCTTCTCTGTGTACTCTGCAGTGAGGAGAGCTTACTTCTCTCCTCACTGCAGTAAGCTAGACTGATATTAGACATGGTAAAACATGGTACTCGCGGTAAATCAAGAAAACGAGATTTAACAATAAGACTAACTGTGTTGAGCTATAGAACAATGATTAGTTTTCTGTCAGTGAATGTATCCAAACAGTTGCTCACACTGTAAACCGGAATAAGTTGGGCTAACTCAAAATTTGAGGTAATCAGTTACTTCAAATTTTTTGAGTTATGATGTTCCAAATTTTAATTAAGCAGAACTATCAAGTTTTGAGTTTGTAGTACTCATGCATGTTAATTGCTCCTAACGTGAAGTACTGAGTTAGCTAACTCATACATTTTGATAGCAATTAACATAAAAGATTTAGTTAATTAACTTTTTTTTAGTTCTTGCAAATCAAATGAGTTATTTACTTCACTGTAAACCCTAATAAGAACTCAAAAAAGCTGAATGAGATTTTTTTAAATTAAGAAATTTTTTGCTAGCTATAACAAACCAATTCAGAAAATGCCAATTTGCTAATTTGCTAACATGTTAATAATAGCATGGTATAGCACTTACTGAATGAGTACAGCAACTTAAAACATGTAACTTACCTGCTCTCAAACCAAGCTCATGCGCCACTTGTCACCATGATAGTTACTCTCTAAAAACCCACATTAACAGAAAGTCTTCCACATTAGCATAACAAAACATTAATCACTACTAAATCTCCCTTAACATTAATCTTGCATAAAAACATACAACACTTAATTTTAGCATTTACTCTCCCTTTTGAGTGTCATGGGCAAAGCATGCTGGGAAATAAAAAATCCCAGCCCAGTTTCAGTTAAACTTAAGTTAGTCTAAATTAAGGGAAATTAGTTCATACAACTCAAAACAATAAAACAGTTCAGTTTACTTGAAATATGTCAGTGCTGTGAACTCAAAAGAAAAAGAAAGTTGTAAATACTCATAACAGTTAATTTAACTGAACTAATTTGTTTAATTTAAGTTTGTCCTACTCAAACCAATTAAGCATTTTGAGCGTTACGGTTTACAGTGCACCTGTCTAATAAAACACATAATATATTAATATACGTCTTTGGTGTTTCCATGGTTTCTACAAAATAAAGATAAAGTGGGTATGACGTCATTGATGGGCGACGCACAGAAACAGTCCGTGTCCTGGTTAAAATTACTTATTTCTCTAGATTTAAATATTCTTGGAAACATTTGGGATAATGTAAGTACACAAGTCAACAAAATATATAACATTGTTCTAGTGGTTTTTGGATATTTTGATCCAAAAAATCTTACATATTGTGCCTTTAACTGTTGTATAATTAAATAAAATCTTTTTTTATTATTATTTATGAAATTTAAATCAAATCAGTTTTGTAACTGGAATTTAAATAAAATGCAGACAATCTGAAAAGCAAAAATCCAGATGTATTACAGAAATTAGAAGTACAATAGGTATACATCATGTAATTAAAAATGTACTGTACAATTTAAATAATAGTAATGCATTTTTTCCCATTAGTGGGCTACTGAGAAAGGTTGTAGAACAGGGACGGTGAATGAAAAACGATTTTTTTGTCGATGTGAAATGGTTCATTGTCTAAATGCAAAATATAGGCCAAATACATATATGACCCAGATCTTGACTGATATGAGATGTATCCTTACACTTAATAGAGGTTGCAAATTTAACCAAACCTTCAATGCTTTTTTATATTGTACATACATGGCATAGAGGTTTCATTTTTGAACTCATCCTTGCAAATTAGCACCCTGATTCCCACATGGTTGTGATGCTACTTAATGCTGACAGAGTGATGACACCTCTCCATTGAGAGTGGCTGAAGAAGCCAGGCTTGATATGCACAGCACATGAGGTGATGTCACAGAGAAAGAGAACCAAGCCCAGGCTATGGTTGAAAATGAACCACGTATTCACAGTGTGGCAAAATAGCATGAATAAAATGTCACATGCACCCTGAGGCATTCCTGAGTATCTCTAATGGGTCACAAACCACCCCATCATCACGGGACACACCCGGAGCCAGGCTACTCTGCTTTCATTTTTCAATAGTGACAGCTTGCCCTCTCTGGAACATGTTAGACAAATACTCCAGTCTGGTGCCATTTAGAACCTGATTTTGTTATGAGGTCACGTATATTTCTTTCCTCTTAAATGATTCCTTCAAGTAATCAGTTTTCTTCTTGTTTACCCATGGCGCCCTGTGGCTCACATCTCTGTTTATATCTCTAAAGCATGCAGGAGCTATTGAGAAATATCTGCATCTGATGTAAAATGGCCTGAATCAAAACAAGTCACCCAGGCCAGGGGCCAGACTATAGATTTAACTTGTGTTCATTAAGTCCAGCAGGGCTCATAGACTCTCTCAAGGCTCACCTTGCACCATAATGACTGTGGCGCCTCGATCTGATGACTCAGTGAATCTTTGATCAGATAAGGCAGTATTAATGTGATCCATAGCAATAGATTAAAAGAGTAAGCAATAAGCAAAGCAAACTGTTGCCATGAACTGACATGACATTCATCCAGAACTAGATTTTTATATTTTATGAAGAAATGTGAGCGGAAAATATTCATTGTCATGATGCTAGACTGTTGTGGGTGGTTCTCACCTGTGAAAGGTTATCCTATTTCTTTGGGAATTTCGTTTTTTGTGCGAATGTGGCCTCTACGTATATATATATGTGACCCCGGACCACAAAACCAGTCATAAGTCACACGGGTATTTTTGTGGCAATAGCCAGCAATACACTGTATGGGTCAAAATTATCGATTTTATTTTTCTTTTATGCCAAAAATCATTAGGATATTAAGTAAAGATCATGTTCCATGAAGATATTTTGTAAATTTCCTACCGTAAATATATCAAAAATTTATTATTAGTAGTAATATGCATTGCTAAGGACTTCATTTGGACAAATTTAATGGCGATTTTCTCAATATTTAGACTTTTTTGCACTCTCAGATTCCAGATTTTCAAATAGTTGTATCTCGGCCAAGTCCTATCCTAACAAACCATACATCAATGGAAAGCTTATTTATTCAGCTTTCAGATGATGTATACATCTTAATTTAAAAAAATTTACCCTTATGACTGAACGACAAAAAAGCAGTATGTGTGAATACCGGAAAACAGTAGGTGTAAAGAGCAATATGTCCAAATTCATAGTATGTGAAAAACAAATGACAAAAGCATGTCCAAATTTATAGTATGCAAAAAACAGTACAACAAAAGAGTAGTATGCCCAAATTCATAGTAGCCAAAAAAAAAAAACATTATGCAAGAGTAGAATGTCTGAACTTATAGTACGTGAAAAACAGTAAAAAAAAAAAATAGTATGTCCGAATTCATAGTATGCAAAAACAAAAAAAAGGAAAAAGAGCAGTATGTCTAAATTCATAGTATGTGAAAAACAAATGACAGAAGAGTAGCATGTCCAAATTTATACTATGTGGAAACAACACTCAAAAAAAAAAAAAAAAAATTCGAACTTAATTAAATTAAGAAAAACTTTTCCACGAAATTGAATTACATTTTTTCAACAAAATCTAGTTTGTTTAAAATGGTATGTTGTAATCCTGTTGTATGAATTTAAATTAATTTAGTCAAGACTACTAAAAAAATTGTGTCATTCCAACTAGATAAAGTTTTGCCATGCCTAATAGAGATTTATTTTTTATTTTTTTGGTTACCATTGTGGTGAAGAGGTGAGCTTGTGCTTAGGTTGTGAGTAGCTGCCGTACACACACATACTTGCTCCAAGATTGTTTGAGAGGGGTAGAACTGATGACCATATGTAGACTGCAGGAACTGAATCAAACTAATTTATTTTATTTATTTCTATAAAAACTAATAACCAATACAACACTTGTTCACATGCTAAGCGCAACTTTTGTAGCATGCAAGTAATGATCAAGTAAAACACTTGTCCTCTGGCATTAGCACAGTTACAACTCATTGAGAACAGACTTACTTCACGTAACCAGCCACAGCCTAACCACAAGGTCTACACTTCACGACAATGGTAACCTCAAAAATCAACATAACATAAACTCTTTTAAATGTTAAATATAACTGAACACCAAACTTTAACAGGTCTTTCCCTTTACTAAAAAACATTAAACAGCACTCAATTTCAACATTTACTCTCCTTATCTACACTGAAAAAAAACAATAAGTAAGATTTACTTAATTTTTCTTTGGCAAGTTTTTGCATGCATATTTTATAAGTAAATTTCACATTTGGAATTAAGTAAACTCTACTTAACTAAGTTAAGTAAAATTAACAAAGAAAACAAGGAATTTTTATCTTGCCCAGTAAAAGGTTGAGTAATTTCTACTTAGTTGAAGTTTCCTTTGCAATACATTTTACTCAAAACTTATAACATTGAATTAAACCACACTTTTAAAGTATATGCTTTACTTAGAAATATCTACGTAAATAACACAATAGATATTGTGTAGATACTATATCTACATAATAGAAGTAACGCAGCACCTGAACACAGAGACCTCAATACTTGGTACACAATACACAGTGACGGTAACATTTAATGGATTGTTTTTGAGTATGAATGTGTCATTTTGAGTAGAAAATGAACTCCAAATGTCACAAAATGGCAAGTTACTAAACCTAACAACAAAAACAATGATAAAACAGTGATACAGCTGGAAAACAGTGAAAAATCACCCTGATTAATTATTCAAACCCCAGTGCATGATGGGAACACCAGTATCAGAAAAGTTGAGTTTTACTTAAGTTTATAATGTTGATATTTACATTTTAATTTCTACAAGCTTGAATTGAGTACTAATATAGAATTTACTTAGGTTTTTTTTTTTATTCTTGCCTGAACTAACTTTTTCATGTAGAAATTACATAATTTTTTTCTGTAGTATTTACTTCACCACAAAATCATTTTTATCAGTGTATCCCTATGCAAAGCATGCTGGGAACTAGAAATACACTGCCCAGTTCAGTCAGCGCAACAGAAATGATTCATGTAGTCCCAACACAAATGGTTTAGGTTAATTTAACATTTTACAAATTTCATTTCATTTAACATAATAAAATTGAGTGCAAATGGCAATTAAGTAAAAAACTAAAGATTTGTGTTGTTTCAGCTTATTTTATTTTAATAAACTGAGCAAACAGCTAGAATCATTTTTTTTTTTTGAGTGAACAGTACAACAAAAGAGTTGTATGTCCGAATTCATAGTATGCAAAAAACATATGACATATTTACAACTCTTTTGTCGTAAATGTCCAAATGCATAGTGTGTGAAAAATAGCATGTCAAAAGATCAGTATGTCCGAAATCATAGTATGCGAAAAACACGACAAAAGAGTAGTGTGTCCGAATTCATAGTATGTTAAAAACATATGACAAAAGAGCAATTTGTCCGAATTCATAGTAGCCAAAAAAAAACAGTATGACAAAAAAGTACTACGCCTGAACTATAGTATGTGAAAAACAAATGACAGAAGAGTAGCATGTCCAAATTTATGCTATGTGGAAACAACAGTACAACAAAAGAGTAACATATGAAATCATAGTATGCAAAAAACAGTATGACTTATTTATTTTTCACAGTGTGTGAAAAATAGCATGTCAAAAGATCAGTATGTCTGAAATCATAGTATGCGAAAAACACGGCAAAAGAGTAGTATGTCTGAATTCATAGTATGTTAAAAACATATGACAAAAGAGTAGCATGTCCGAATTTATACTATGCGGAAAAAACAGTACGACAAAAGAGTTGTGTGTCCGAATTCATAGTAGCCAAAAAACAGTATGGCAAAAGAGTAGTATGTAGTATTTGAAAAACAAATGACAAAAGCATATGTTTAAATTTATAGTATGCTAAAAACAGCACATCAAAAGAGCAGTATGTCCGAATTCATAGTATGTGAAAAACAAATGACATCTTATGAACACTTTACTATCCCATAAAGCCACGGGAGAGTTGTGAATGGCAGTGAAGCGATACAACCTGATGCTTGTACTGTTGGTCACGTGACAATGGCAATATTGTGCTGTAGGTACTCCTGGATTTCATTTATACTAACCATATTCATTCTAGAACATACTCTTTTAATGGTTGTGAATTACATATGTTTTAAATCAAATGTAGAACCTACTAGACCATATACGATTTTGGGTGCAGCTCTAGTTTATGGGACTGTTGCACTGATTTTGTGATCCACCAGGCTAAAATAATAAGCCAGACCTTTAAGAACCAACTCTTAAACCTAAGTATGAGAAATAATAAAAGTGATGCTTACCAGATCGAACACAGCTAATAAACAGAAGTGCTCTCAGTGAGACTTTGAGTTGCTGTGTGTGGCTCCTCTTTTAAAGAGTGGGCCGAACAGATCACTTAAAGGAGGAAAAGTGCAAGCTTTTATGACAAATGATCTCTCTCTTCCCCACACCACACCATCAAGGAGGTAAACATCATCTGTTCTGGCCCTGTTTTCTGATGGGTAGATAATAACTCACATCAGGAGGCTAAATGAAACTCACCGGGAAAAAGGAGCCGCAAATTATTTTGCCTTTCTACTCCTTGACACTCATATCAATAGAGATAAATGTGAGGGTGTTTATAAAGCAACTCACCACAAATATTTTCACCTGATTACGTGCCACAGCAAATTCCTCTTGATAACATATCAAGTTAGCATCATAAAATATATTGTTAAATACCATGCTCATACAGTTTTTAAATACATTTGACATCATTTATTGTAAAATGTACGATAATAATACAAACCCGATTCCAAAAACGTTGGGACACTGTACAAATTGTGAATAAAAAAGGAATGCAATAATTTACAAATCTCATAAATTTATATTTTATTCACAATAGAATATAGATAACATATCAAATGTTGAAAGTGAGACATTTTGAAATGTCATGCCAAATATTGGCTCATTTTGGATTTCATGAGAGCTACACATTCCAAAAAAGTTGGGACAGGTAGCAATAAGAGACCGGAAAAGTTAAATGTACATATAAGGAACAGCTGGAGGACCAATTTGCAACTTATTAGGTCAATTGGCAACATGATTGGGTATAAAAAGAGCCTCTCAGAGTGGCAGTGTCTCTCAGAAGTCAAGATGGGCAGAGGATCACCAATTCCCCCAATGCTGCGGCGAAAAATAGTGGAGCAATATCAGAAAGGAGTTTCTCAGAGAAAAATTGCAAAGAGTTTGAAGTTATCATCATCTACAGTGCATAATATCATCCAAAGATTCAGAGAATCTGGAACAATCTCTGTGCGTAAGGGTCAAGGCCGGAAAACCATACTGGATGCCCGTGATCTTCGGGCCCTTAGACGGCACTGCATCACATACAGGAATGCTACTGTAATGGAAATCACAACATGGGCTCAGGAATACTTCCAGAACATTGTCGGTGAACACAATCCACCGTGCCATTCGCCGTTGCCGGCTAAAACTCTATAGGTCAAAAAAGAAGCCATATCTAAACATGATCCAGAAGCGCAGGCGTTTTCTCTGGGCCAAGGCTCATTTAAAATGGACTGTGGCAAAGTGGAAAACTGTTCTGTGGTCAGACGAATCAAAATTTCAAGTTCTTTTTGGAAAACTGGGACGCCATGTCATCCGGACTAAAGAGGACAAGGATGGAAAGGCACCATCAATGCTGAAAGGTATGTCCAAGTTCTAGAACAACATATGCTCCCATCCAGACGTCGTCTCTTTCAGGGAAGACCTTGCATTTTCCAACATGACAATGCCAGACCACATACTGCATCAATTACAACATCATGGCTGCGTAGAAGAAGGATCCGGGTACTGAAATGGCCAGCCTGCAGTCCAGATCTTTCACCCATAGAAAACATTTGGCGCATCATAAAGAGGAAGATGCGACAAAGAAGATCTAAGACAGTTGAGCAACTAGAAGCCTGTATTAGACAAGAATGGGACAACATTCCTATTCCTAAACTTGAGCAACTTGTCTCCTCAGTCCCCAGACGTTTGCAGACTGTTATAAACAGAAGAGGGGATGCCACACAGTGGTAAACATGGCCTTGTCCCAACTTTTTTGAGATGTGTTGATGCCATGAAATTTAAAATCAACTTATTTTTCCCTTAAAATTATACATTTTCTCAGTTTAAACATTTGATATGTCATCTGTTGTATTCTGAATAAAATATTGAAATTTGAAACTTCCACATCATTGCATTCTGTTTTTATTCACAATTTGTACAGTGTCCCAACTTTTTTGGAATCGGGTTTGTAAAATGTAAAATTTGAGTGAGCATGTGTCATGCTAAAAATGATGTCTAATACATTTCTCCTCAAATTAGAGCTTATTAGAGCAAACTATAGCGAATGAGAAAAAATAGAAGATGGGGCTTGATTTTGTTTTTCTGTAGATTAACTTGCACAGATGAATTGTGTTAAAGTAAACAGGGTCAGTTTTGATTTCATGTGGACTGTACCTTCATCCTTCCCTCGGGTCGTTTTGACCCAAAACTCATTTTTTTAAAATGTATTAAAAATTGAGTGTTCATCGGAGTGGTCCAAGACCTCAGGACTTTTGTCGCACTTGAACCACAAATACACAAAAATTGTCCTTAGGAATGAGTGGAATGCGAGGAATGCTTCATTATACATAGAAAAACCTAACAATGCTCAAAATTCAAACTAAAAACTCTAACCATTTACCAAAAAATGACATGAGTATATGAATGCATTCTGAAGAGATAAACTCGAGAACTGACTTTAGGACCCAGCGGAACAGCTCATTTGCTCCATATAGAGCTATAAGGCCATCTAGTGGCAAGAGTCATGAAATATCATGTTATATTATTTTTTTTCCCACAAGAGGTCGGCAGAGACACCCAAATTGACCCATTGTGAAATATTTCAAGCTGATTTGAGCTGGTTATTGCATGTATTGGGGAGTTATTTTGAATTTAAGTTGAAAGAACCTGAATAATGTGCTTAAATTATATCATTTATTGATAAAATCTAGTAATTTAAAGGTAAATAAAAAAAAAAATAATTAAAAAAATCTCCCAAAAAAACTATTATTTAAAAAAATGATATAAGCTTTCTGGGCAAAAAAAAGTATAATTTTAGGTAGGGCTGCCCTCGACTAAAGATTTTTCTATATGATAATCACACATGTATATTAATAAGCCAAATCATAATAATGAGCCTTTAATTGCCTATACATAGCCCAATCAGCGCTCAAGCACACGCATAGCTTGCCACAGCCAGTATTAGGCCGTAACTAGTTACATGTAACTAGATTACGTAATCTAATTACAAAATAAATGTAACTGTAATCAGTTACTGAGAAAAAAATGTGTAATTAAATTACAGTTATGAAAATGTTAAGATTACAAAGGGGGTTACATCTGAATATTTTCTGTAAAAAGCTAGGATATGTTGAACAATATTAATTTGTTGCTTTGCTGGTTTTTGCACGATGCCTCCTGCCATTTAAAGGCCGTTTAGTAAAGCGATGCTGTTCTGATGCTTTTTAATTGGATTTGTCTGCCAATTACATCAATCCACACTGCTGCTGAAAACTTTAGGCTACAACTTGTCTGAGAGTTGCCACCATGGCGAGTGATAAAAATGTGTCCAGTGCTGGAAATTTAGAAAAGTAATCAAAAAGTGATCAAATGTAATCAGTTACATTACTTTAATAAAGTAATTGAAATAGTTATACTACTTATTAAATTTTAAATAGGGTAACTTCTAATCTGTAACCTATTACATTTCCAAAGTAACCTTCCCAACACTGGCCACAGCGCACTGGCAAAAGTAATGATTATGAATGTGTCGTGAAAAAACAGTAAGGAGACTCTCTGGACATTTTAATAATTTATTGATTTACGAGTGTTTCTCTGTGTTTTCGGCTGCAGTGATGAAGTTGATGATGCTGACTCGTCATCTCTGCAGAATAGTGCAAGCACCTATATGCACGTTTCATAACATAATCTGAGAATATTTGTTTTCCATTTGAATTGGTCCATTTAAAAATAGACATTTCAAGCTTTCGATAGATGTATTTCTCATGTCTGTGAGGAAAGTTCACGCTGAGTTTTGGTATTTTTTATGACGCGCTCAAGTTCATGGAGACCGAGATGGCAGAAAGCACATCCTGTTCGTTTTCTTTATTTTACAAATGCACAACATTTAGTTATTGTGAGTGCACACAAATAAAATTAGTCTGTTTCAAATGACGTATTAAGCTACTCTTGATGTAACGCCAAAAATGATGGAGTATCTTAGGTTAAATGCAAGAGAGGGTCATGCAGTAAGCGCGCTAATACACTATTTTGCCAAAAGTTTTGGGACGCCTGCCTTTACATGCACATGAACTTTGATGACATCCTATTCTTAATCCGTAGGGTTTAATATGGAGTTGGCCCACCCTTTGCAGCTATAACAGCTTCAACTCTTCTGGGAAGACTTTCCACAAGGTTTAAGAGTGTGTTTATGGGAATTTTTGACCATTCTTCTAGAAGTGCATTTGTGAGGTCGGGCACTGATGTTGGACGAGAAGGCCTGGCTCGCAGTCTCCGCTCTAATTCATCCCAAAGGTGTTTCATCGGGTTGAGGTCAGGACTCTGTGCAGGCCAGTCAAGTTCCTCCACACCAAACTCGCTCATCCATGTCTTTATGGACCTTGCTTTGTGCACTGGTGCGCAGTCATGTTGGAACAGGAAGGGGGCATCCCCAAACTGTTCCCACAAAGTTGGGAGCATGAAATTGTCCAAAATGTCTTAATATGATAAAGCATTAAGAGTTCCTTTCACTGGAACTAAGGGGCCAAGCCCAACCCCTGAAAAACAACCCCACACCATAATCTCCCCTCCACCAAACTTTACACTTGGCACAATGCAGTCAGGCAAGTACCGTTCTCCTGGCAACTGCCAAACCCAGACTCGTCCATCGGATTGCCAGACAGAGAAGCGTGATTCATCAACACATCTCCACTGCTCTAGAGTCCAGTGGCGGCGTGCTTTACACCACTGCATCCGACGCTTTGCATTGCACTTGGTGATGTAAGGCTTGGATGCAGCTGCTCGGCCATGGAAACCCATTCCATGAAGCTCTCTACGCACTGTTCTTGAGCTAATCTGAAGGCCACACTAAATTTGGAGGTCTGTTGCTATTGACTCATGGCTGAGTTGCTGTTGTTCCCAATTGCTTCCACTTTGTTATAATACCACTAACAGTTGACCGTGGAATATTTAGTAGTGAGGAAATTTCATGAATGGACTTCGGTGCACAGGTGGCAACCTATCACGGTACCACGCTTGAATTCACTGAGCTCCTGAGAGCGTCCCATTCTTTCACAAATGTTTGTAGAAGCAGTCTGCATGCCTAGGTGCTTGATTTTATACACCTGTGGCCATGGAAGTGATTGGAACACCTGAATTCAATTATTTAGAGGGGTGTGCCAATACTTTTGGCAATATAATGTAGCTTCCACGCTCCGCACAAACACTTGGATATGCGCCTAATTATAGGCT
The DNA here is from genome assembly GCA_039654105.1 of Coreius guichenoti. Classification (NCBI taxonomy): domain Eukaryota; kingdom Metazoa; phylum Chordata; class Actinopteri; order Cypriniformes; family Gobionidae; genus Coreius; species Coreius guichenoti. The sequence continues at coordinate 10,340,874 of CM077173.1, read as the reverse complement.
AGCGCACATTTATCTAGGTTAATGTGAGAGCGAGCAGCCATGTAAAGTTGCTACTACATGTTTCAAATGATAAGCCATATTTAAGGTCGATGGATGATAGGCAAGCATTTGGATTTCATGCACATACTGTAATTACCACAAGGACCCGCAGTTAACAATCTGTCCCTCATGGAATGCGTGACTTGCGTTACACAGGGTTTTTTCTTTTCTTCGACTAACCGACTAATAACATTTTTGGTCGACTAAGCATCTTCTAGTCAACTAACGATTAGTCGACTATTAGGGGGCAGCCCTAATTTTAGGGCTTCTGGTCATTTTGACCCGCAAGGGAAGGATTTGTTACAGTATGCGAGGGAAGGATGAAGTTAAACCAGTTTCCTTCCCACTATATCCTGAACTGACAGTCGCCTCTTTCTGGCAGTGTAATGCACAGCTCAATTGATGTGCACATGCACAGAAGTTAATGAACCCATATGTTGCTGTGGATGACTGTGACAGCTTGTGCATTTTCTCAAAACACTGAGGGAAGATTCCAGACATCAGCTGTCTTATCATTTCCTGGACTGACGTATTAATAACCCAAAATACAAATACGGTACAACATAAATGTCACACTGGAATGAAAATAAATTAATAACCTAATTATCCTATGTTGTTTTTTTCTAGATTACCAAAGTACTTGTAACAAATGATGAGCTTTTCCACAGTAAACAACTAACCGCAAATACAAGATGTTCCACAAAAGAGGGATTTGTCTAATTAAAACAGAATCATTCAATGTTTCCAAATCCAAATGAGGTGGTCAATATACAGACCTAGAGATTTTACTTTTTCTTTCAGATTTAGGAGTGGTTCAACAATATTGGCAGCACACGTTGGAGAATTTACCTCCAAACCCAACGTTTTTCTACACACATACTGAAATGGTAAAATCAGGGAAATTCTCCAAACTAATTAGCGTTGCTTTAAAAAGCATTTTCACCTTTAGCTATAATCCTAGCGTGCATTTTTAATCACAGCAGGGGAATTGCTTGCATAGTGATCTGATCTGCTCTCCTCATCTAAAGGAGTGTTAGCCAAATACATACCACTGGGGAAATGCATGGGCTCATTTGAAAACCCTTTAGCATATATGTATAAGAGAACATATATATTGTGATAAATTAGTTAATTTAATAGTGCACTGCAAGAAGAAAAGTTTAGAGTAGTAATTAAAGACTAGTAATTACAGTGGGGAGAACAAGTATTTGATCCGATTTTGCAGGTTTTCCTATTTACAAAGCATGTAGAAGTCTGTAATTTTTTATCATAGGTACACTTCAACTGTGAGAGACGGAATCTAAAACAAAAATCCAGAAAATCACATTGTATAATTTTTAAGTAATTAATTTGGATTTTATTGCATGACATAAGTATTTGATCACCTACAAACCAGTAAGAATTCCGGTTCTCACAGACTTGTTAGTTTTTCTTTAAGAAGCCCTCCTGTTCTCCACTCATTACCTGTATTAACTGCACCTGTTTGAACTCGTTACCTGTATAAAAGACACCTGTCCACACACTCAGTCAAACAGACTCCAACCTCTCCACAATGGCCAAGACCAGAGAGCTGTGTAAGGACATCAGGGATAAAATTGTAGACCTGCACAAGGCTGGGATGGGCTACAGGACAATAGGCAAGCAGCTTGGTGAGAAGGCAACAACTGTTGGCGCAATTATTAGAAAATGGAAGAAGTTCAAGATGACGGTCAATCTCCCTCGGTCTGGGGCACCATGCAAGATCTCACCTTGTGGGGCATCAGTGATCATGAGGAAGGTGAGGGATCAGCCCAGAACTACACGGCAGGACCTGGTCAATGACCTGAAGAGAGCTGGGACCACAGTCTCAAAGAAAACCATTAGTAACACACTACGCCGTCATGGATTAAAATCCTGCAGCGCACGCAAGGTCCCCCTGCTCAAGCCAGCGCATGTCCAGGCCCGTCTGAAGTTTGCCAATGACCATCTGGATGATCCAGAGGAGGAATGGGAGAAGGTCATGTGGTCTGATGAGACAAAAATAGAGCTTTTTGGTCTAAACTCCACTCGCCGTGTTTGGAAGAAGAAGGATGAGTACAACCCAAAGAACACCATCCCAACCATGAAGCATGGAGGTGGAAACATCATTCTTTGGGGATGCTTTTCTGCAAAGGGGACAGGACGACTGCACCGTATTGAGGGGAGGATGGATGGGGCCATGTATCGTGAGATCTTGGCCAACAACCTCCTTCTCTCAGTAAGAGCATTGAAGATGGGTCGTGGCTGGGTCTTCCAGCATGACAACGACCTGAAACACACAGCCAGGGCAACTAAGGAGTGGCTCCGTAAGAAGCATCTCAAGGTCCTGGAGTGGCCTAGCCAGTCTCCAGACCTGAACCCAATAGAAAATCTTTGGGAGGAGCTGAAAGTCTGTATTGCCCAGCGACAGCCCCGAAACCTGAAGGATCTGGAGAAGGTCTGTATGGAGGAGTGGGTCAAAATCCCTGCTGCAGTGTGTGCAAACCTGGTCAAGAACTACAGGAAACGTATGATCTCTGTAATTGCAAACAAAGGTTTCTGTACCAAATATTAAGTTTTGCTTTTCTGATGTATCAAATACTTATGTCATGCAATAAAATGCAAATTAATTACTTAAAAATCATACAATGTGATTTTCTGGATTTTTGTTTTAGATTCCGTCTCTCACAGTTGAAGAGTACCTATGATAAAAATTACAGACTTCTATATGCTTTGTAAGTGGGCAAACCTGCAAAATCGGCAGTGTATCAAATACTTGTTCTCCCCACTGTATGATCACACTTTTGGAGAGTGAAAACAATAACAGACTGATAGCAGACTAAACTAATAAGCCTGAGGTGAAATTATTTAAGTTCATAATTAGAAGTTAAGCTCCATGGAGAGCATCTGTGATGTGCTGTCAATTAGCCCAGACAATCATGATTGTAAAAAAAAACAAAAAAACAAGAGTATTTACAGTGCAATGGAAGTCTAGGGGGAAAGGCTTTGCACTGAAATAAACATTACAATACACAGTTTGGTTAGGTTTAGCCACAACACTTACTCATTATGCATGTTCTTAGCAAGGGACTAAAGTAATAAAATAACTTACAAACTACATTTTAGGGTAACAATTTATTTTGATTGTCCTCTTTCGACATTCTGTTGACTATAAGTAACATTTCACCTGTCAACTAACTCTCTTAGAGTATTAGTAGACTGCTTAATATCTGCTAACGTTGTATTTTAATGGTCACCAACAGACATTCTACTGACTATAAGTAACTTTGCAACTACATGTCAACTTATTCTACTAACCCAATTAAGCCATAACCTAACAGTCTACTAACACTCTAATGAGAGTTAGTTGATGTAGTTACTTATAGTTAACAAAACATTACTTATAGTCAACAGAATGTCTAGGGGACCATCAAAATAAAGTGTAACCCATTTTGTGTTGTGTTTGTTTCCTTTTTCTGTTTTGAAGCTAACTGAGCCTTTAAATCTCCTTTGTAAAAGCTTTACGAGGCATAAATAGTCTACAACTACCTAAATTAATCATGAATTACAATTACAGGAATTAAAAAAGGAATAAAAAAGGAATAAAGCATTTATTAACACACTGAGTAACTATTACTATATGTCTAAATAATAAGATGTATAAATGTACATTTAAATAGTTTATTAATCGTTTACTGACACTTTCTAAATGATCTTATGAACCACTGACAACTCCTGTAAGACTGGAGAAACTGTATGAGTCTGTAAGAACTGTAGGAGATTGCGACTCTCTGAGAAAACAAAGGAAATTAACATCTGAACTCACTCTTGTGCATTTAGCATCTCCATCCAAGACGACATCACACCGAGTTAATCATCTAAAGATCGCCTTAATTTACATGTCTTTCCCTTCACTGCCTCTTCCCCCATCTCTCCAATACAATTCACCCAGGGTCTGTGTGGGTTAATGTGAACAAGTACTATACAGTATTATACATGTTTGGTATCATTTGAAATGTCTCAATGCGACTGGTACAAAGGTCTCATTCTCACAGAAGTAAAATAAAAGGTAACAAGGGTTTTAAGAGTTGAGATACTGTATTTTGCTTATTGTGATGGCTGTGGCCAATTGGTCTTTTACCTCCTGTCCTCAATAAGGTGTAAACTACAGGTCTGGAGACTTGATTAATGCTAATTCCCATTGTGAATTCATGTTTACATTTGAAAGAGTTTTCTTGGTCTGGTATTTAAGGAGATGTTGCAGGAGGGTCAGGGCACAAACCTTTACATCGGTCAGCCCGTAACGCTGAGTGTCCTCTAGATACTCAGCGTTATATAATTTTCAGAAGTCAGGTATCCATATTTTATTCTTTACTTCAGAGCATTTGATGTTATGTATGGATTATCTTTGAATTGATTATGTAATTGGCTCTGAAATTATTGATTTTAGTGTATTACGATATCCATCTGTGTCAGGTTAGTAACGGACTAAAGTCCAGTTTTGAGTGTAGCATAGGGCATACCAACTGAGATTTTAGAGTTCCGGCTAACTCTTGGCATTAGTTCAAGTGTACTTAGACTGGGAAGGGTAAAAAGGGAATTTCCGTTTAGGACAACAATAATGTTGATCGGCCAACCTAAATAGGGTGAGCCTTACCTCTGTTTAAGGTAATGTTACTCTAACTAAGTGTACAGGGGAAACCATGGCATGATCAAACCAAAGCTACTATCAGAAGAGTAATGTTGGTCACCTTATATCTGTAGTAGTGGTCATGACCTCTGATTAGAGATAATGTTATTTTAATTCAAGTGTACACAGATCTATGGGGACTAAATAAAATACTTTTAGAGAAAGCACGAATGAGAGCGGCACTCTAAAACAGTATAGTCAATTACCTCTGTTTAGTGACCAAGACTGGCAAGTCTGTGATCGTGGGCCCGCATAATGAACACCCGATCAATAAGAGTAAAGAGTTAAACAGATTAATCAAATGTGTAGTTAAATTGTTATACAAATGACCTAATAACCAATCAGCATTCTAACCTAAATTCAAGGTCATGATAAAATGGAGTCAGATAAAGATAAATTGGAATCAAATCACTTTGCCCCGCTGAAAAGACAGAACGTGCAAGAAACCTTCACCCACCAATCGTAAGCCATCGTTGGGACGATTGGGCGGGCCTTACAACTCCTAAATAACTGGTTTGTAAATAATGTAATACTTAATTTAGAAATGATAAATTGATCATTAATAAAGTATGAAAATACAATTACTAAACTCATTATAGATATGCTTATAAATCAAGAATAAAGCATTTATAGCTGTATTTATAAACTGCTTATGTCTATTAATGCTTTATAAATGATGAATTAACTATTTACTAATGCTTAACTAATGATTCACTATAAGTTTAGAACATCCAACTGTACTATCCAGCTTTCATCAAAACTGCTTGATCTGGGCCCATGTCTGTGCCCAAATCTGCTTATATGTTCCGCCTCTTTGGACTCCCTGTGGACGTTGTCTCGGATTCAGGGCCCCAGTCCAGCTCTTGTGTCTGGAAGACTTTCTGCAAACTTCTCAACATCAACGTGAACCTTACTTCAGGTCATTCCAATGGACAGATGGAGTGTCTCAACCATTCCTGCTCACCTACTGCGGTCAAAATCAAAGCAACTGGAGTTGTTATCTACCCTGGGCAGAGTACTCTCAAAATTCTCTCTGCAAACCCTCTACTGGTATGACCCCCTTCGAGTGCATTCTGGGATTTCAACCTCCTCTCTTCCTCTGGTCTGGAGACCCCTCGGACCTCCCGTCTGTGGACCACTGGATGTGCTAGAGCAACCAGGTCTGGGACTCTGTAACGGCATCCCTTCCCCACGCTCCGGCCAGGGAAAAGGGTCTGGACCTGCAACCTCTGGCTCCATCTCCTGTGCAAGAAACGTAACCCCGGGTATGTTGGCCCATTCAAAATCATTAGTCAAATCAATCACGTTACATACAAGCTTATGCTCCCTTCTATCTACCACATCTCTCTCTTACTTCCCATGTTTCATTGGTGAAATTTGTGGATCCTGCTCCTCACCCAACTCGTATTAGATGACCAGACCACCTACAGTTTCCATTCCCTCCTGGACTGTCACTGAAGGGGTCGACATATGTTCTACCTGGCTGACTGGAAAAGATATGGGCCAGAGGAATGATTATGGGTTGCAGCAGACGGCATCCTTGACCCTGCCCATTTCATTTACCTGTGTATTTCCCAGTGTATTACCTTGCTGCCTTTGTGTTTACTCCTTTTGCCTTTGAATTTGATTGCATGTTCAGATTGTTCTCTTCTTTGGTTTTGTACCCCTTTTCGGTTTGCCCTGCTAATAAACGCTGCACATGGATCCACATGTCTTCACCATCACAGCATGCACTAGCCAAGACTGCCATTGAGATGAAAAGGAATGCTGTTGCTCTCTCTAAGTAATGCATAACCAAAACTAAAAGGACCATTTAGATTACTATATTTTTGTGCTAAAGAATTCATATTTCTGCTTTTAAACTCTTTGAAGTGCCTTGCACCTTAGACTTTCAGTACTGAGGGATGAGTAGAAAATACTGTCAGCTAAATGACAGCATAAGAGCTTAACTTTTGAATGCAAAATGTTCCTTTAAATGAGAAGAATGTAGAGTGACTGATATAGTTGGCTCATAAGACTATGACGCATCAATCTCAGACTCTTCTTTTAATGTTCAAAGGTGGGCCTCGTCGTGATGCAGCCAACATAGTTTATGAGTCACTGTGGCTTCTTCTTCATGTTCATTGTGCAAAATGACAAGGTGATGACACTATGTCTAGTTAAGCAAATGAGAACCAATGATGCATGAATAGATTATGTTAATTATAAGTGAAAACCATATGCTACACATATCCACACTGCTACTCACATTTGTCTCCCATACTGATCGTCAACCAACGGAGTGGATAAAACAGATCAAAATTGGTATATTTCTAAAATTCAATTCCCAGGCAAAGATGACTGTGCTGATAACCCTCACCTCTGTCCATGAAATCATTCTTTCAGCAGCAAACTGATGAATGTGTCACACATGGGCTGGTCCTGATGAGAGCTTCTCTGTGACTGTGCTGCTTCAAGGATAAATATTAACCCTCAGTCAGACTTCACATAGAAAAATATAGGGAGTCACACCGTAACTTAGTTTTAGTTATCAGAGCTCTCTGTCTCCAAGATACAAATCATTTTAGAGTAAATTGGTGGATTTTGCTGAGGCAAGAATCACTATTTCTAGTCATGGGGATTTTAACAAAGTATTACAATCTTTGTACTAAAGATATAAAGGATACTTCATTACTTTTGAAGGTGACATAACTTGCGGATCATAAAACAGGTGTAAAAAAAAATCATCACATTGTATTGAAAATAGACCCGAGTCATAATATCATGGTAGGCAGTTGCTAGGAAGCGCATGACAAAGGAGAATACCAGGAAATAGTCTTTAATCCAACAGCAAAGCACAGGAAACAACCTCTTAATACTGACAACACCAAACAAAGAACTGAAGGAAGACAGGATTTATAGGGTCAGTTCACCCAAAAATGAAATTTATAAACTATAATCACTGGCTTCCGGTAACGGCCGTACGCGAGTCAAGTTCTGGTGGAAGAGTGACCTCTGACGATTGGAATCTGATCTAAAATTATTGATGTCCACACTGTGTATCATAAGTGTTCAGATCCGATTTGCGTGTCCATGCAGCTCTTTTGTTTTCCGGAATATCTGCATTGGTTTCTATGGCAATGGCTTTGCATTGGTAGGCATTAGACAAAGCAACAACAACCGCAACATAGAGGGGTTTGCAATACATATGTTGTTTTATTTACAACATGACATTGTGCTGCCGCCGCACGCTGAACTACTGTGTCTTCTGAGGCAGCGGCAGAACCGTATGAAGGCTGGTATGAGCGGCTTTATTCCGTGTTTCTGAAGCGACTTTCAGCATGTTTCCTATAACAGCGTGTGACGTTTACGCTTTAAGTGGTGTGAGAAAGTTACATAAACCACATGAAATCCGATCAGAGCGGTCAGGCTGAAACGGATTTCCAGAAATGCACATTTCATGTGATTTTTGGCCGTTTAGACTTGCTAAATCTGATCGGATTTCAATCGGATATGCACAAAAATCGGATTTGGACTGACAGTATGAACGTAGCCTTAGACTTCTAATTCGTGACCAGTGTTTTGTTTTTTCTCTATCCTCTGCGCTTCCATCAATACGTCATATGTCGGGCCAGAGGTCACTCTTCCGCCAGAACTCAACTCACGTACAGCTATTACCGGAAGCCAGTGATTATAGTCTATAAAGTTATAAATATGGATATTTTTCTTACAAAAATGCATCACTTCGCTTAACCCCCCTGGAGGGAGTACTTTTATGATGTATGGATGTGCTTTTTTGGGCTTTAAAATAAATGGTACCATTCACTCACATTATAAAGCTTGGAAGAGCTTTTATATAATCTAACTCTGAAAGAAGAAAGTCATATACACCTAGGATGGCTTGAGGGTGAGATAATTTTCATTTTTGGGTGAACTGACCTTTTAAATACACAGAGGAACAAAAGAGCTAATTAATTGGGCAACAGGTAAATGGGATAATCAATCAAGGGAACAAACTGGCACACACTAGGAAATTGGGTCACACAGGCACTGAACTAAAACACAATGGAACATTGCCAAAACAGAACAGAATATAATATAACCGTTACACATTATCTAGAGATGGAATGGAAATAAGTTGAAATTTAAATAAGAGTTATAGGAAGAACATTTTACCTAATTGCAATGCAAAGAAATTAAACCTAGTTAATGCATTCTGGGAAATAAAGTGTTCATCTCCCCTGATATACCAAAGTTAATTGAATAAATATGATGATGAAGTACATAAACTAAATTTAAATACAAATAGGTAAGCTTTTTTCAATACTTTCAAACAAGGCTTTTTGAAGCCTTTGTGAAACATCCCAACAACTAGAAACCACTCTGAACACTTTAGCAACCGCAGAGCAACGTTTAGGAAACTTGTATCATGGCGAGTTTGCACATACAAGCATTACTCACAATTATTTGCGAAAATATAAAAATCAAATTTAGAAATAAGTACTGTGTTCAGTAGTTTGATTCGGCCAGAGCACGTTTTTCCAAAAATATTTTTTGGTAATTACCCATGATTTCTGGTAAGTATTAGGAGAACTAACTTGGTATTTTGGTCATGAAGCATTTCCCACTTCTCACACGTGCAAATATGTTAGTTTGTATTACAAGGCCAGAGGGAGTCCAGGTCATATCCAGACATATGGTGTTTTGTTTCAGAGCATCAACATATTTCATTTGTCTTTGCAATTCTCTTTACGGTGCACCATAAATTTCACTGTAGCTTGTACCTCAGAGTTGAAAACAAGCCCCGTTTGTACTGCCCTGTGGCAGCGCTGATTAGTAACCCTGGGAAATGATTAATAACCACTGGGATTGCTGGTCAGAATGGCTTAATTGACTTTTTTTGTAAATTCGGAGGCAGTCCTTGAGAGAAGATTAGGTAATGAGGGGGAAAATGACAAGCCGCTGCAGTAAATCTCTCTTCCTCTTGCCAAGCACGGTAACAGCATGAATGAGAACAGGTTCGCAAGCAGTCACCAGCCAACTGTGATGCTGTTGAAGGCGGCACAGCTCGTTGACTCCAGAGTAGGCTGTTTATAGGTATTTATGCTCTATCTTGCCATCTAACTGTCTCTCTCAGCATTAATCTATAGTTAGAGCCAAGAGAGGGGAAACACAGATGCGCATCGGAATTTTACAAGGCCTGCATCCCTTCCCCCCATGACACTTTTGCAGGAGCCAAAGGCACCTCTCTCATTAAGGGCTGCTCACCTGCAGCGCTGGCGCCCGGCTCTGCTGAGGGTGGGTCTCCGGGGAGGACACTGAGAGTCGCGGATAAGAGTCAGGGGCTGCACTGCTGAGCACAGAGAAAATAGAAACCACATAGAGAAGAGTGTGGAAGCTCTCTCAGGATTGAACAATGGGCCATGCTCTTTCTTACTACACTGTGTAGCTGATGGAAGGACATTTTGCTTGTGTCTGAAATCGAAAGCAGCAGCCTTTCTGCCTCACTGGCCAGTCGGTCAATTCAATTTATTTGTTTAGAGTCTTTCACAATACAGTCTAAAGGTGACTGTTGCAAGGAAGATTCCCTAAGATGTAAGGTTGATAAGGGAGAAACTTTGGTAGGACCAAGACTTAATGATTTAAAGGGATAATTTACCAAAAAAATCTAAATTCCGTCATCATCTGCTCACCCTGATGTCATTCCAATCCTGAATATAAAAGACGATATTTTGAGAAATGTCTGTATTTTTATTTTTTCCACACAATAGGCTCCAATGTTCCCAACGTTCTTTAAAATAGCTTTTTTTGTGCAGAAGAAAGAAAGTCATACAGGTTTGGAACAACGTGTAAATGATATTGGGTTGAGTATACCATTATCAGTCAAATTTTGTATGAAGTACACAATGTTGTGCATAATTCAGTTTAAACACTTTATTTCTGTTTTCTGTTAGCGTGCTAACTGATTAGCCTACTAAGCTAACCCAAGTTACATCACAAAATCAACACCACACCAGAAAGATCTTTATACATTGTATTTAAAGGGGTCATGAACTGCATTGTTTTATTGTTTTATGTTTCATGGGGTGCAATTATAACGTTAGTATGATTTTATCCCTCTGATCTGAACGCTCTGTTTTAAGGGGCGTGTCTGCTGTGAGACTTCAGTGTAAACACCCACTGCTGTGATTGGCTGACATCTTTGCATATGAAATAGCTAGTATTACGTTTAACTCTTTCGAAAACGTTTAGCTCATTTTTACTATTACAGCTCTCAAGGTTAACTAATCGTGAAAAGTGTTGATCATTATAGTATTATATTTAGATCTATGGCATTATATTTAGATTGTAGAATGAAAGGTTGCAGTGATGAGCATTGTAGCCGATCACAGACATGTTGAGTGCATGAATGCAGTGATCTCGTCATTGCAACTGGATTTCTGCACACTAACGAATGCTTTCATCAAATAACAGTGTAAACACAATGTAAAAAAAAGATTTGTTGAGTATTACGGGAGTTTTGGCGTGAGTCCAGAACTCAGTCACTGATAAACTTGCGCTGTTTGATTGACAGCTCCAGCGAATGTAAAGGGAGAGTTCTTTGATCGCTTTCTATATATAATTTAATTACAGTTTAAATAACAGATTCTTTCTCATCCTACTAAGAGAAACAATGTGAAGTTGACCGTTTAGTCACTGGTTTGATTTACTGTCACATAGACAAAGAACATCTGACCGTACATGAATCATTACATATCAGAGATCACTGGTCACAGATCAGGCATTAGAATAAACAGTTACTTAAATGTTGTCGCATTACTGCCAAGTCCATATCGTAAAAGTCTGTTTGCAAATTGAGACTGATTTACCAAAGAATCCACAGTGAAATGTATCGAATACAAATAAATAATGCTCAACTGAGACATTCACATTGTTTAAAATAAATAAGCACATTCCTAGCATTAGGATCCTTTGGAAGGTAATGCTATTTTTCCAGTGATCCTGTATCGCTCTTCTCTCCTCGTCATCTCACTAACATGCCAGTGGGCGGGGCCAAAGTTGCAATGTGAAGTAGGCGTTTATTTTCATCTGCAGAGGCGGTCTTTCACCTATCTATAGAGGGTATGCTGATGACATCACTGTCGGCCAGAGTGTCTGCGGTTATGCCCACTGGGTGGCAAAAAGACTGAGTTGCAGCATTGGTTTTCAGCGTGAATGCCACGAAAAACAAATGGGAAAGAGCTTTGAGATTGACTGTACAAATAGATATGACAAGAAATCTGAGGTATATTTTTACAGACTGCCGAAAGCTACAGAAAACAGACGCAAATGGATCACTGCAATTCACAGAAACAACTGGACTCCAGGCAGCGAAATGTGGATTTGCAGTTATCATTTTGTGTCAATAGTATGTTGAATTTTGGGGTAAAAATCATACCCTGTATATTGTATTGACAACTCATTAATTAAATATTTACCATCTTATATTCTGCATAATTGGATGTTTTTAAATGAACACTGACAAAAAACTATACAAGTGTTAGGGCTGGACAATATAATGATATATATAACATTGATATAAGGTATCACCCGGATTTAGACCTGCCTATATTGTATTTATATAAAGTGTTCACAGGCAAATTTGCTTTATGTATTTCCCCGGCGTCAAAATCAGACTCATATAAAACACGATTCCTGGCTGCATGTCAATATCCATGGATCACTAGATCTTCGATAAGTTGTTAGGAACACTATATCGAGTCTAACCTTTAGTTTAAACTGATAATTGTTTGTTTTACTTGCATTTCCCCTATTAACTCCAGTCATGCAACAGCTCTTTTGCCACCCAGTCCGGCTGAGGGGGCGTGTTCCGGCAGGAAAGTGACTCATTGTGGAATGTGCCTATGGAGGCATAGGCACATTCCACAATGAGTCATTATCTGGGCTTGGTAACAATAAAAGCTGTTTTTGGACCAACAAGGAAGTTTTCCGTTCTGAAACTTATATTCTTATAGTATGATGACCTCTTATATGTCAAAAACTCAAGGAAAATTTGATTTCTCAGTTCATGGCCCCTTTAATGTTACATTCACACATATAAAAAATATATATGGATTATTATATTATATTATATTATATTATATTATATTATATTATATTGAAGTTCTGTTTAATTATGACTGTATGTATGTGATCAGCTACAACAGGAAGATGACAGACGCTTCTGATCAGGCATTACAAACAGCTACCCTACTTGGGTCCAAATCAGATTTTACGAAGGACTGAATCTTGATTTACATATGGCAGCATATACCTTCACAACTAATAATACAGAAGAAATTCATAAGAACTTTTGAGAGGTTTAAGGAATAAAATACTTTTTTTGTAGTAGAAATGTAATCATACATTGAAAATAATGATACATTCTTTTAACCGGTCCATCAGGCACCATTTTTCTGCTTTCAACCAACTGGTTAACCACACAGCCAGGATTTTGAGATATCATAGACAGTAAAGGATACATCTGTATGTAGCCTGCAAACATCTTTTTTAAGATGGAGACATCACAGTTGACCAGATGTCACATGAATACTGGGTTTGGACATTCCTTGATGCCTTCCTAACTTTGTATATGGTGAACCATATCAGACTTGAGGAACCAACCAATCAGATTTGAGGAACAAGTTTACAGTTCATGTCAAGTTTAGGCTTAAAACCAAGGTTAGGTGCTTCTACATCAGTGTTGTTCACCTATCATTTCCCTCAGATTTTATGGATACAGTACATCCGGAAAGTATTCACAGCGCTTCACTTTTTCCACATTTTGTTATGTTACAGCCTTATTCCAAAATAGATTAAATTCATTATTTTCCTCAAAATTCTACAAACAATACCCCATAATGACAACGTGAAAGAAGTTGAAATCTTTGCAAATGTATTACAAATAAAAAACGAAAAAAAATCACATTTATATAAGTATTCACAGCCTTTGCTTAATACTTTGTTGAAGCATCGTTGGCACCAATTACAGCCTCAAGTCTTTTTGAGTATGATGCTACAAGCTTGGCACACCTATTTTTGGGCAGTTTCTCCCATTGGGGAGTGTTAGTGCACATCCATTTTCAGATCTCTCCAGAGATGTTCAATCGGGTTCAAGTCTGGGCTCTGGCTGGGCCACTCAAGGACATTCACAAAGTTGTCCCATAGCCTCTCCTTTGTTATCTTGGCTGTGTGCTTAGGGTCATTGTCCTGTTGGAAGATGAACCTTCACCCCAGTCTGAGGTCCAGAGCGCTCTGGAGCAGGTTTTCATCAAAGATGTCTCTGTACATTGCTGCATTCATCTTTCCCTCGATCCTGACTAGTCTCCTAGTTCCTGTCGCTGAAAAACATCCCCACAGCATGATGCTGCCATCACCATGCTTCACTGTAGGGATGGTATTGGCCAGGTGATGAGCGGTGCCTGGTTTCCTCAAGACATGTTTCATCAGATCAGAGAATTTTGTTTCTCATGGTCTGAGAGTCCTTCAGGTGCCTTTTTGGCAAACTCCAGGCGGGCTGTCATGTGCATTTTAGACGGAGTGGCTTCCTTCTGGCCACTCTACCATACAGGCCTGATTGGTGGAGTGCTGCAGAGATGGTTGTTCTTCTGGAAGGTTCTCCTCTCGCTTTGTCAGAGTGACCATCAGGTTCTTGGTCACCTCCCTGATTAAGGCCCTTCTCCCCCGATCGTTCAGTTTGGCTGGGCGGCCAGCTCTAGGAAGAGTCCTGGTGGTTCCAAACTTCTTCCATTTATGGATGATGGAGGCCACTGTGCTCATTGGGACCTTCAATGCTGTAGACATTTTTCTGTACCCTTCCCCAGATCTGTGCCTCGATACAATCCTGTCTCGGAGGTCTACAGACAATTCCTTGGACTTCATGGCTTGGTTTATGCTCTGACATGCACTGTTAACTGTGGGACCTTATATAGACAGGTGTGTGCCTTTCCAAATCATGTCCAATCATCTGAATTTACCACAGGTGGACTCCAATCAAGTTGTAGAAACATCTCAAGGATGATAAGTGGAAACAGGATGCACTTGAGCTCAATTTTGAGTGTCATGGCAAAGGCTGTGAATACATGATTTTTTCGTTTTTTATTTTTAATAAATTTGCAAAGATTTCAAACAAACTTCTTTCACGTTGTCATTATGTGGTATTGTTTGTAGAATTTTGAGGAAAATAATGAATTTAATCCATTTTGGAATAAGGCTGTAACATAACAAAAAGTGAAGCGCTGTGAATACTTTCCGGATGCACTGTAAGTTATAGGTAGGGTTAGGTTTAGGGGTAGGAATAGGGATAGAAATAAATGTTGTTACAGGATCAACAAAATATGTTGATTCAGGAATAGTGTTATATATAGTGTGTGCATTTTCAAGATTTTGTAAACAGCCATTGTGTTTTTTGAGGACCCAAGTGAAAAAGAGAAATTAGTTCCATGTTACAAGACCTAAATTATTTTTTTGAATAAAAATGTTCCCATGACCTGATTATCAGCTCACTTTCTCTCACATACATTCCAACAGACACATACAAGTTCATAGACATTAAAAAACAGTTTTAGGAAAATAAGGAAATTAAACTTTAAGCGTTCCGAAAGCTGGACTGCCAGCAGAAGTCTACAATAAACCATTTAAAATTAGTCTTTTCTTCATTTAATGAAGGACTACTGTATGCAAAAACACACATTTTTTCGATTGAGACCTGAAGGAGTGATGCTGGAGAAATTGGCACAACCATGAATCTTGATAGTGCCCATAAGACCTCAGAGGGCAAATTTGTGCTAAACCATATAATTTATTCTGTGACTCTAGAAGTGTTGCTGTGAGGCAAGATCTTCTGCGCTTCATACTGAGATGCTGCAGCTAAAATAAATATATTACATAACGCACTTTTACATGCTAGAATAGAACCTGACGTGCTGTAATGCATCATTCTAGACAGCATGCCATTAAGATGATGAAAAAATATCAGTACTATAGAGTATGTGAAAATGTACTTTTTACAGACTTTTGGGCCTCTTTTGGCATATAGTGGAGATTATTTTGTGGACTGATTATTACTGTAATATTATACTACAAAGTGACCCCAAACGGTATGTGGATACGGAAAGACAATTGAATTAAAAATGATGGATAAATATAAAACTACTGATTTTAAGATGATTATATATTTAGAAACAATATATTTCATATTTATTGCAAAATGTGCATCTATATACAAATATTTAAAGGGGTCATGACATGAGAAATCAAATTTGCCTTGGTTTTTGACATATAAGAGGTTTTTGTACCATTAAAACATCCTGCAAGTTTCATAGCTTAAAACGTCCTCCTCATTATAAACAAAGCCTTTAGTTAATCAAGCTCCAAAAGCAGCTTGTTTTCATATTGCGGGATCTGTGACGTCACATGGGCAAATACATCATCTTACATCATCAACATATACATCATCACACCACAGGCCCCACCCACTGGCATTCAGTCGCTTAACGGATTTGCTTACACTGAATGTGAGCATCACATTACGTCAAAAGCAAATAGAACCCATTATAATCACTGATGCTGTCTACGCTGGATACAGTATACAGATGCGTGTTCAGTTTCTGACATACTTCACGCACTTGAGTCTGTCGACAACAGGACAAATGGAAGAGTGAAAGAATGTTCACTTTGCTCCAGTTTAAACAGCTCATTTGCTCATTTCTGTAGAGACTTCAGAAGGATTCCTGCGTCGGAATTCAAGTGAATGGTTTATTTTAATGGCATCCCGGATCGCGTCAGAGGATTATATGTTCGTTTGGAGCATTTAGTTGTAAACGAAGTACAGTGTAATGGAGAGTTCGCAAAGAAACTTTTGTTGAAAGATGAAGTAGCCAACTGTATTGGATCTGACAGCAGCTGCATCAAAAACCGTAAGTAAATGATTTCATAATGCTTTGTCTGTAAATGGCGGTTTTACATGGATAATGTTTTCAAAACACTTATGCCGAGTTCACACTGCACGAATTTCAAAGTCGTCAGATCACTGTTTTTTTCACACTTCACGACTATCTGGGGTAGCATTCAGTTGCTGCTGTGCTCACATTGCGCAATGGATCGGCAACAGGGGGTTTCACATTGCATGACTTTACAATAGGAAGAATCGCAGACAACTCTGTCTCGTCTGCAAGCTACGTTTCACAACTAAATACACGAGATGTGACAAGGAAACAACACGAGATCATGTGTGCGTGAGACCGGAATTCTCACGCGAGACTGGAATTGTTATTAAAAATGATAGCCCGCAAGAAGCTTTCGATCCAAATTGTCTGTGCGCTGAAAATGAGAAAAAGAAAAAAATTATGGAGGAGGAAATGGATAGGGAGATGCGGGGAGCAAGGATTGTGTTCTGCAAAGAGAGTCGGACGTAAATAAATAATTTTGCAATGTGCTGCTGTTGTGGCTGGTCAAACAAATGTTTGTGCTTTGTTTCGGTCTTATATAATTGTAAACATATCTATTAAAATACTGATATTCTGGTCTATAACTCCTTTCTGAACTTCCTACTGCCCTGTATCTTGCTCTCTCATTGGCTGTAGGTCATCGGCGATGTAATTTTCAGTCAGAACACATTTCACACAGCAGGATTTTGAATCGCGATTCTCTCAGATCGCGTCTTTGATAATTCACACTGCCTGATTGTCACTCACGTGAATGAGCACCGATTTGCCTATGATGTCGGGCATTTGTCTGTGATTTCACAAAACCTGTCGGCGAGTCAAAATCGGGGCTAAAATCGTGCAGTGTGAACTCGGCATTATTCGCGTGCAATAGTGAGTGGGTGTTGACTGTGCAATGACGTTAGCCAATCATAACAGTGGCCGTTTACTGACAAGCCTTAAAGGAGCCACCCTTTAAAAACGGATCATTTCAGACAGAGGGTCATAATGAAGGTAGTCTCGCATGGCCAGACCTTCAGACTGATGACAGGAGGTCTGGACTCTTTCACAGCTTTCATTGGTCAAGGACCGCCCAAGAGGACGTTTGACTGACATGTAACACAACCAATCACAGTCCGTTTTGTTCCACGTCATGTTTAGGGGCGTGAAAATGTAAAGTCAATGTCACTACAATAACAGACTGGCGTGCATCTATAAATTATTCATTCAAGAACGTTGTTTAAGTTTACTGCAACAATGGATCAGCGAACTTCACATACTTTTGAATATCCAGCGTTTAGTTGATCCTGGTAAGCGCTCATTGTCACAGTTGTAAACATGACGGCGTTCTTTTTCCACGAGGGAGTTTGGCGTCATGGCATTTGTTTCCAGGCGGACCGTTAAAGAACGCAACACACACGTCACGTGGACATCCTGTAGAATTCAACCAATCAGATGACGACTTCGAAACTCCTGAAGTGTTTCCAGATAAGTGTGCAATATGCATCAGACGTTCAGCCAACGGTCCGTGGGCGTGACGTCTGAGGCTGAGACTATAATGAAGGTTGGGTGGGCAAGTGTTCTTTTGGCATTATTTGCTTGTTTCTATTCTCTGATTGGTGGAGATTTCTTTGCAGAATCATGGGTAATGTAGTTTTTCAAAGGATTTCTGTTTTTAAACTCGGTTATTAAAAAAAATAATAAGAATAAGAATGTGCACAGATGACTTAAGCAAAAGCATATACCATGGATTAACAACCTCTGAGCTCAAAGTAGGTCTGTCTTTATAGGAGAAATGACTTTTAATGATAATGTTTAAACCTTTAGAGAAAATGAATGGCATTTTTACTTCTGGAACCAACTGTTGCAATGTCCCTAAATAGTGTTCACTGCTTCGTACTTACTGAGCATGGGATATCTGTTTAAAGGGATAGTTCACCCCAAAATGAAAATTACCCCATGATTTACTCACCCTCAAGCCATCCTAGATGTATATGACATTCTTCTTTCAGACGTATACAATCTGAGTTATATTAAAAAATGTCCTGGCTCTTCCAAGCATTATAATGGCAGCCCAAAATTTGAAGCCCAAAAAAGTGCATCCATCCATTATAAAAGTAATCCATATGACTTCAGGGGGTTAATAAAGGCCTTCTGAAGCGAAGAGATGGGTTTGTGTAAGAAAAATATCCATATTTAACATATTATAAAGTAAAATATCTAGCTTCCGGCAGACCGCCTTCCGTATGCAACTTACGAAAAAAACGCAAATGACGTGACGTATGACTAAGATGTAGCATAAGCGTTTTGAACTGTGAGAGGCGTTACACTGTCTTCGTAAGTTGAATACGGAAGGCTGTCCGGCAGAAGATTCGCTTCAGAAGGCCTTTATTAACCCCCGGAGCCGTGTAGATTACTTTTATAATGGATGGATGCACTTTTTTGGGCTTCAAATTTTGGGCTGCCATTCACTGCCATTAAAAGCTTGGATTAGCCAGGACATTTTTTAACCTAGGATGGCTTGAGGGTGAGTAAATTATGGGATAATTTTCATTTTTGGGTGAACTATCCCCTTTAAGTTAACTTCACTTGACGAAAATGTGACATTCGGAACACTCTGAAACCTCAAACACAGGTTTGAGATGTGCATTTTAGAGGAGTTTGAGGTATGATGACATAATATATTTCTCTAAATAAATATAATAAAATGGCTTTTAAATTATGCATGTGAATGTAATACATCCATGTGTATTTATATATAATATTAATTATAAATTGAACTAATATAATTTGTCATATTTCAAAGACCTAAACTGAGTGATAAATGTTTATTGTGAAGTTTAATATGAAAATAAAGGCATACTTTGGTTACATTAGGTAGGTATTACTTCTCATATAACCCATAATCATGACAGTTGCACATCTTGCCAACTTTATACCCCCCGACCAACATTGTACAAAAGGCAGCTGTTTCATATATATTACATATTTTAATACTAATTCAATGATGTCTTTACTCTCAACTTTACTTTCTAAGAACAGTTTGATGAAATACAGCAAGGTTTGAGTCAGCAGCCGCTGGTCATCTGTTCTTCCTCTTGTCTGACCAGGGGATGTTACTCACACTGAACTTCCCTTAGGAGGTTCTGCTTTTGATTCTCAAAGAGAGCAGTTTGTCAGTGCACAGGGCTAAATTTCGGATCCTTCCCATGCCCTTTCATTGATCTGTTTGGGAGTATATTATGGACACAAGGAATAGATGGAGGGGTCATTTTGGCTTTTGAATATGGGGCACAAGTAGACAAGACTGAAGCGGGTTCAAAAGAGAATGAAGATGACTAATGCCTTTGATGCTGATTGAAATATTTCAACTGCAAAATCAATTAAATGAGTCTTGAAGTTGTATCATTAGTATGCATGTTGGGTTTTGATGTTTTGCTCGGAACAAAACTACAGAGACACTAGCCTACCCTGAATCTCACACTAACATATATTTGTGAAGAATCTAGATGTTTAGTGCATTAGATGAAAAAAAAAAATACAGTTAGGTGAGTATCATAATGTGATAATAGCACAACACAAAAAATGTTGCCGGAAACCTCACACATCTAAACCTCCTGGCTTCCCGGGAGTTATGCAATGAATGATTGTACATTTAAAACACTTTAGTGTCACCTTCATAAGATGCTTTCTAGCAAATTTGTGATACACTTCTCCTGGTCTATCATGCTTCTGCTATCCTAAAGCTTCTCTGTTGCAAATGAAATATAGCAATACTGCAGAATCCCATGGCTAAAAATGGTATTTGTAGTGCATGTATTATATCAACAATTTTCCTTCCGTGACAGAAAAAGAGAAAACTAATATATCAGGCAGCAGAATGCAGAATTACACCGTTGCGCATCTGAAATCAGCTGAATGGGGTGTTGCAAAGAGATTTGTCTGCAGTTTAGTATTAGATTCAGCAATGCTCATATTTTGTTAAATTCAGAGAGAAGGTTAAGGTCATCTGCCACATTCGTGAAGAGACAATTTACCTTCTCGCATCTTTTATCTGATTTGCATACATATGCAAGAAACAAGCAGCTCTTGATTTGTCTGTCAAGGATCCCGTTTAAATGCTGTGCCTACTCTAATGTGGAACCGCATTGCAATGTGTCTCGATGATAGCAACTCAAATGAACAAATTGTATTTTGAACCCAGTTCATTTAATGATTCATTGCACATTCAGAACAAAAAAAAATCCTCATATACCCCCAAGCGAAATCAAAAGTCCCAGCACAAATGTTCACAATGACAAACAGCCTAATATTTCAGTCCGTTCCTCCTGATGTATTTCAGCTGGGTTTAGATGAATGGTGAATGGTGTTTGGTGAATAATGTAGATCACATCACAAAATTAAATGCATTGATATGAGCCATTACTCTATATGAGTGAAATAACATGCATTGTCATCTGTCTACCGCAAGAACATACTCACTTGTGCTGTCTTAAGGTGCGATCACATTAGCGAAATTTCGTGTGGAAAAAAAGGTCCATTGTCAATAGCGTATATTAACCAGAAGTCACTTTCAAACCAAGCAGCTTTCTGTTGGTCAGCACAGGAAATTCGTGTGACCAATCTGTGTGGTGAACTTTTCCGCTCCCATGCAAAACTCCAGATCGCACAGATTCCTATTAGAATGACTGGATTTTGCTTGTCAAGCAACGGGAAATGTGACCGCACCTTTAAACTCTTTAAATAAAGATTTGAGTTAATACTCTCCATCAGCTGATGATGCAAACCGCATTCACATACGAATCCTAGAGATCTCTGATGTGCATTTGAACGCTGTACAAAAGTGCTGTCCGTGCGCCGACTTTGAGCATTAACAGGTAATACACACTTGTGATTATTTTGTATATATATACAATCTGTTTTTTATTTGAGAGGTTTGTCTAGACGCTGTGAAATTGGTTTAGAGTTTAATGTCATTGTGCTTGGTAGCGAAAACAGGACTGGTCCCTTTAGGAATCACTTGAGGTTCACTGAATTGTTAATTGTGCATCTTGCTGCATGATTACACAGACGAGCCAATTAAGCCCAAGCAAAGAAGAATTATGATGTCATCTTATGCTCTGAGAGCTCTGTTGTGTTGCACAGTAATAGGCTCAGTGAGCCTGCAGGAAATCATTTCAGAGCTGATATTTTTTTAAGAGATCCGACTGCCACATGTACTTCCTCTCCGGAAAGCGTGCTGGAATTTTAATCCGTCGGAAGTCCTGGATGCATTTCTCTAGCTCCTGCTCTGGGGTCAGCTTCTCCTTGGCCGGTTTCCTCTTCCCTGCCATGGCGTCACGTGGCCCCGTGGTCCGCACACGCAGCAGATCAGTTCTCCTGGGAATTGGGGTCGGACCCTTTTTCACCGGACGGTCCAAAGTCTGGATGTTGGGCTGGCGGGCGACCGGACGCACGATGACCGTTTCCTGGGGAGAGCTGGCTTCTGATTGGGTCTCGGAACAGGAAGTGGAGAGCTCGTTGAAGGAAGTGCCGCTCTCACCCTCGCGCTCGCTCTTGTGACTCTTGCAGCAGCAGTCGCAGTGAGAAGAAGACCATCCGGATGGGCCACCTTAAAAACACAAAGCCACAAAACCCACAAATGTCAACAGAGCACATATGAGCACACAAAAATAAACAGCCAAAATGATAATGATAACAGAAGTCGAATTATATGTAAGTCATTTTGGAAGTCAGTGCAATTTTGTTTAGGTATCAGATTCCAGAGCGGTCCGTTCAGGAATCAGGATGTGTGAAACCTGATAACAAAGGTGAAAGAACTGAGGTGAACAAAGATATTATTCATTTCCCCTTATATTACTGCAGTTCAAACAATATAGATATTATAAATACTCCTCTAATGGCACAGATGTTTTTCATTTTACACAAGTCGATGCTCAGGCCACCATTTAAGTAGCCCATATAACATGCACCATTTACTCAAAAGAAATGAAACTCACAAACTTGGAAACAAAAAAGCATCACGTGCACTTCACACGGTGAAACACATTAATATGTACGAGTGCAAGCTAGTGGCTTGGCATTGAGCAGTTTGACCTTATCAAGCTGACCTTATCAATGACATAAAGAATCCATATTTAAATCACCATTTGAACTATATGTATTGATCTGTTTTGTGTTTTGGACAAAGAACTTTGCTAAAAACCACAAAAGACTGAGTTCTTGTCTCAAACAGATAACAGTGTGCATCAACCCCTTTTGTTAACTGATGGATGTGCATGCATCAAAACAGACTATAGCCCTATTCGGACGGGATTAGTTTTACAAGGGTAGATGGAGTACTGTAATTTTACCACAGAACGTCTGTAATATTATTGGCCAGTTCACACAGTATAAGAAATCTCAGTAAAACTACCAGAAGTGGGGGGGTAACTCAATTTATGTACCACCATCACCTCCCTATCGTCATGTACCTATTACGTTGCTTCCTGATATCACATGCGCAAACACACAATAACCTATATATATACATACACTATATTGCCAAAAATGTTGGGACGTCTGCATTTACATGCACATGAACTTTAATGACATCCCATTCTTAATCCGTAGGGTTTAAGCTATAACAGCTTCAACTCTTCTGGGAAGGATTTCCACAAGGTTTAGGAGTGTGTTTATGGGAATTTTTGACCATTCTTCTAGAAGCGCATTTGTGAAGGCCTGGCTCGCAGTCTCCGCTCTAATTCATCCCAAAGGTGTTCTATCGGGTTGAGGTCAGGACTCTGTGCAGGCCAGTCAAGTTCCTCCACACCAAACTCGCTCATCCATGTCTTTATGGACCTTGCTTTGTGCACTGGTGCGCAGTCATGTTGGAACAGGAAGGGGCCATCCCCAAACTGTTCCCACAAAGTTGGGAGCATGAAATTGTCCAAAATGTCTTAGTATGCTGAAGCATTAAGAGTTCCTTTCACTGGAACTAAGGAGCCACGCCCAACCCCTGAAAAACAACCCCCAACAATAATGACCCCTCCACCAAACTTTACACTTGGCACAATGCAGTCAGGCAAGTACCGTTCTCCTGGCAACCGCCAAACCCAGACTCGTCCATCGGATTGGCAGACAGAGAAGCGTGATTCGTCACTCCAGAGAACACATCTCCACTGCTCTAGAGTCCAGTGGCGGCGTACTTTACACCACTGCATCCGACACTTTGCATTGCACTTGGTGATGTAAGGCTTGGATGCAGCTGCTCGGCCATGAAAACCCATTCCATGAAGCTCTCTACGCACTGTTCTTGAGCTAATCTGAAGGCAACAAGAAGTTTGGAGGTCTGTTGCTATTGACTGCCGAAAGTTGGCGACTTCTGCGCACTGTGCGCCTCAGCATGCGCTGACCCCGCCCTGTGATTTTATGTGGCCTACCACTTCGTGGCCGAGTTGCTATTGTTCCCAATTGCTTCCATTTTGTTATAATACCACTAACAGTTGACCGTGGAATATTTAGTAGTGAGGAAATTTTATGAATGGAACATATGTATTTCCATACCTCCGCATACCCTGCTCGCGCAGACATCACACGTCATCAGCATGTTTCATGCATGGATTTATGCGTTTCTGGCAACACTATCAACAGTGAAATTAATCTTCAGCAGTTATCTGGTACAAGTAAGAGCTCTGTAAGTTGTTTACGTTCATTATTATTGCAATGTTATGTGCTTTGAGACATGAGGTCATTTAACCACGTATCTCGTAACGCTTTGCAGACTCTGCTGTGTGCGTTTATGTGTTTTGGAGGAGGGGTGGCTTTGGAGACGCTCTGAAGGAAGGATGGGTAATCATGCTTTCAAAGATAGCCTGCTATTGCTAGCCTCTCCAAAATTGCCTACCCTACCTTTAATGCTTGAGTCAGATAGAGGTGGAGAAGCTGAGCTTCAAAAACAGAATTAAAAAAACATGCTCCTCTTGAATTTCTGTTAAAAACTAAAATATCTGAAAATCAAACATGTTCTCTTCTTCTTTGAAGCACTCTGTGAAACTTTGAATGGATGACATCCTGTTAACCTTCACTGGCAGACCGCAAACCAACCCCTAGCTATTTTGTTTCCTGGCAGGGCTGTACCGGCCCATGTATCACTGGCCCTCGAGCCCAGGTGTCTCCTTCAGTTCATGGACACAAATCACCTCCCACTCCAGTGAAAAAAACTCTGTGAACATGTCCAGATCATATTTCAGGTCAAAATCAAAGCAAAAAAAATATTTTGTATGAAGAAAATGATCTTTTTTTCTGCAGTGCATAAATAAAATCATAAATAAATAAATTTAATAGTAAAGAATCATTGTTAAAATAAATCTTTAGTTATGAAAATTAAAATTATCTTTAGTGTGATGCATAAATAAATAAATACATTTAAGTAGTAAAGAATTTATACATCATGGTATTAAAAGGAATCATTAGTTAAGACCATTAAAATAGTGTGATGCAAAAAGAAAATGAAATGTAAATAAATAAATAAAAATAGTAAAGAATTTATACACCATGGTTTAGAGCATTAGGAAAGAAATACAAGCAAAAATAAAAAATAAATAATAAAGATTTTAAACATTGTGGTATTAAAATTAAACATTAGCTAAGACCATTAAAAATGTTAATTACTGAATTAAATAAATAGATTTTGTAATACATGTGCATCTTCATGTGAATCTTTTTAAACATGAAAAACTTTTCATGTACATTAATGATAATTTATATTGTTTTGCATTATGCTTTAATGCAATTTAATGCAATAAACTGCATATTTTCTTTATGCATAATTCAATTTCTTATGTCCATTCCTTTAATTTGGGGATGAAATTTGACCTGGACATTACATTGAGAGACTCACCCACTCAAATCAAAGTATGTGCATGAGATTGCACATTTGTGTGTGTGTATATAATTGCTGCTGCATTTTCTTATTCCAAACTCTATGAATCACTCCTGTGGTTTTGAGAACATACAGTATACCTGTAGCTTGACAAAGGCTCGATAAAATAAGCCTGACATTTTCTCCCAAGGGGTCACCATATCTCCATCTTCCTGTTATTGGTGTTTCTCTTTCTTTCACTCATATATAGAATTTCAACCCTTTTCCCATCAGCTTGACGTACTATTAAAAAGAATGATCACCAATGAGACATCGTCTGCATAGAGGGATGGTATTTTACATCTGAGTATCATAATTAGCTAAATGAGATTCTCAGAAGCAATAATTTGTGTTCACTGTGTCTCCAAAGCAGCTAATTTATCCTGATTAATAACAAAATCATTCAACTGAGCTGCAAATACATTTTACAGAAGGCAATAACAGGCTAATTGAAGGCATTGTGATTGCTAGTGGCTTTCTAATGGGAATCCATGAATCTGACACCAGAATAAGCAGAACATTTCCCTGCATAACAATTAAACCAGGTTCACCTCTTTCCCCTTGCATCCACTTCTGCTCTCTGTCCATCTCTCATCTTTGCTTCTCTTTTCCTGCAGCGTATGCAGGGTGAATAGAGAGGCTTTTATTGAAGGATTGTTGCAAAATGGATGGTGCAGCCTGATGGGACCACAAGTCAAGAACGGAGGCGAGCAACAATAACGCTGCCATAAAACTGAATAAGCTGGGTTGAAACTGCTCCTCAGCTTGCTGTTGTGAAAACTCACATTTCCCAAACAGCCTGTAAAGATCTCGAGAATGCATTCCACAATCGTTTCTTATTGGTATTACTGTAAGGGGTAAATATCAAATGGCCTTGGTCAGCAGGACATTAGGCTAATCTGGTGCTGTTTACCATTAATACTCACCAAGTTTATGGCTGCAGTATCTATCAGACAAGAAATTGATTGCATTTTGCTGTATCCACCCCATCCTCTGTCTTCTGATCTCCAACTGACTACAGAGAACCATACGGCTGCCCGGATCATATTGCATGCCCATTACGGTCGGGGCTTGTCTGCAGAGTTAAATCAGTTACCGTATGTAAGTGCATTCTCATGAATTACACAAGCTTGAGAGATGCATTTGGCACCGGGCTTGAGCAGAGACAATCTCATCACAAGGGGCATCCACCCACCAGTGTCTACCCACAATGCATTGTGTCTAAATGCCTGAGAGTGCCTCAAATGGGAATTCTCCTGAGCAGTGTGCCTGGTGTAATGTGTTTGCTAGCACTACAGCGGATCTCAGGCAGCAATCCTAAAAATAGTGTGACGCACATCTATGCATTTTTAATTAACACTCAATCTTCTAATGCTCACATGAAGCAGCTGATGCTAATCATAGGGGCGGCGACTAACGTAGCTGCAGCTGTAATGCTTCCTGTGCATTAAAGTTTGGAGAGATGTTTAACTACTAAATACTATGGTATTAATTATGGATTATGTCTACTGGAAATCACAAGGCCTAAGAATACAAGCCTATTATATCCGGTTCACAAATGAGATTTCTTTAATAACTGCATTGTTTTTATACATCAATGAGATTAAATTGAGTACATAAAGATTTATCTTAAACCGGACTGAGTGGCAAAAGAGCTGCTGCATGACTGGATTTAATAGGGGAAACTGAAAGATCCAGTGATCCATGGATACTGACATGCAGCCAGAAATCGTGTTTCCTGACATTTATATGTGCCTGATTTCGACGCCGGGGAAATACATTAAAGCAAATTTGCCTGTGAACACTTTATATAAATACAATATAGGCAGGTCTAAATCAGGGTGATCCCTTATATCAATGTTATATCGTTATATTGTCCAGCCCTAAAACCTGTATAGTTTTTGTCAGTGTTTATTTAAAAACATCCAATTATGCAGAATATAAGATTGATAATTGATGAGTTGTCAATACAATATATAACAACACAATATATAGGGTATGATTTTACCCCAAAATGTAACATATTGACACAAAATGATAACTGCAAATCCACATTTCGCTGCCTAGAGTCCAGTTGTTTCTGTGAATTGCAGTGATCCATTTGCGTCTCTTTTCTGTAGCTTTCGGCAGTCTGTAAAAATATACCTCAGATTTCTTGTCAAATCTATTTATACATTCACGCTGAAAACCAATGCTGCCACTTAGTCTTTTTGCCACTCAGTGGGTATAACCGCAGCGACTCCGGCCGACGGTGACGTCACGAGCATACCCTCTATTGTCTTTATTTAAGTGACAAAGCTGTTTGTTTTTGCCAGTGTATTTCCTAGCTTGTTTGATAAAATTTTAAGCTGCAAAAGATCCTCATCTCCTCTGCCTTGCCTTCCAGCACTGTGAGAAAATACCAGACCTAGAGAAGAATTAAACATCCTCACTCAGGATGATCGCTTCCATGAGGAACACACCAGAGATTCTATCAGACTCGCTATCCTGACAGCACTCTCATTCCTCATTTCTTGGACTGAACTTTTAAAACAACTTGTCACCCTGCCTGTTGATAGTCCTCGAGGGAGGTTTCAGGACTTTGTTGAGCTAGTGATCTTACAGGGTGGTTCCTCTTTCACCTTGGGTGAGGTGGAGGACGATATGCCACTCGCACGCATAATGCATTACAGTATTGCGTTACTCCCTAAAAAAGTAACTAATTCCGTTGCTTAGTTACTTTTTATAGAAAGTAATGTGTTACGTTACTTTGACATTACTTTCTCACCTGAGCTGGGCTTGCTTGTTTGTTTTTAAATTTTTTTTTGGCCCTTTCACACTAAAAATTAAATAAGCATCAGGCTGAAGGAAATGCAAAGTCAGTCAACAAATGGGAAAACAACTTGCGTCAATTATGTGAAAAAGTAACTCTTTAAAGATACTCTTTTAATATTTTTTGCTGCAAACTTAAAAGTAATGCGTTACTTTACTAGTTACTTGAAAAAGTAATCTGATTACGTAGCTCACGTTACATGTAATGCGTTACCCTCAACACTGCTCACAGTCCACGGACCCCAAACCTGAGCCCACACCCACCTCAGACTCTGAGCCTGAGCCCACGCCCCCCACAAACATAGAGCCAAGAGTCCGCGCCCTCATAGGACCCCTTGTCAGTGGAGAGTTCCACCCTGAAGCCAGTGCCTGCAGCCTAATTCGTCCTGGAGCCTGACTTGAAGACTTGAAGCTTTTACGTGTCTTTAAAAAAAATGGTTGCTAACAAGTGCCAATATGGGACTACAGAGGTTGTCTGGGACATTAAGAGCCCTATTTTAACAATCTAAGCGCATGGTCTAAAGCGCACGGCTTGTACCTAGTCTCTTAATGAGTCATGGGTGTGTTTTGGGCGTAACGTGCAATAAACCGATCAGAGTCTCATCTCTCATTCCCGTAAAAGCCAGTTGCTCTTGCACCATTCGCTATTTACATGGTGAAATTTGAAAGCGGAAAGACTGAACGCTTCTCCAGAGAGGAATCCTTTTATTTTTAATATTTGAAAATGTTTGTGTGCTGCTGCACGTCCCTGTGTGTGTAATAAGCAGAGTGTACGTGCGTTGTGTACCCGCCTATAGGCGCATATTACAAACCCGATTCCAAAAAAGTTGGGACACTGTACAAATTGTGAATAAAAAAGGAATGCAATAATTTACAAATCTCATAAACTTATATTTTATTCACAATAGAATATAGATAACATATCAAATGTTGAAAGTGAGACATTTTGAAATGTCATGCCAAATATTGGCTCATTTTGATTTCATGAGAGCTACACATTCCAAAAAAGTTGGGACAGGTAGCAATAAGTGGCCGGAAAAGTTAAATGTACATTTAAGGAACAGCTGGAGGACCAATTTGCAACTTATTAGGTCAATTGGCAACATGATTGGGTATAAAAAGAGCCTCTCAGAGTGGCAGTGTCTCTCAGAAGTCAAGATGGGCAGAGGATCAATTCCCCCAATGCTGCGGCGAAAAATAGTGGAGCAATATCAGAAAGGAGTTTCTCAGAGAAAAATTGCAAAGAGTTTGAAGTTATCATCATCTACAGTGCATAATATCATCCAAAGATTCAGAGAATCTGGAACAATCTCTGTGCGTAAGGGTCAAGGCCGGAAAACCATACTGGATGCCCGTGATCTTCGGCCCCTTAGACGGCACTGCATCACATACAGGAATGCTACTGTAATGGAAATCACAACATGGGCTCAGGAATACTTCCAGAAAACATTGTCGGTGAACACAATCCACCGTGCCATTCGCCGTTGCCGGCTAAAACTCTATAGGTCAAAAAAGAAGCCATATCTAAACATGATCCAGAAGCGCAGGCGTTTTCTCTGGACCAAGGCTCATTTAAAATGGACTGTGGCAAAGTGGAAAACTGTTCTGTGGTCAGACGAATCAAAATTTGAAGTTCTTTTTGGAAAACTGGGACGCCATGTCATCCGGACTAAAGAGGACAAGGACAACCCAAGTTGTTATCAGCGCTCAGTTCAGAAGCCTGCATCTCTGATGGTATGGGGTTGCATGAGTGCGTGTGGCATGGGCAGCTTACACATCTGGAAAGGCACCATCAATGCTGAAAGGTATATCCAAGTTCTAGAACAACATATGCTCCATCCAGACGTCGTCTCTTTCAGGGAAGACTTTGCATTTTCCAACATGACAATGCCAGACCACATACTGCATCAATTACAACATCATGGCTGCGTAGAAGAAGGATCCGGGTACTGAAATGGCCAGCCTGCAGTCCAGATCTTTCACCCATAGAAAACATTTGGCGCATCATAAAGAGGAAGATGCGACAAAGAAGACCTAAGACAGTTGAGCAACTAGAAGCCTGTATTAGACAAGAATGGGACAACATTCCTATTCCTAAACTTGAGCAACTTGTCTCCTCAGTCCCCAGACGTTTGCAGACTGTTATAAAAAGAAGAGGGGATCCCACACAGTGGTAAACATGGCCTTGTCCCAATTTTTTTGAGATGTGTTGATGCCATGAAATTTAAAATCAACTTATTTTTCCCTTAAAATGATACATTTTCTCAGTTTAAACATTTGATATGTCATCTATGTTGTATTCTGAATAAAATATTGAAATTCGAAACTTCCACATCATTGCATTCTGTTTTTATTCACAATTTGTACAGTGTCCCAACTTTTTTGGAATCGGGTTTGTACTAACAAGCCCTTTAAATAACACAAAAAATACTGCGCTATTGACTTTAGACCAGGTTTGTGTTTGTCAATGGCACAGTCGTTTCAGTTGCCTCAAAATAGCAACGCGCCAACAATGCGCCTGAACACACCTCGTTTTCAGACCAGCATGCCCATGGGCGAACAGATGGGCGTGAGTGCATTTGCTGTTTAAACAACGTGGAGCAGGACGTGAAAATGATAACTGCATCGGGCTGAAACTAGCAAAAAACACTTGCGTCGTGCCTGGCGTCGCATTGCGCCGGGTGTATGATAGGGACCTAAACATCATCACACCGAACAAGAAAACTCATCTACCTAATAATCCAATTGTATAGCTTGGTTGTGTTTAAATTTACTATTCCGTCACAAACTTTTCAACTTGTAGATTTCAAATGAAGACTGAAAGAGTTGTTGGAAGCTCAGTGATGGTGACGTTGAAGCCATGCGACTGTAGTTAGTTTATTGCCTAAAGATTAGCAGCTCTTTTGCCACTCAGTCCGGATTAAGATAAATCTTAATGTTCTCAATTTAATCTCATTAATGTCAAGGAAAAACAATGCAGTTATTAAAGAAATCTCATTTGTGAACCGGATATAATGGGTTTGTACTCTTAGGCCTTGTGATTTCCTTTTGTTGGTCACAGCTTATTTTCTGCAATAATCAAAAGCGAATGTAAAAATCCTTTTGGCTTTTTGTCGAGGGAACCAGGGTGATGCAAATTGGCCTACAAAAATACCTCATCACTGCAGCACTCTATAGCTATAGGTCAACAGTTTGCTCATTTGATTCAACTATATTTCAAATGTATGAACGATAAAAGTGGGGCGATAAAATTTTCTTTTGGGCTGTGTGGATCAGCTTCAAATATAGACAGCAAACAGCAAATGGAAAAAAGAAATATTCTGAGCTCTTGAAAAATGACTGAGTCAAGCCGTCCATTTTGGTATGCCAGGAAAGTCAACCCATCATACTCACCCTCCACAACCCTGCAGGCATTTCTGGATTTGAGCTATTTCCACACACACACACGCATGCATACAGGTCTCAGCCTCGGTTTGCACAATACAATGATAGCCATCAATTTTACTGAGAGAGAAATAAAATTCCTTCTGCAGGTATAGGTCTTTCTGCACACTCAGCTTTTGTGGCTCTGGCTTCAGATCATAAAAAAGATGAACCTCTTAATTTTCAACAGAATGGTTTGATATGGGAAATTAGCAAAGGAATCTCTCTGCACAATGAAGGCTTGTTAATGAGAATGAGACCGCTGATACTGATCCTGAATTCTGGAATCCTGTGCTACGTTTTTATTCTATTAAATACTGCAGATCAATGCTAAATCAACATCAATTCAACATGTATGATGTTGATAAACTCAGAGGCCTTATTATAAGAGCTCTGTGTAAATATGCATTGTGCCCATGATTAAAGTCCCTCCCTAATGGTTTTGAGCTTTGCCTGAGGTTTGATAATGTTTATGTGCTTGTTAATGTACAAAGTAGGCCAATTCTGTTCTTGCGGGGGAGCAGTCATAGAAGATGAAAAGAGCTTCTATCTAAGAAACATAAACATTTTACTTGAAATTGAGCTACAAATTGAGTGTATTGAGCTACACTCAAAATTGGTGTAGAAACAATTTTCATTTAGAAATGACTAGTAAATTTCACAATTAATTATAAAGAAACAGCAAGTAACACACTGAATTACATGTGAAATGTTTAAGTAGAAAGACTGAAATAGCGCTTTCTTGTATAAAGCGAGTGTTTTCTTGTAAAACATACTCCAATAATCTTTGTTTTATTTACAACTTCAAAAAAAATTTTTTTTACAGTGTACATGTGTACAAAACCAGCCTTGACCCACAAGCACTGTCTTCCCAAATTTAATCACCATACGTTCCTGAGAATTCAAACTGCTCTGATCATAGTACTAATGAGGTGTCCGAATGTAAAAAGAGCTGATGGATCATGGGTAGGCTGATTTGAAATGAGGCAAAGTGACAAAAGGGTGTACAAGTGTTTTTTCTGAAGGAGGGGCTTCATAGAGACGCTGGCTGAATCCGAAATTGTCCCCTATACTCTCAAATAGGGCATTATTTGAGGGGACCGCCATTTGTAGTGGTGTCCGAAACCATAGTAGATGTTATTGAGTGCTCTCATTCAATTCCACATTGCTTCACAATAACAAGTGTACCGAAGTACGCTCAATGGCTGTCCGAATTCGCTTACTCGTTTTCATTTACTCCTTCTAAATATAACTTACCCATCACCATATATTGTCTAATATTGCCTACCACTTTAAATCTAACATCGCTAGCTTTTAATCTAAATCACTATCACGTATTAGCATTTCGCTAGCCTGTTAGCTTGCCATCTCTGCATCCGGGTCTCCTGTCTCCTGTTTTCTGAGTTCATTAAACAACTGTGGTGAGTTGGATTAGTCAATAGAGTCCATCAAACAACAGTGGTGAGTTGGTTTAATCAACAAACACGGTAAGCCATGTCATTTTCTCCTGTTATTGTCACTTGCACTGCCTGTTCCATGTTTAGCATATCCTTCTCTGTCTGCGAACAGGGCTTCACATGTGATAAATGCAGGGAGATAGTCAGGCTGACAGAGAAGATTTTAGAATTAGAGACACGCATCCAGACTTTATCTGAGAGTAGTGAGAACGTAACAGCTTTAGACACTGATTTGGATGTGAATAGCTTAGTGAACTCTGTACACTGTTCAGTTCCGGCTGTAGAGCCCGTGCAGCAGGGCAACTGGGTGACTGTGAGACGGCATAGTCGCGGATCAAAAAACCACTCTTCCGTTCCGATTAAAACATCAAACAGGTTCTCCCCACTCAGTGATGCACCCACTGAGAATCCTGTT
This sequence comes from Coreius guichenoti, assembly GCA_039654105.1. Lineage (NCBI taxonomy): Eukaryota > Metazoa > Chordata > Actinopteri > Cypriniformes > Gobionidae > Coreius > Coreius guichenoti. The sequence continues at coordinate 10,307,198 of CM077173.1, read as the reverse complement.
GAAAGTGCCCTAGTTATTGGCGATTCTATTACACGGAACGTGAAAATAGAGACACCAGCCACCATAGTCACATGTTTACCGGGAGCCAGAGCGCCTGACATCAAAGCAAATTTAAAAGTGCTGGCTAATGCTAATAGTAAATTCTCTAAGATTATTATTCACGTCGGCACTAATGATGTTCGACTTCATCAGTCGGAGATCACCAAAATTAACATTAAAGAGGTGTGTAAACTTGCAAGTACGATGGCAGATGACGTTTTTTGCTCTGGTCCCCTCCCTGTTCGTCGGGGTGATGAGATACTTAGCAGACTATCATCACTCAATGGCTGGTTGTCTAAGTGGTGTCCGCAAAATAACATAGGGCTCATAGACAATTGGAAAAGCTTTTGGGGCAGACCTGACCTGTTGAAAAAAGATGGCATCCATCCTTCCTGGGATGGTGACGCTCTTCTCTCTAGTAATTTGGCACATAGTCTTAGAGCTAAACCTTGACTAACTGGGGCCCAGGTCAGGAAGCAGACGGAAGCAGACGGATTGGCTTAACCGACCGCCCGCTAGCTGTCTCACGTCACAGAAGTCAGATAAATCCCAGCACATAGAGACTCTTTCACCTAGATATTATCACATAGAGACTGTGTCTGTTCCCCGATTTAGTAAATACAAAAAAACATCAAAACCATTCAATGGTAAAAATCTAATTGATGTCCAAAAAATAAATAACAGATATAATACAGATGAACAAACGATAAAGCTCGGGCTGCTGAATATTCAATCCCTTTCCCCAAAAGCGCTTATTGTTAATGATATGATTACAGATAACAATCTAGATGTGCTGTGTTTGACAGAAACCTGGCTAAAACCTGACGACAACATTACTTTAAATGACTCCACCCCCCAAGATTATTGTTATAAACACGGGCCGCGTCTGAAAGGTAAAGGGGGAGGTGTTGCTGTAATTTATAATAATATCTTCGGTATTACTCAGAAGTCTAGTTTCAAATATAATTCCTTTGAATTTTTGGTGCTTTATGTAACGTTATGTAGTGTAATTGATAAATCCCGTTTGACATTTGTGCTGGCTACTGTATACAGGCCACCAGGGCACCATACAGACTTTATCAAAGAATTTGCTGATTTTCTATCAGAGTTAGTACTGGCTGCAGATAAAGTCCTAATTGTTGGTGATTTTAATATCCATGTAGACAATGAAAAAGACGCATTGGGATTGGCGTTTAGAGACATTCTAAACTCTATTGGAGTTAGGCAACACGTGTCAGGACCCACTCATCGCCGTAATCATACTTTAGACTTAATATTGTCACATGGAATAAATGTTGATACCGTTGAAAGTCTGCAGCAGAGCGATGACATCTCAGATCATTATCTAGTATCATGTATACTTAATTTAGCTAAGGCTGCAAAGCCATCCCCTCGCTTCAAATATGACAGGACTATCACTGCTGCCACTAAAGATTGCTTTGTAAATAATCTTCCTCATCAGCTTCATCTCCTCAGCATCCCAGATAGCCTAGAGGAACTCGATGTTGCAACAGAAACTATTGACTCTCTCTTTTCCAGCACTTTAGACACAGTTGCTCCTCTGAGCTTAAAGAAGATTAAAGAAAATAGTCCAACGCCGTGGTACAATGAGCACACTCGGGCCCTTAAAACAGCAGCCAGAAAAATGGAGTGCAGCTGGAAGAAAACAAAACTGGAGGTTTTTCGCATTTTGTGGAAAGAGAGCATGATTGCATACAGAAAGGCCGTAAAAACTGCTAGATCTGCTTATTTCTCGACTTTCTTAGAAGAAAACAAACATAACCCTAGGTATTTATTTGATACAGTGGCTAAATTAACCAAAAATAAAGCTTCAACTTTGATGTTTGTAAACAGCACAGCAGTAATGACTTTATGAACTTCTTTACGTGTAAGATTGATAATATTAGGAAAAAAATCATAACTATGCAGCCGTCTACTACAGTATCACATCAGACAGTGCATTGTAGTGTCACTGAGGAAAAATTACACTCATTCACTGCTATAGGAGAAGAAGAATTGGCTAAACTCGTTAAATCATCAAAATCAACAACATGTATGCTCGACCCTATACCGACTAGGCTATTAAAAGAGATGCTTCCAGAGGTCATAGATCCTCTTCTTAATATCATTAATTCATCCTTGTCATTAGGATATGTACCAAAAACTTTTAAGTTGGCTATTATTAAACCACTTATTAAAAAAACGCAACATGATCCTACAGAATTAGTCAATTACAGGCCTATCTCAAATCTACCCTTTCTGTCAAAAATACTAGAAAAGGCAGTGTCTTCACAACTGCGCTCCTTTTTAGAAAGAAATGGTATCTGTGAAGATTTCCAGTCAGGATTTAGACCGTATCATAGTACTGAGACTGCTCTCATCAGAGTTACAAATGATTTACTCTTATCATCCGATCGTGGTTGTATCTCTCTATTAGTGTTACGTAATCTTAGCGCTGCATTCGATACTATCAACCACAACATTCTTTTGAATAGACTCGAAAATTATGTTGGCATTAGTGGAATTGCATTGGCATGGTTTAAATCATACTTATCTGACCGTTATCAGTTTGTAGTAGTAAATGAAGAGATGTCACACCGAACACAAGTTCAGTATGGAGTACCGCAAGGCTCAGTGCTAAGACCGTTGCTTTTCACCCTGTACATGCTACCACTAGGAGATATCATTAGGAAGCATGGCGTTAGTTTTCATTGTTATGCTGACGATACTCAGCTCTGTATTTCTTCACACCCTGACGAAACTTACCAATTCACAAGATTAATGGAATGCATAGCTGATATAAAAAATTGGATGACTAGTAATTTTCTGCAACTTAATTCAGAAAAAAATGAATTTTTAATTATTGGACAAAAAACTACACAAGTAGTAACCTAGAATAGTGTCTAACACTTGATGGCTGCTCTGTCAATTCCTCGCCGTCAGTTAGGAACCTGGGTATGCTTTTACCAATCTTTCCAATCTCCAATACCAATCTTTCATTTGAAAGCCACGTTTCTAGCATCTGTAAAACATCTTAAAAATATATCTAAATTACGGCACATGCTTTCAATGCAAAATGCTGAACAGTTAGTTCATGCGTTCATGACCTCAAGGCTAGATTATTGTAATGCTCTACTGGGTGGTTGCCCTGCTCGCTTAATAAATAAACTGCAGCTGGTCCAAAACGCAGCAGCTCGAGTTCTTACTAGAACCAGGAAGTATGACCATATTAGCCCGGTTCTGTCAACACTGCACTGGCTCCCTATTAAACATTGCATACATTTTAAAAATCTTGCTTATTACTTTCAAAGCACTAAATAGTTTAGCTCCCCAGTACTTGACCGAGCTCTTAACACATTATACTCCATCACGTCTATTGCGGTCTCAAAATTCTGGCCAGTTGATAATAACTAGAATATCAAAATCAACTGCAGGCAGTCGATCCTTTTCCTATTTAGCACCTAAACTCTGGAACAGTCTTCCTAGCATTGTTTGGGAAGCAGACACACTCTGTCAGTTTAAATCTAGACTAAAAACACATATCTTTACTATGGCATACACATAAAACATTCTTAATTTATACTATTCAAATAAGTTAAATGATTTTTAGGCTGCATTAACTAGGTCAGCCAGAACCGGGAACACTCCCCATAACACCTGATGTACTCGTTACATCATAAAAAGAATGGCATCTACGCTAATGTTAGTCTCTCTGTTTATCCCGAGGTTTACTGCAGTCAGCCGGATCCGGGCCGTATCCAGATCAGATGGTGGACCTGCGCCCAGACATGACCAACGCATCCCTGAAGTGTCTGCAGAGACCGTGTCAATTAGACTGAAATTGCCTCATCGACACGGCATCCTCAATAAACCCGTCCCCGGCGTGATGACTCCGATCTTTTCGAATATTCCTATCTAATAAATTGCCTTATCAACACGTCATCCCAATATACCGTCTCCGGCGTAATGACTCCAATCTTTCGAATATTCCTATCTAATAATTGCCTCATCGACACGACATCCTCAGTAAACCCGTCTCTGGCGTGATGACTCCGATCTTTCAAATATTCCTATCTAATAATTGCCTCACCGAAACGGCATCCTCAATAAACCCATCTTCGGCGTGATGACTCCGATCTTTCGAATATTCCTATCTACTAATTGCCTCACCGACACGGCATGATGGCCAGAGGAGAACTGGCACCCCGACTGAGCCTGGTTTCTCCCAAGGTTTATTTTTCTCCATTATGCCACCTGATGGAGTTTTGGTTCCTTGCCACTGTCGCCTTTGGCTTGGCTTGCTCAGTTGGGGACACTAAAATTTTAAACTAAATATTCAAATAAATTTTCAACTAAATTACTGATCTGCCCGCATGGTCACTATATGATAATTGAAATGAGCTGGATAACATCACCGTTTTCTCCAGAGCGGCTGTACAGTCGAATCAAATTCTGTTGCATTATTTTCCTGTTAACACTGTGAAGCTGCTTTGAAACAATCAGCATTGTGAAAAGCGCTATATAAATAAAGGTGACTTGACCTGACTTGACTTGACTTCTAGTGGACTAAAATAGGGAATAGTGATTGAGGGTTTAGAGGACGATTTCGGATTCAGCCAAGAACTAAACAGTGTTGCAGTCTGAGTGTTGCAGACAGACTGGAAAGAGAAGTGCTGCAACATTGTAAAATGTGTGAAAAATAATGTGAATGTTCAAGCATGAAAACCTATTATATTAGCCCCAAAAATAAAATCATGTGAAAAGAGGTTTAATACAAGGCCATAACCATGTCTTGAACATTGGGGTTTTTATTTATATTTTAAAAAAATTAATAATTAAAGGTTTAAAAGGGATTTGAGGGAATAAAGAAGAAATAAGAATGGTAAATTCTAAACTCTTTGCAAATAATATTTTATTTAAAAATATGCTCACATTCACTCTTGTTAGTATGTCTAATATGTCAAAAATGGAAAAAACGTTTTGTGTCTCGTCACATTCAGTTATGAATGACACCATTTAAAGGTTCAGTGTATAGTATTTATGAGGATCTATTGACAGAAATGCAATATAAAAATTGTGAAATTAGCCTACATTAAAAAAGTTAAGTATTTGAGTAGCTAGTGGGTCGTTAAACATATCCATCGTAAAACAGTTGTCAAATATTAAATGTTTATCTTATATCTTACCACGCACGCACACACTCTTTCACTGTAAAAACTAAAAGCGTTGCGTTAGAATTCACACTCATCTTCAGTGAATATTAAGCCCCGCCTTCTTTGATCTGATTGGCCTTCATTTTGATGAGCGCTGTTAGACCGCTCAGGCAGACCAGGTGGGGATGCCTATGGTGCTTACGGTCCTGGTTTAATAGGTCCCCTTTAATAAACACCCGATGTCCCAATCCAAGGACAAGTAATGCCAATAACATTCTCCAAGTCTGTTTGTGCTGGAAGATTACAGGCAATATGACAATTTCATCCTCTGACTGATGTTGACACGAGCTGTAATCTCCTTCCTTTGTTAAAGGCGGCCATGCGTGTCTGTGGCAAAAAAGCGCCTGACAGACAGATTGGAGAGCCCAGATCATCTCAATGCAGTCATGATCCCTCTCGAAGAGCTGATGGGGTGTAATAAGACCACTAGAAAGAGATGACAGAGACCCTGTCATTACTACAGTGGCTCTTTTTGAGATGTGGAGAAAGAAAAATTTCACAGTGTCATAGAGATAGGACAGTGAAGGAGAGCAGGAATAATACTAAAGAAGAGCAACTGCTGTAAAATTCACATTGTAGTGTAATGCCAAGGCTTCTTTGGGTGAGAGTGTGAAACATTTTTGGTACTTGTAATGTAGCCTATATACACTAACCATCCAGACACACTTCCTCATATGCTATTATTAATATTTTGTACACTCAAGAAATTCTCTCAACCAACTTCATGAGGTGCATCCTGAGGTGCTTTTAAAGGTGCAGTGTGTAAATTTTAGCGGCATCTAGCGGTGAGGTTGTGAATTGCAATCGAAGCACATAGAGAAGCTACAGTGGCCGACACAGGACAAAGATGTCATCTTCTGAGACAGCAGAGAGTGACTAGCGCTCCGTAGAGCAGTTTGTCCGTTTAGGGCTACTGTAAAAACATGGAGGCGCAAAATGGCGATTTCACTGTAAGGGGACCCGCAGTGTATGTACAGTGGGGAGAACGTCTCGGTTACGTATGTAACCCTCGTTCCCTGAGGAGGGAACGGAGACGTAACGTCAGTGACTGACGAATGGGGGTTTCGCTTAGAAGCCTATCATCTTCGAGATCTAGAAAACGCCCAATGGCAGCGCCAATGCCATGGGCATGCGGAATTTGCATAGCGTAACTCCGCCCCACAGCGTGGGTATATAAGGAAGTACGCTGGCAACATCGCATTATGTTTACCTGCTGAGGAGCCAAGACTGAACTCCCGGCTGTTCCAGCGGTACAGCGGAAGTGGCAGAGGGACGTTACGTCTCCGTTCCCTCCTCAGGGAACGACGGTTACATACGTAACCGAGACGTTCCCTTTCGTTCAGTCACTCCGAGTAACGTCAGTGACTGACGAATGGGGGTCCCAATATAATCACGCCACTCGGCTGTCATCCAGTGCCCTGCGTAAGCGTGAGCTCCCTGTCGTAAGCTAGTACGGACGAAGGACTCCCACTTAACACAGGAATACCAAGGTACACTGGGAAGCATATTCCAGGTGGAAGTATGCGCCAAATGCCTACCCGTAGGGAGGACTTAAGAACACATATGACCCGCTCAGGGCTACATATGGGAAACTCTGGGGTAACCAGCCGAAGGTGGAAGAATTTTACCCCCAGGGGTGGCAAGGGGCTTGCCAAGGGAAAGACACCTGCTCAGGGAGACTTACAGTGGGAATACACATGTGGGGGTCGCCCAACGGGGGAACCATGCACACGGTGGCACCTAGCCAACACGAGGGCCTGAGCGAGTGGGCAGACGTACTGGTGTCGGCATCAACAGTGCTGGAGGAACTCAGGGCTTCAGGGAAACTACCTGAGGAAAATATCGCACGTATCCAGTCCGTGGAGTGGAATGGCGAGCAAGCGAAGACACCTGAGCCTAGTCCATTACCGGCCACTAGTAGAGGCGAGTACAAGAGAGGACACTGGCTCCACTCGGAGATTATAGAATCTGGCGAATGTGTTGGGTGTCGCCCAGCCTGCAGCTCTGCAAATGTCTGTCAGCGAGGCGCCATGCGCTAGAGCCCAAGAGGAGGCCACACTCCGGGTGGAGTGAGCCCTGACCCCAAGGGGGCATGGGCGCCCCTGCGTTTGGTAAGCCAAAACAATGGCGTCCACTATCCAGTGAGACAACCTTTGCTTGGAGAGAGCCTTTCCCTTCAGCTTCCCACCATAACAGACAAAGAGCTGGTCTGAGATCCTGAAACACTGCGTTCTGTCTACGTAAGCACGGAGGGCGCGTACTGGACAGAGCAGTGCCAAGGCTGGGTCTGCCTCCTCCAAAGGCAGCGCTTGCAGGTTCACCACCTGGTCCCTGAAGGGAGTGGTGGGAACCTTTGGCACATATCCAGGCCGGGGTCTCAGGATCACGTGAGAGTTGGCCGGCCCGAATTCCAGGCACGCTTCGTCAACCGAAAATGCCTGCAGGTCCCCTACCCTCTTGATGGAGGCCAAGGCGGTCAGGAGCGCTGTCTTCATAGACAGGAACTTAAGCTCGACTGACCGCAATGGCTCAAAGGGAGCCCTCTGCAGAGCGCTTAGGACTACTGCGAGGTCCCAAGAGGGTACGAGGGGAGAGCGAGGAGGATTCAGTCTCCTCGCTCCCCTCAGGAACCTGATGACCAGGTCGTGCTGACTTACCTTTTTCGTCTCCACAAGGTCGTGGTAGGCAGAAATAGCGGCCACATAAACCTTGAGGGTGGAAGGAGACAGCCTTCGTTCCAACCCTTCCTGGAGGAATGAGAGCACGGACCCGATCGGGCATTTCCAGGGGTCTTCTTGGCGAGAAGAACACCAGGTGACGAAGAGGTTCCACTTCAACGCATAGGCGTGTCGAGTAGACAAGGCCCTAGCGGAAGTGATGGTAGCCACCACCTGAGGTGGTAGGGTACTCAAACCTGCCGCGTCCCATCCAGGAGCCACACGTGGAGGTTCCAAAGATCGGGACGCGGGTGCCAGAGGGTGCCCCGTCTCTGAGAAAGGAGGTCCTTCCTCAGAGGAATCGACCAGGGAGGGGCTGTCGCAAGGAGTACGAGTTCGGAGAACCAGGTCCGGCCGGGCCAATACGGGGTGACCAAAAGGACCTGCTCCTTGTCCTCCCTGATCTTGCACAGAAACTGTGCAAGAAGGCTCACTGGGGGAAACGCATACTTGCGGAGGCCCCGCGGCCAGCTGTGCGCCAGAGCGTCCGTGCCGAGGGGGCCCTCGGTCAGGGAATAAAACAGGCGGCAATGGGAAGAGTCGTGGGAGGCAAACAGATCTACCTGTGCGTCGCCGAACTGTTCCCAAATCAGCTGAACCATCTGGGGATGGAGTCTCCATTCTCCAGGAAGTGGCTGAAGCCGTGAGAGCTCGTCGGCTGCACGGTTCAGGACTCCCGGGATATGGATGGCACGAAGGGACCTCAGGTGCTTCTGACTCCATAAGACGAGATGGCGGGCGAGTTGAGACATGCGGCGGGAACGCAGACCACCCTGGTGGTTGATGTACGCTACTGTGGCCGTGTTGTCTGACCGGACTAGCACGTGTTGACCCTTGAGCAGCGCTCGGAAGCGGTGCAGGGCGAACCGTACTGCCAGCAACTCGAGGCAATTGACATGCAGGAGGCGCTGGGGTCCTGTCCAGGAGCCCGCGGCAGCATGTCCATTGCACATGGCACCCCAGCCCGTGGTGGAGGCATCTGTTGACACAACAATATGCCTGGAAACTCGTTCTAAGGACACACCGGCCCGTAGAAAAACTGAGGTTCGACCACGGGGTGAGGGTCTGCAGGCAGGCCCGAGTCACTGGGACCCGGAGCGTGCCCGACTGCCATGCCCATCTCGGGACTCGATCGCGAAGCCAGTGCTGAAGCGGTCTCATATGAAGCAAACCGAGCGGCGTTACCTCGGCTGCAGATGCCATATGCCCCAGGAGCCTCTGAAATAACTTCAGTGGAACCGCACTCTTGCTCTCGATTTGACGAAGGCAAGTCAGCAGTGACTGCGCGCGCTCGCTGGTAAGCTGCGCGCACATGGCGACCGAGTCGATTTCCATACCGAGAAAAGAGATCCTCTGCACTGGGCAGAGTTTGCTCTTCTCCCAGTTGACCCGAAGGCCCAGACGGGCTAGGTGCTGGAGCACCAGGTCTCTGTGTTCGCACACCTGCTCTCGAGAGTGGCTGAGGATCAGCCAGTCGTCGAGGTAGTTCAGGATGCGAACCCCGTGTTGCCTGAGTGGCACAAGGGCTGCCTCGACAATCTTCGTGAAGACGCGAGGGGACAGAGCTAGCCCGAATGGGAGGACCGCGTACTGGTATGCCCGCCCCTCGAAAGCAAACCGTAGGAACGGTCTGTGTCGAGTAAGAATGGAGACATGGAAGTAGGCGTCCTTCAGGTCGATCGCTGCAAACCAATCTGCTGGACGAACGCATTCGAAAAGGCGTTTCGCTGTCAACATCCTGAACGGAAGCCTGTGAAGGGATCGGTTCAGGACGCGCAGGTCCAGGATCGGTCGTAACCCACCGGTTTTCTTGGGTACAATGAAGTAAGGGCTGTAGAAGCCGGACTCCATTTCGGCTGGAGGGACACCCTGCTCGATCGCACCCTTCGCCAGCAAGGTAGCAACCTCCGCACGCATGAGGGGGGCATTGGGCCCCACTATGGTGAATCGGACTCCCCGGAAACGAGGAGGAGCCTGAGCGAACTGAATCGCATAGCCGAGCCTGATGGTCTTCGCGACCCAGCGGGACAGTCCAGGGAGCTGAAGCCAGGCTCCCAGAAACTGCACCAGCGGGGTCATGCGAACCATAGACGTACCCCGGGTGGGGCAGCGAGGCGGCGTGACCGGCCCAGACGTGGGAGGCGTAGCGTCCCGGTGTGGGGGCACGGTCATCAGCCGCGTCCTGACAGAGGAGACCAGGGAAGGACGCGCGTTCCACTGGGGTCTGCTCTGAGAGGAGACTGGCGTCAGAGAGGGACGAGAGTGGCGTGGCCCGGGGGCGGCGCACACTGCCATCGGTCTCTGGTCGCTCAGGGATGGGTATGTCAGTTCTTTCTTTAACCATAAAAGGGTGCTGCTGACCCGGGGGCCAGCAGCGGAACAAAGGATTCTCCCCCGGCCCTCCACCGGGGGAAGGAGTGGTCCTGCTACCATCTCCTGGAAAGAACTGCCCATCCCTGAGCTGTCCGCGTCAGGAGCGCCGCTTAGCCTGGCGCTTGGCGGGCTGCGGGGCTGGAGCGGACTGGGGCGCCTTCCTACGGCGTCCTCCATGGCGCGGCCCAGGTGGAGGCTGCTGCTTGGGTGGCGCGGGAGGGGCGGGAGCCGCGGGAGGGCGCCCTCGGCGGCGAGCAGACTGAGGCAACTGTGCCGGCGGCTGGGTGGAAGCAGCAGCTGGCCGCCGGGGCAGTACGTGCTTGATGGCCTCAGTCTGCTTTTGGGCGGCTGAGAACTGTTGGGCGAAGTTCTCAACCGCGCCGCCGAATAGCCCATCCTGGGATATGGGAGCGTCGAGGAGACGAGTCCGCTCGGCGTCCCGCATATCAGCCAGGTTGAGCCATAGGTGTCTCTCCTGGACCACTGCTGTGGACATCACCTGGCCCAGGGAGCGTGCGGTCACCTTCGTCGCCCGGAGGGCGAGGTCGGTGGCGGCACGCAGCTCATTTCTGAGCCCTGGGTCAGCTCTACCCTCGTGCATGTCCTTGAGCATCCGGGCCTGGTAGGCCTGAAGGATGGCCATGGCATGCAAAGAGGCGGCAGCCTGCCCCGCAGCTCTGTAGGATTTCGCCACCAAGGTTGATGTGAAACTACAGGCTTTGGAGGGGTGCTTAGGGTCGCCACGCCACGTTGAAGCACTCTGCGGACACAGTTGCATCACAACAGAGCGTTCAACTGGGGGAACCCCAGTGTACCCTTTGGCCGCGGCCCCATCGAGGGCAGAGAAGGCGGAGGAGGCCGCCGATCGGTCACGGGAAGACAACGGGGACTTCCAGGACCGCGTGACCTCCTCATGCACCTCCGGGAAAAAAGGTATTGGGGGCGTGGTCTGACGGGTGTCAGAACGCGGCGCCCCCAAAAACCAATCGTCCAATCGCGAGCGTTCAGGACGGGGTGGAGGGTTCCACTCCAACCCGAGACTCGCGGCTGCCCGGGAAAGCATGGCTGTCAACTCCGGGTCCGACTCGGACAATGCTGGCACACCGGAAGGCGGCAGCACAGCCGAATCATCATCCTCGGAGGACTCCAGCCCACCTTGTGATGCGGCGATCGACATACGCTCGTCCTCTGCGGCGCCAAACGACACACTCGGAACAGCAGGAGCCGGCTCCGATGTCTCAGTCTGAGCGCACGGCGGGAACGGTGCGCTAGAGGGGGGTGTGGTCCGAGGCATGAGCGTCGGGGCTTTGTTCCACACCGTCACCCTCAGGTCACCCTGGCCACCAGCCAAAGTGCTGCCTCGCGTAGAGACCGCAGATTGGGGTGTGGCAGAGGGGACTCTCACTCTATTACGGAGCTCATTGAGTCTCGACCGCAGCACCGAGATGGGCATGTCCCCGCAGTGGGAACATGTCTCATCCACAAACGCTGCCTGAGCATGCTGAAAGCCCAAGCACATCAGGCAGTGATTGTGCCCATCAGAGGGCGGCAGATATCGACCGCACCCAGAAGCACACTGGCGAGACATCTTGAAAAAGACGTGCCAAGTGTGAGCTCTTTTAAGAGAGGAAGCTTCGCAGTGATGCCGAAGCGCCCAGGGACCGAATACCGGCTGAATGCAGACCACTGCACAGATCAGCAGGCAGGCAGTAAACGATCGCTGGAACACGCCGTCACACCAACACCAACTGGAAAGCTGTTCGTCTCGAAGAAGCTGACGATACTCAGAAGGCTTGAGGAGTGAAGAGATACTCTTGGCTCCGAAGCAGAAACATAATGCGATGTTGCCAGCGTACTTCCTTATATACCCACGCTGTGGGGCGGAGTTACGCTATGCAAATTCCGCATGCCCATGGCATTGGCGCTGCCATTGGGCGTTTTCTAGATCTCGAAGATGATAGGCTTCTAAGCGAAACCCCCATTCGTCAGTCACTGACGTTACTCGGAGTGACTGAACGAAAGGGAACAAGTATTTGATACACTGCCGATTTTGCAGGTTTGCCCACTTACAAAGCATGAAGAAGTCTGTAATTTTTATCATAGGTACTCTTCAACTGTGAGTGACGGAATCTAAAACAAAAATCCAGAAAATCACATTGTATGATTTTTAAGTAATTAATTTGCATTTTATTGCATGACATAAGTATTTGATACATCAGAAAAGCATACCTTAATATTTTGTACAGAAACCATTGTTTGCAATTACAGAGATCATACGTTTCCTGTAGTTCTTGACCAGGTTTGCACACACTGTAGCAGGGATTTTGGCCCACTCCTCCATACAGACCTTCTCCAGATCCTTCAGGTTTCGGGGCTGTCGCTGGGCAATACGGACTTTCAGCTCCCTCCAAAGATTTTCTATTGGGTTCAGGTCTGGAGACTGGCTAGGCCACTCCAAGACCTTGAGATGCTTCTTACGGAGCCACTCCTTAGTTGCCCTGGCTGTGTGTTTCGGCTCGTTGTCATGCTGGAAGACCCAGCCACGACCCATCTTCAATGCTCTTACTGAGGGAAGGAGGTTGTTGGCCAAGATCTCGCGATACATGGCCCCATTCATCCTCCCCTCAATACGGTGCAGTCGTCCTGTCCCCTTTGCAGAAAAGCATCCCCAAAGAATGATGTTTCCACCTCCATGCTTCACGGTTGGGATGGTGTTCTTGGGGTTGTACTCATCCTTCTTCTTCCTCCAAACACGGCGAGTGGAGTTTAGACCAAAAAGCTCTATTTTTGTCTCATCAGACCACATGACCTTCTCCCATTCCTCCTCTGGATCATCCAGATGGTCATTGGCAAACTTCAGATGGGCCTGGACAATGGTTTTCTTTGAGACTGTGGTCCCAGCTCTCTTCAGGTCATTGACCAGGTCCTGCTGTGTAGTTCTGGGCTGATCCCTCACCTTTCTCATGATCATTGACGCCCCACGAGGTGAGATCTTGCATGGTGCCCCAGACCGAGGGAGATTGACCGTCATCTTGAACTTCTTCCATTTTCTAATAATTGCGCCAACAGTTGTTGCCTTCTCACCAAGCTGCTTGCCTATTGTCCTGTAGCCCATCCCAGCCTTGTGCAGGTCTACAATTTTATCCATGATGTCCTTACACAGCTCTCTGGTCTTGGCCATTGTGGAGAGGTTGGAGTCTGTTTGATTGAGTGTGTGGACAGGTGTCTTTTATACAGGTAACGAGTTCAAACAGGTGCAGTTAATACAGGTAATGAGTGGAGAACAGGAGGGCTTCTTAAAGAAAAACTAACAAGTCTGTGAGAGCCGAAATTCTTACTGGTTGGTAGGTGATCAAATACTTATGTCATGCAATAAAATGCAAATTAATTATTTAAAAATCATACAATGTGATTTTCTGGATTTTTGTTTTAGATTCCGTCACTCACAGTTGAAGAGTACCTATGATAAAAATTACAGACTTCTACATGCTGTGTAAGTGGGCAAACCTGCAAAATCGGCAGTGTATCAAATACTCCCCACTGTAGATAGAAATGACTCATTCTAAGGTAATAAAAACATAACGGTTCATTAAGTAAGGTCTTTATACACCACTGAAAACATAGTTATGTATATTATATTGCATTTCTGTCAATAGATCCTCATAAATATTACACACTGCACCTTTAAAACAGTAGCCTATTTAATACTGGACACATTTCTTTCATTATGTGGTTCAACTTACTAACTAAATGAATAAATGAGCACTGTAATCGATTACAATTGTTTTAACCAATTTGTTTACAATTTCTTAATTAGTTGCACATAATACACTGCTCAAGAAAATTAAGGGAATACTTAAATCATAAATTGGATCACGATGAACAAAATATTCAAGCTGAAAATCTTTACTTCTTTGAAGTGTCTCCTATGAGCGCAGAATTGTGTCAAACGATTTTGTCAATGGGGAATTGATTGGATGGTTGTGGTTTGCTATTACTGTGATGTCATGTGAGTGACAGGCTGTCCCGCCCTCGGTCCAGTAAACACGGCGTCAGAGAAGAGAAGAGATGCCGCTGCAAATCTTTGATTAAAGATTACGAGGGCACAGATAAATCATTTATACGGTAATAAATACTGTATAAAATAAGAATTGTCAATTTTCATTTCATGGTGACTTTAAAGATAGACTTTAAAGTGATCTCTAATCTTACGGTTGCATCCGAATATGCGTAGTTCCATTGGCTACTATAGTAGGCAATAACAGTAGCCTATGTCAAAAGAGTAAATGTCCACGTTCACAGTTTTCATACAATGAAATCATGTGTTTCATGATCAAAAGTGCACATCTAATGGACACTATACTATCCCATTAGGCCATGGGAGAAGAGTTGTGAATGACAGTGAAGGAAAGCATCCGACACTGTTAGGTCACATGACAGTGACAATATAAAGAATGTAGTATGTCTGGATTGCATTCATACAACACACATTCATAGAACGTATTTTTTAGCATTCACAAAGTACTTATTCAAAAGAAGTACTTAGAAAGTATGATATTCTGGCCCATACGGAAATGCAATATATGTACATATATGTCCCTATATCCGAGTAGTGATGTCATATATGTTTCATATAAGGCAATACATTATTTGCACATATATACATCCTCATGATATATGAAGATATAGGTTCATACCATGTATGAAATACCCATAGAAGAATTATTATATATACATATATTTAAATTATTTATATGATGACTTTTTATATGGTACTGTATGTTAATGCCATATATGTAAACAATATATGTCTAATTTATATATGCAAGTTTATTTAAACAACATATATGCAAACATTCAGTATGCTTATATAAGATTTTATATGGATTTATGTAGTTGTATATCGCATATAAAATACCTATGGTAAAATTTGTATATATGCATATATTACAGATATTTATATAATGAATTTCTATATGGTACTGTGCAGTATGTTAAGATCATATATGTAAACAATATATATTTGTAATAATTTATATTTGTAAAAAGTTTATTTAAACATATGCAAACATGTTCTATGCTCATAGAATTCTCTTATTAATTTTGGGCAGTCTACACTGTCAAATTGTTTTTAATTTTATTTGAAATTGGATCACATGAGTAACTATGGCTGATGGCAAATGTTCATAACTTGTATTAAAATATATGTAGGCTAACAAATATATGAAGCCATGTTTAATAAAGTATATTTGTATAATTATGCAATTCATATACATAATACAAAAGAATATGAGACAGACATTATGAACATGTATTTTACATATAAATTTTGTCAGGGTTCTGTCACTTGGATAAGGTTTTATTCTTGGTTTGGTGACAGCTCTGACACTCCTATTGTCTTGCGGGTTTGAGTTCGCTCAGATAATGCGCTCTTCTGTCTGTGTGAATTGCTTTGTGTGGTGTTTGGATCCTG
Source organism: Coreius guichenoti (assembly GCA_039654105.1). NCBI lineage: Eukaryota > Metazoa > Chordata > Actinopteri > Cypriniformes > Gobionidae > Coreius > Coreius guichenoti. The sequence goes on along the minus strand of CM077173.1, from coordinate 10,291,383 downwards.
GCATTTCATTCTAGTTTGGTTTTGGTTCAGGCTTCGGACATTAATGCTCCATGTGTTTTTTACCCCTGTTGTGAGCGTACGCTTGGTCTTGTGTGAGCATGTAGTTTTGCTTGGGCAGTATACACTCTTTTGTCCGTGTGTTGTGTGTTTGTTTAGCACACGGCTCGTGCTCATCATCAGCCACGTACTTTCATGTTTTGTTCAGTGTAGCATGAAGGGGTTTGTTTGTGTTTTGTTTGTTTATTTTTGAAGTCTAATAAAAAGCCCATTAACCTCTGCATCCTTGAGTCCTTCTTCATCCCTTGCCTCACCTGACAATAAGTAACATTAAAAATATTTTATATTTTAAATTTCATTTCTGAGTTTCATAGCTGTGCATATATGTGCATTTATGTTTTTACTCTATATGAGCATATTAGGATATTTCATATATGAGGCATATATGTCAAAATATGTATTATACTTACATAAACATATAATATATGGGATAATGCATTTTATTGCATGACATAAGTATTTGATCACCTACCAACCAGTAAGAATTCCGGCTCTCACAGACCTGTTAGTTTTTCTTTAGGAAGCCCTACTGTTCTCCACTCATTACCTGTATTAACTGCACCTGTTTGAACTCGTTACCTGTATAAAAGACACCTGTCCACACACTCAATCAAACAGACTCCAACCTCTCCACAATGGCCAAGACCAGAGAGCTGTGTAAGGACATCAGGGATAAAATTGTAGACCTGCATAAGGCTGGGACGGGCTACAGGACAATAGGCAAGCAGCTTGGTGAGAAGGCAACAACTGTTGGCGCAATTATTAGAAAATGGAAGAAGTTCAAGATGACGGTCAATCTCCCTCGGTCTGGGGCACCATGCAAGATCTCACCTCGTGGGGCATCAATGATCATGAGAAAGGTGAGGGATCAGCCCAGAACTACACGGCAGGACCTGGTCAATGACCTGAAGAGAGCTGGGACCACAGTCTCAAAGAAAACCATTAGTAAAACACTACGCCGTCATGGATTAAAATCCTGCAGCGCACGCAAGGTCCCCCTGCTCAAGCCAGCGCATGTCCAGGCCCATCTGAAGTTTGCCAATGACCATCTGGATGATCCAGAGGAGGAATGGGAGAAGGTCATGTGGTCTGAGGAGACAAAAATAGAGCTTTTTGGTCTAAACTCCACTCGCCGTGTTTGGAGGAAGAAGAAGGATGAGTACAACCCCAAGAACACCATCCCAACCATGAAGCATGGAGGTGGAAACATCATTCTTTGGGGATGCTTTTCTGCAAAGGGGACAGGACGACTGCACCGTATTGAGGGGAGGATGGATGGGCCATGTATCGCGAGATCTTGGCCAACAACCTCCTTCCCTCAGTAAGAGCATTGAAGATGGGTCGTGGCTGGGTCTTCCAGCATGACAACGACACGAAACACACAGCCAGGGCAACTAAGGAGTGGCTCCGTAAGAAGCATCTCAAGGTCCTGGAGTGGCCTAGCCAGTCTCCAGACCTGAACCCAATAGAAAATCTTTGGAGGGAGCTGAAAGTCGGTATTGCCCAGCGACAGCCCCGAAACCTGAAGGATCTGGAGAAGGTCTGTATGGAGGAGTGGGCCAAAATCCCTGCTGCAGTGTGTGCAAACCTGGTCAAGAACTACAGGAAACGTATGATCTCTGTAATTGCAAACAAAAGTTTCTGTACCAAATATTAAGTTCTGCTTTTCTGATGTATCAAATACTTATGTCATGCAATAAAATGCAAATTAATTATTTAAAAATCATACAATGTGATTTTCTGGATTTTTGTTTTAGATTCCGTCTCTCACAGTTGAAGTGTATCTATGATAAAAATTACAGACTTCTACATGCTTTGTAAGTGGGCAAACCTGCAAAATCGGCAGTGTATCAAATACTTGTTCTCCCCACTGTATTGATATTTCATATATGCACATATATTACATTTCCGTATGGGGGATGCAGCCAATATCTGTATCTTACAGCATGTCTTACAGTACATAGAATTTTTTCTCAAAATCTCATATCAGAGCATCAACCCTGTGCCCTTATAATTTCAGTTTTCTTAAGAGCAGAAATCTTTAACACACTTGATATGGCTGGTTCTGCTGGGAAAACCACTTGCAATGCTTTCTCGCTCTTCTCCATTTACTTTCTATCTCAGGTGGGCCAAGTGGCTCTTTCTGTAGAGCAGTCTAGATAGAGATGGGAGCAGTCTGGATTTGCCCCATCTCAACTCCCACAGTACACAGAACTTGTTTCAAGTGCCAGTTCAATAATGACTGTAAATCACTAGTGTTCACAGGAATAATAGAAACTGCATATTCACATGAGGTTCTTGGAGGAAATGGCCAGAATGATCCCTCTCTCCCTCCCCCTCCCCCTCCCCCTCCCCCTCCCTCTCCCCCTCCCTCTCCCCCTCCCTCTCCCTCTCCCTCTCCCTCTCCCTCTCTCTCTCTCTCTCTCTCTCTTTCTCGGAAGCTCGGAAACTGAGTGTTTTATGGGCTATGGGCCTAATACACAACATGAACTACATTCCCCAACACACACACATACACACACACACTAATGTGTAATCTACACTGGACTGGAAACAGTGTGACAGGCCGAGTCATAACATTAAATGCAAAATCATATAGTGTGAGCTAAATTCATGGTTTTGAATGTAGAGATAATTATGCATGCAGCGTCAACTTCACAGGATGGTTCTGCTTTATGATGCAAAAACATGCCGTACATCATCCGTATTCTCAGGCAACAGAAAAGGTGACCTTAAGAAACATCTAATAGATTTTTTAATTGGAAAACTTTCAATCTTGCTTGTGATGTAAATAATTAGCTATACTGTTTTGGTCCTTAATGATCAAAAGAATAAGGCTCATCCATTTGAAGAGGGATTGTTACTGATAATGATAAACTTTTTTTCTAAATATTTCATAAATTATTCTCATTGTATTAACTTTCAGGAGAAGAAACAAGTCTTATTTTACGTAGTCTGGGCTGATCATCATTAATGTGAAATGTGTGTATAATTTAAAATATTTAGACTTCAGAACCCTGACGACAGGTCGAAATTTAGGGTCAAAATGGAATGCCAAAACTGATGCAGGCAATAAATGAAGAGAGGGAAAAGTCAGTAAACAAGTTCCGTCTGAACACAGCTATGAAATGTGGCTGTGTGAGATGTTTATGTAATGCATGATGCTCATGTAATTAATTTTTCTGCCTACCAGAATTCACTGTGGCTGTGATCTTTGGCCATTAATCACGACTATCAATTAACGCAAAGACAAAACAGCAGCTGGTACAAATAATTAAAAAAAAAAAAATGTCAAGGACAACCTGCAGCACATTTTTAACTGTAAGAATGAGCTGAGATGACATGGTAACTGATGAAGTATTTAAGAAAGAGGATGAGTGAGTAAGCGACAAAGAAAAATAAGCATGCGAGAAGCTGTACGAAAAAACAGAGAAAAAGCAACCCTATTGACCGCAAATGATGTATTACCAATCCCTTGGGCAGTCTAAATTGGTAAAATGTGTCATGTGGGTGATGTTCTGAGAAGTAACAGCACAAGATAAGGCAGTGAGGCCTGTAAAAAGCAACTGGTTCATTTACCAGGGGACTCAAGAGCCAACTAATTCAGAAGAGAAACAAGAATCTACCAATCATGCTGTAAACTGAACAGTGCAAGGTAAAGTGAAAGTATGTGAAATGCATCTAACTACATTAGAACTTTAGACTGGTATCTGATTTGAACTTTAGACTGGTATCTGATTTGAACTTTAGACTGGTATCTGATTTGAACTTTAGACTGTTATCTGATTTGAACTTTAGACTGGTATCTGATTTGAACTTTAGACTGTTATCTGATTTGAACTTTAGACTGGTATCTGATTTGAACTTTAGACTGGTATCTGATTTGATGTGTCAAGCCAGTTTAATGCAGGTGCACATTCCCCTTCAAATTTTAGAGTCAAGTTATTTTAAATGCAACTTTAAATGCAAAAAATATAACTATTTGCAAATCACACATTAACAAGTCAGGTAGTCATTCATAGATTTTTTTTTTTTTTAAATTGCTTTAAACTGAAAATTCTGTAATCGACCAACCCTCGTGTCTCTCCACAGTCATATGACTTTTTTTTTCTGTGGAAAATTGATTCTTTTTTTTCTTTTTTTTCAAAAAGTGAAAATTCATGACGATCACTATAGCTGTCAAGTTCATTTGTTTGGTTTATTAAATTAAGTAATAGGTTAGGATTTAAAGCCAGGTCCCCATTCAGGTTAAATAAAACATGTACTACTAGATTGTCACATCTTGCCCTAATAGAAAGTAACAGCTAAGTAGATAAAAAGCATTTTCCTTTCCTTTTCATTTCTTATTTCGTTCATCTATAGGCACCAAGTGAACCAGCACTCCTGTCCTCTTAATAAAATAATTTCCATGACACCCCTGGTGCGTGGTGATGCATAATGTGTGAAATTTTTGTGATCGTAACTCGTTTTATGTGGATCGAGTGTCAAGTGTCAGTGTTTTATTGGATGTTGAGTGCTGTAAACATAGATACTGTCATGTGAGAAAAATTTCAGACCTGTCTGACAATAAAGTATCATATCATATCATATCATATCATGTCATATCATATCATATCATATCATATCATATCATATCATATCATATCATATCATTCTCCACTTTTGCTTAAATATCCGATTCACTCAGCACAAGAAATAGGCATCACAGGAAATACCAACAAAAACAATCTATTTTATTTTTATGTGAAGTCTAATGTGAGTATGTGGAGTTTTAGGTGGCATATGAGATCTTTTTTAGTGATAGATCATTTGTATGTGCAATCCCTTTGAGATTCTTAGTAATTCTGTGTTTGCTTGTAAATCTTTCCATGAAATCTATCTGCCATAAAATTCAGCAATGGTCTGGTATTTAAATATAAATGAATGGTCTCATTTCCCAGTAAAACAAGTATGCACACTTGAATGAGCAATTAAGTGCTATCCTAATGAAAACATAAAACGGAAAACTGTGTTACTTCACTAGTGTCACGCAGTGGCTGTATAAATATCGCACAAAGATGAAGAACTCCCGAAAATAGTCTTTAATACAACTAAGACGGCACCAAACAATGAACACTGCATCAAAACAGAGCATACACGTTACAACTAGTTACTTAAATAGTCTGATTACATAACTTACATGCGTTACCCCCAACTCTGATTATAATAGTGAAAATGTATAATATATTTAATTTATATAGCATTTAGTTCCGGTTCTCAAATCTGACTGAGCGGCACACTAATTCATTGAATTATTCATTCATTCATTCGATTTAGTCAAACACTCTGAATTATTCAGGAATGAAACAAATGACTGTCCTTACAAGTGATCATTCATTTAATCGATTTGTTTGAAAACACATGTAAGATTTTTAGATGAAAATATCCAAAAACCACTAGAACAATGTTATATATTTTGTTGACTTGTATACTTACATTATCCCAAACGTTTCCAACAATGTTTAAATCCAGAGAAATCAGCAGTTTTAACCAGTGTTACAGACCATGTCCTTGCGTCGCCTGTCAATGGCGTCATATCCTCGCTACCCTTGATTTCCAGTTTTACTTTCGTAGAAACCATGGAAACATCAAAGACGCTTTATATATTATGTGTTTTATTAGACAGGCGAGCAACTGTTTGGATATACATTTATCAACAGAAAACTGATCATTGTTATACAGCACAACACGGTTGGTCTTATTGTTTGAATCGCTTGTTTTCTTGATTCACCGCGAGAAACGTTTTTACCGTGTCTCAGAGACAACACTATTTTGTCAAGTGACTAACATAGCACAATCAGAGAGAGCTTTCTCCATCATACATTTTAAAATGTAATTTAGCAACAGTCATTTAATCATCCTTTATTTATTCTAATATCGATCTAGATTACTGCAAGTCTCTCATACCAGCCACCGAGCGAACACACAGAGTAATGTTATAACATAACTTTCAACACACTCAAATGTATTTAGTATGATTGTTTTAGCCATGTAAAACAGCGCTGTTACCCCACATATGCAGCGATAAGAGCAGAAGTGAGTGGCTGACTGCAGCATAAGCATAATAAAAGCTCAGAGACCGGTGTTTCGTGCGGGTCTCTCTCATTAGCATTCGCTCCCAATGGCTCTCGGCGCGTCCTACTTCATACCACCGTAACGTTAATAAAACTTTAATACATTCGCTCATTCTAAAACATTCGCTCATTCGAACATAATTTCTGCCTGAGTCTGTCGGATTCCTTTCCATCGGCTGAGGAGGTGAAGAGTCAAGACTACAACTCCCATGATTCCACGCTCATTCACGACATCATCAAGCTATGCCTTTGTTTTGAATAAGCGACCTCTACTGGCAAAAATTACATATTGTACCTTTAATTCTGCTTGGGCTTGGTGGAGCAAAAATTTACACAAGTAACTGCAATATTGTTTAAAATGTAAGTTACTCATCATTAAAGTTGCAATGAAACGGAAGTAGCAATAGATTTTTTCTTCCATATTGTGATGTTCATCCGAGTGAAACAGATTACAGAAAAAGAAAAAACTGTAGGGCGTGGACTTGGACCAATGCATCGGTTGTTGACTGGATGTGGATATGTGGGTTTTGCACTCAAAAGTGGAGGCCGATGACTGTGAGCTTGCAGGGACAGGGTTTAAGTGACTATATAATTGGAGAAGTCCTGCATATGTCAACAGTTTTGAATAAACATTACGAGGTAAAAATAAAGAAAGAAACATATGCAGATGAACAGTTCACAATAAGATCAATAAGATGCATTTAGAAAGATGTAGTAGATGTAGTATGCGTAGATGTAGTAACACGTGAATTACAATTTAGCATGACTCCTCATACCTTTATTGTATATCTTGATTTGTCATAAGTTTATCTATTATGTGTGGACTATGGGAGGGGCTGAATGCTGCAGTAATTATACTGATGGCATAGAACAAATCATTAAGCAGCCATATGTCCATTCGCCCCAAAAATCTCGTGACTGTCCTCCAGAAGCTCTCCGTTCCAGGCCCAATCTCTTTAGGTTTTCCATGGGGACTCGTTTGGAATTAAGCACAAAGTGATTTTTAATTGGCCATATGTTGCAACATCTCTCTCATTTAAGACAAAGGCAAGTCAAATGAACCACCAATGAAGGAGAACAGTTATATCCAAAAGGTGCACATGTATTTAAATAAAGAGAGAGAGAAAAAAAGGGGGGGGGGGGGGGGGGTTACATAACCATCACTGAGGTAGATTACTGAAATATTCATCATACCACACTCTGTTCATATCCCTGAGAGCTATACTTGAGGGAATTCTCTGCATCTGCATTGGCTCAAAAGCTTCTCTCTCTCTCTCTCTCTCTCTCTCTCTTCTATCAATGTTCTGACTGGAAAAACTCAGTTCACTACAAATACTTGAAGAGATGTGCATTTTGTCACCATACAGAATTCAGCACAATTTATTAGTTTGAGGGAGATTATAGAATTGATCAGGATGGAACTGAACAAACTATGTACGCCGCCTAGTGGTACTGGATGAGAAAAGTGTGAAAACAGTGCTGGCTTAATCAAATTCACTTTAGTATCCTAAAGGTTTGTCATTTGGATTTCATTTATTAGGCTATTATAAATTGGAGCACTGCTATATTTGATTCTTATTGACAAGTCGTGCATTCAGTGGTCTTAATATTTCTGCACACTGAAGACAAAATAATTCGATTTTTGCCTTAAATCCATAATTAATAATTGACAACAATCGAAATATGATTTAGAAATAATGACCGACTGGTTTACTGTAGGCTACTTACGGTAGAAGACATACTCCGTGTTATTGGACCAGTTTCTGTCATCTGTATGTCTGTTGTGAGGAGATGTGGTGAGTGATGAATTGCACGCGACGATGTGGAATCCGCTCTCCGCGAGCATATCAAACGCTCGCTCCAGGTGGCGAAACTTCAGGGAAAACTGGGAAGTGTATCGCTCAGGTGGCCTGTCAGGATCCCGGCTCTCGTTTAACGTGTCCCCGAAAACTTCTTTAGCCAGACCGACCCTTCCGCAAATAAAGATTTTGGGTATTCCTCGAGCTTTTGGATCAGGGTCCCTCCCGAAGGCGCACGAGCTCTTGTATCCCACCGTGATGAAGCCGTAGTGCCTATCGTGCGCGTCCAGGTAAGATACAGGGAACAACCTCTGATCGCTTCCCTGGGATGCTTCGTCAAAATCACTGTTAATATAATCATCTGGTGTCAGGATTTTGACGAGCTCGGGCAGCTGGAAGAACTCAGCCTCCCTTTTCAGCCTCCCTTTCTCCGGAAAATAATCCGGCAGGACCACGTTCTTATCGCGGAGATAGTCCAACACATATCGAAACAGAAATCCGTCCCTGTCAATGAAGTAGCGTCCCTTGATGTCCTGCGCGAGGTCGTTGGAAATGTCCTTTTTAGTGAATAATTTACCCAGCAGTGAGTTTGGCACGCTGGTGAGGGTGGCATGGCGTGTGTAGTACACCTGTCCACCTACATTGAGCTCAACCACATCGGAAGAGCAACTCTGAGCACATCCACCGTCCTTGGGCGTTTGATAAGTCCTGCAATTTTCAGTCAGGGCCATTTTGGCGTTGCACACTTCAAAAAATGAAAAAGTGAATATGCAAAAGTTTTTGATTTGGGTTTAGTGAGCAAAAAGTCAAGCGGAACATAACCTGCACACTCTTTAACAGCCGTCCACAGTCCATTATGTTATGCACAGCATCTCTGAGACCTTCATAAAAGTCTAAATGTATCAAAATGACACAATTAGACTATTAGGCTTCTCTATCAAATGATGTACGCATCATGAACACTCATCTCCTGTTATTTATTACAATGTAGAAGAGCTCTCACCGAAGGGATCCAATTGTGCAGCTCATGCTGAAAATCCCAAAATAAGTTCTGCTTATAAAAAATGAAAAACTGCACCAAGCAAGACAGCTTCAACTTCCTTCAGAAGAGTGTCTCTCTCATGAAATCTGGTCCATCCCGAACAGTTAGTCTACATGTACCTGGCACCCACCCACCGTTTCAGTAAAAGGATCTCGAGTGCGTTGGGAAGTTTGAGCATCCTTACTCTCCAGAGCATCAGCGGCGTAGTGCGAATGAATGCAGCGTGCTGAGAGAGGCTTTGGACGGGGGAGGGAGACCATTCTTAGGGAGATGAGCCTTACATCATCTTAAAGGAAAATGACAGCTGGAAAGATACAAGCATTGCATCCTTCTTCTCCAGATTTCCAAATATGCTCATGCAATTATTAAGCTAGATAAGAACATCAATTGGTTAGGTTGCAATATAAATTTTCATCTCAGAACTTCATTGATTTATTAGCAGTGGTTGAGCTCAAATCCCAAATGCTTTCCCAGAGATGAGCTTTGATAAGTTTTAGGGGACTTCAGTGTATGCTACGGTTTCAGTACCACGGACAGTTCCCCACAAACTTGGTTCCAGTTGGCTTACTAGCTATTACAGTAATCTGAGCATTGCATGATATTCAATAGTGCATTGGCTTTATGTAATGTGGCTTTCTTGTCACTATTACAACTCAGCAGCATTTCAGTTCTATCGCTTTTGCACTTACAGAATATATTGTAAAATCCACTGTGAACTCATATCACAGATTTAATGGCATTTTATTGCCTAGCACTCACAAGATTGCATGCACCCAGAGGATCCTTTGAGTTAGAGAACATGTTTATTTAGGCATGCAAACCTCTGGCATTGTGTGCTGATCTCGTTTCAAGGAATTTGTGAGCTCGGCTTCACTGAGCGATGGCTTTTAAGCTGTGGTCACGCTTACCCTGCTAATTTTGTGTATTCTGCTGAAAAAGTGTTGCTAGGCACCGACAGGAGAAACTGTGAGTGGGATTCAGATAGCAAATGCTCTGCTGTTTTCTTTTTTATCTGCAATAATGTTTCATTGTAAAGGAACCGCAATTTGATGCATTAATACGTACAGTAATACAGGCATGCACATAATGATATCTTCTGAATTCAAGTTGGTTCCCTCTTAGGGACTGCTAAAAATACTCAATTCTCAGATGATATGAATCATTTGACTATAGACTGCCAGCATGTACTCTGTCTGTTTGATTTGATTCAGTCCTCATTTAAAAGCAGGACTTGGAAGTACTACATGATGACATGCAAAGTTGAAGACATGCCTGCAGCCACTTAAATAATGCAGGACAACTCTTCAGGTACACATCCAGCACGCTTTACTCATCCAGCCCTGTTTGGATGCGTATTTTCAATCACTGTAAGATGTATAAAATGTAAATTAAGAAATGTAATAGGTCAAACTAAAATTAGCATTAACCCATTCATCCACTGATTAATGTAAAGCTTGCAGATTGCATTACAGATAATCCATGTATAAACACATATTATCTTTTCATTACTAGGATTACTGGTCAAACTGTGTGGTCTTCATCCATCCATAAGCATAACACATACACTTCGGAGGAGGGAGTCGTCATAGCTGTGCAGCAATCCATTGACCTAGATTTTTAGTATTCTCTGGATTTCAGCCACCCCTGCCTCAGAGAGGAGCCATTTATGTGGATTTGGATGGTTCTGCATTTGGAGGGCTGTGTTGCTGCCTTCGTGCTTAATGGAAGCAGAAGAGTGCCATTATTGCAATTATTTATTTTTCAGCTCCATGGTGTGCTTTTGAGAGTGAGGATTTGATCCTGTTGCTTGCGGTAAACATATTGCCTAGTGATTTCTATCCATATTTTTTAATGGTTTCATTATTCCTGACAGTTTTGTTAATGATAAAGTTTGGGAGGAGCATGTTCAAATGATCTATCCAATCAACTCGTCATCAGCAATTGTCACGTCTAATCCTATCAGCATAAGAGGAGGCATATATATATATATATATATATATATATAAACACATTCGACTCCGCGATTCCGCGACAGTTTTCAGCATCCCTCCACCACCCCAACTCCCCACTCTTGGCTTGTTCCTACCACAGCCAGGAATATGGGGGGAGTACTCTGGGTTCGGGCCAAATACCAAGCCTGGCGCTCTCTCCTCGGACAGCATGCCAAATACGCATACCATTTATTCTATCTGACTTATTTGTAAGTGTGAACTCATGAATAGAGTTATGTACATGAAAATGTAAATGGACATACAGACCACCTCATTTCCTACATCTGCTGTTTCTTAGATGCATATCTATGAAGCTGTGTTATTTTAGCACCATTAAGACACTATTAAAGTTTTATTAATATGTTGAATGTACTAAAAACAGAAAAGATTTTCCTTTGCGTTTTTCGCATACAGACGACAATGTTGTCAAAACGATCCCTGTTCACACAGAACCGGGGGGGGGGGGGGGGGGGGGGGGGGGGGGGTGGGGGGGGGGGGGGTTGGCAGTAGATGGCGATGTCACTTTGTAAAGAAACACTACGCATCTAAAGACTGAACACATAATACACATGCACATGATGTCAACGTTTTCACAAATTCGCATTTTTGTAGTTTACACAGAGACAACAACAGTATCAGTTTTCAAAAACTTGCAATTTGAAACCGATTCCAATTCGTGTAAACGGCCCCAAAGTGCAGTGGTTAACATGCTTCTGCATTTGTAATGGATAAATACTGGGGTGTGATGATACACTTAGCTCATGAGACAAGACGATACACAATATTAGGTTCACGAGAACGAAACGACGATATTTTAACACTATTTTAAGAAATCATATATGCCAAAATATATGACTGGAAACGTGGTCTGTTATTCAACTAAAAGTCACAAAATGCAAAACAATGCAGGTACTACTAATAATCTTGTAATGAGTCACATTAGTTCTAATTTCGAATTTTCGTATGAATTATCATATGCAGTAAAAGACAGAACTATAAGCACTATATGATGTGAAATCGATGAGAAATATTGTCATGTTTTAATATCGCAAGATCACGTGGCACATGCTTTCAGTGTTTGAAATGCATCAAACACATCAAAAGTATGTTTCCACTCCAAAACCTATACAGTAGATATTAAAAAGTATATCAAAACAGCAAAAACATTCATCTTTCTTTGCTGAAGCCATACTTTTGTTGATTTAGATGAGTGTTTTGGATCGTCATGCTGAAAGTTCTCTTCATTTTCAGCTTTCTAGCAGAAGCCAGAAGGTTCTGTGCCAAAAACAGCTAGTACTTGGAGCTGTAATTCCCGCCACCTTCACTAAAGCCCCAGTTCCAGCTGAAGAAAAGCCCCCACTGCATGATGCTGCCCCCACCAGGCTTCAATGTAGGCACTCATGTGTGAGACCACTTTTCTCTTTGTCTTCTCATCAAATTTGAAGGGATGCCCCATTCATGATAATGACACTGTCGTGTCAAAACCTTTTCCACTTGTTGATGACTGTCTTCCCTCCATGGTATATCTAATGCATGCAACCAAGATCTTACAAGAACAGTTGAGATTTATTTGCAGTGAAACAGAATCACTTCAGGTGAAGACAGGCACTTGTTTTCGCATGAGCTTGATGATTAGTTTATTCTGAACACGTACCCAATTATACATTTATTTTTCATACATCTTCTGGTGCTCAGTGGTATTGCACAGGTTGTAATTTTTTTGTTTAATTTATTTACATAAAAAATATCTGTTTAACCAGGGGTGTGTAGATTTTAATATCCACTGTGCATAATTTGGTGTTTATTTCAATAATTACTCTAATAGCAGCACTTCAGTTGAAGAGTCACATGATATTCTGAGTCATTAAATTGAACACTGTTACCTTAAAAACTTGACCTGACCCTACTTTCATTATTGTAACCCAATGTAGATTCATTCAAGATTTTTCAATAATTTATATTATTATAATGTTTATTCTAATAAATAATAAAAAATTAAAAAAAAAACTTTAAAAAAAAACCTGTTTACATTTTCTTTATTTAAAAATGTAATTACTGACAGCACAGGTCATTGCTGAATTTTTGGTTGGTGAATTGCAGAACAGGGGTCCACTCTTTGTACCTCGTTTAATACATCTGAGATGATCTGACAGATGCCAGGTCTTCTAATCGTTAACTGATTGTTAAATAACTGATCTCTGGCTAATTTGGTTCATCAAAGGATTTGCGGATATGATTATATCTAGATTATCTGGATTAAATTGTCTGAGATTACTGCACGTTTTGAGTTCATTGGAAAGTGCAGATGAATCGATACTGGAAACCATGATCAGCAATGCAGCGATTGGCTGGCGGCAAGACAGCAACGTAATGACATCATATTAAAAAAGAGCATCACACACCTGACGAAAAACTTGAATTTCTGGACCTTTATAAGGAAACACCCAAGCGACCAAAACGACACAAAAATTACAATAAATAAATGAAATGTGTACTGTTTGCTACATGATTCATTTTCATTATTTTGCGATTTCTAGTATTTGTACAGGATATACATTTTTATTTCAATGTTAACAATTCATTTAATTTTACCTGTGAAGCAGATTTGTTACATGACAACATTAATTAAAGTTTCTTAGGGGTCAAGAACAAGAAAAAAAATTGCCAGGAACATACAGGATTAAAGAGTATTATTTTACAATAAATTACTGTAGTCAGAAATTTACTGTGAAATCAATGCATACTGGGTCATTTTCTTACAAATTACTGTGAATCAACAGCAGAATGATGCTGACATTACAGTAACTTACTGCTCTTGTTTTATTGTGATTTCACATTATAATGTTGTCTTTAATCATTTTTTAATTCTTTACCACTGTAATTGTTTTGAAGTCACCATAATGGTGATCAGTGTTCCATTAGCTTGGGATCTTGGACCCTCTGTATTCATATTCCGATTTCTGTTCTAGCCAAGTCAGAAATGTGACAAATAAAAAAACAATTTGTTAAAATGATTACAAGCTAGAATATGAAATAGTTTAGTCAAATTATTCTTTGCATGAATATGAAGATTTTTTTTTGTATTATTTAAGCATGAAGATTTAACAATAACTTTCAAATGCATAACTGTTTGTAGATGGATCGTTCACAATGAATCAACTGCTGAGATTCATCTTTGAAAGATGTGACATCATCTTGTAAACATCACCTAATGGTGCACAGACATCAATACTTGACATACAAAACACAACAATGGTGACACTCAATAAATAATAAAAACATTTATACAACATAAACCAACATTACAAAATAAACCAACAGCACAAACTGCTAAAAGCGAAGCAAAAATAAGTTCAACAGCACAGATAAAACCAACAAGAATCAAGAAAATCCACAGCATAATCTATACATGCCGCACTGCATGCTGGGTACCGTCATAGAACATATGCACTGTAAATACAGTATGATGTTGTTTGTTTACAGTAAATTGTGTTTTCCAATACTGTAAACTCACAGTAAAACCACTTTTTAGTGCAGTTAGATACAAGAAAAGTGAAATTACTGTGAAAGCAATGCAATTATTAACCTGGAATATACTGTCATTTCACACTAAAAGTTTTTTTAGCATTTTTTTTTACAGTTATCTATGGGGTTCCATTTGTGCCAAAAATAAGTCGACTGCTTTGTGCTTTGTACTATACATTTGTTCTTGTCAACAGTCATTGCCAACTTGTTCAGATAAATTAGTATACGTTTATGTGTATGCTCTCTGTTTATGTCGTCTTGCAATGTTGTCTTTATTGTCATCTTGCTATGTTGTCCTTACTGTCGTCTTGCTATGTCGTCTTTACTGTCGTCTTACTATGTCGTCCTTACTGTAGTCTTGCTATGTCGTCTTGCTATGTCATCCTTACTGTTGTCTTGCTATTTCGTCTTGCTATGTCGTCTTTACTGTCGTCTTGCTATGTCGTCTTTACTGTTGTCTTTACTGTCGTCTTGCTATGTCGTCTTGTTATGTCGTCCTTACTGTTGTCTTGCTATGTCGTCTTGCTATGTCGTCTTTACTGTCGTCTTGCTATGTCGTCTTTACTGTTGTCTTTACTGTCGTCTTGCTATGTTGTCTTTATTGTCGTCTTGCTGTGTCGTCCTCACTGTCATCTTGCTATGTCATCCCACTGTCGTCTTGCTATGTCGTCCTCACTGTCGTCTTGCTATGTCTACCTGCTATGTCGTCTTTATTGTCGTCTTGCTATGTCATCCTCACTGTCGTCTTGCTATGTCGTCCTTACTGTCATCTTGCTACGTCATCCTCACTGTCGACTTGCTATGTTGTCCTCACTGTCGTCTTGCTGTGTCGTCCTCACTGTCGTCTTGCTATGTCTACCTGCTATGTCGCCTTTATTGTCGTCTTGCTATGTCATACTCACTGTCGTCTTGCTATGTCATACTCACTGTCGTCTTGCTATGTCTTGCTAATTTGGTTCATCAAAGGATTTGCGGATATGATTATATCTAGATTATCTGGATTAAATTGTCTGAGATTACTGCACGTTTTGAGTTCATTGGAAAGTGCAGATGAATCGATACTGGAAACCATGATCAGCAATGCAGCGATTGGCTGGCGGCAAGACAGCAACGTAATGACATCATATTAAAAAAGAGCATCACACACCTGACGAAAAACTTGAATTTCTGGACCTTTATAAGGAAACACCCAAGCGACCAAAACGACACAAAAATTACAATAAATAAATGAAATGTGTACTGTTTGCTACATGATTCATTTTCATTATTTTGCGATTTCTAGTATTTGTACAGGATATACATTTTTATTTCAATGTTAACAATTCATTTAATTTTACCTGTGAAGCAGATTTGTTACATGACAACATTAATTAAAGTTTCTTAGGGGTCAAGAACAAGAAAAAAAATTGCCAGGAACATACAGGATTAAAGAGTATTATTTTACAATAAATTACTGTAGTCAGAAATTTACTGTGAAATCAATGCATACTGGGTCATTTTCTTACAAATTACTGTGAATCAACAGCAGAATGATGCTGACATTACAGTAACTTACTGCTCTTGTTTTATTGTGATTTCACATTATAATGTTGTCTTTAATCATTTTTTAATTCTTTACCACTGTAATTGTTTTGAAGTCACCATAATGGTGATCAGTGTTCCATTAGCTTGGGATCTTGGACCCTCTGTATTCATATTCCGATTTCTGTTCTAGCCAAGTCAGAAATGTGACAAATAAAAAAACAATTTGTTAAAATGATTACAAGCTAGAATATGAAATAGTTTAGTCAAATTATTCTTTGCATGAATATGAAGATTTTTTTTTGTATTATTTAAGCATGAAGATTTAACAATAACTTTCAAATGCATAACTGTTTGTAGATGGATCGTTCACAATGAATCAACTGCTGAGATTCATCTTTGAAAGATGTGACATCATCTTGTAAACATCACCTAATGGTGCACAGACATCAATACTTGACATACAAAACACAACAATGGTGACACTCAATAAATAATAAAAACATTTATACAACATAAACCAACATTACAAAATAAACCAACAGCACAAACTGCTAAAAGCGAAGCAAAAATAAGTTCAACAGCACAGATAAAACCAACAAGAATCAAGAAAATCCACAGCATAATCTATACATGCCGCACTGCATGCTGGGTACCGTCATAGAACATATGCACTGTAAATACAGTATGATGTTGTTTGTTTACAGTAAATTGTGTTTTCCAATACTGTAAACTCACAGTAAAACCACTTTTTAGTGCAGTTAGATACAAGAAAAGTGAAATTACTGTGAAAGCAATGCAATTATTAACCTGGAATATACTGTCATTTCACACTAAAAGTTTTTTTAGCATTTTTTTTTACAGTTATCTATGGGGTTCCATTTGTGCCAAAAATAAGTCGACTGCTTTGTGCTTTGTACTATACATTTGTTCTTGTCAACAGTCATTGCCAACTTGTTCAGATAAATTAGTATACGTTTATGTGTATGCTCTCTGTTTATGTCGTCTTGCAATGTTGTCTTTATTGTCATCTTGCTATGTTGTCCTTACTGTCGTCTTGCTATGTCGTCTTTACTGTCGTCTTACTATGTCGTCCTTACTGTAGTCTTGCTATGTCGTCTTGCTATGTCATCCTTACTGTTGTCTTGCTATTTCGTCTTGCTATGTCGTCTTTACTGTCGTCTTGCTATGTCGTCTTTACTGTTGTCTTTACTGTCGTCTTGCTATGTCGTCTTGTTATGTCGTCCTTACTGTTGTCTTGCTATGTCGTCTTGCTATGTCGTCTTTACTGTCGTCTTGCTATGTCGTCTTTACTGTTGTCTTTACTGTCGTCTTGCTATGTTGTCTTTATTGTCGTCTTGCTGTGTCGTCCTCACTGTCATCTTGCTATGTCATCCCACTGTCGTCTTGCTATGTCGTCCTCACTGTCGTCTTGCTATGTCTACCTGCTATGTCGTCTTTATTGTCGTCTTGCTATGTCATCCTCACTGTCGTCTTGCTATGTCGTCCTTACTGTCATCTTGCTACGTCATCCTCACTGTCGACTTGCTATGTTGTCCTCACTGTCGTCTTGCTGTGTCGTCCTCACTGTCGTCTTGCTATGTCTACCTGCTATGTCGCCTTTATTGTCGTCTTGCTATGTCATACTCACTGTCGTCTTGCTATGTCATACTCACTGTCGTCTTGCTATGTCATCCTTACTGTCGTCTTGCTATGTCACGCTTACTGAGTGAGGTAAAGTTAGTTTTAGGTTTGATATTTACCGCATATTACATGCAACGCATCAACGCTGCTTTAGGGAGCGTCTGCAAATTCACCACACAGTGCAAAACGAAGCCCAATAATCCATCAAATTAATGTTTACAGGGCTATGGAAAATGCCTAGTGGGCAAACTGACTAATTATATTTTGCCAATATCTTGCTTTAGACAATACCTCCCCTAATGTACAAACAGTACACAAATATTTTTAGAACAAAATTACAGTAATTCACTAAAAGGGTTTTTTCATGTTCCAAAGGTTGTAGTACCTTCCTAGTGACCAGACTAACTTACTACAGGTGAAATTCTGCCAATATCTCTGTTACTCTATGTACAGTACTCAAATTATGTTTAGAATAAAATTACTGTAATTCACCAAAAGTTTTTTTTGTGTACTGTACGTACAGTAAGGAAGATATTGGCAAAATTTCATCAGTCTTGTCACTAGGAAGGTACTACACGCTTTTGGAACATGAAAAAGGTGAATTACAGTATTTTTTTTATAAAAATATTTGTGTACTGTACATACAGTAAGGGAAATAAAGACGACACAGCAAGTGGACAGTAAAGACGACATAGCAAGACAACAGTAAAGACGACATAGCCAAGACGACACTGTCAGTGAGGATGACATAGCAAGATGACAATAAAGATGACATAGCAGGTAGACATAGCAAGACGACAGTGAGGACGACATAGCAAGGCGACAGTGAGGATGACATAGCAAGATGACAGTGAGGATGACACAGCAATACAACAATAAAGACGACATAGCAAGACGACAGTGGGAATGACATAGCAAGATGACAGTGAGGACGACACAGCAATACAACAATAAAGACGACATAGCAAGACGACAGTGGGGATGACATAGCAAGATGACAGTGAGGACGACACAGCAAGACGACAATAAAGACGACAGTAAGGATGACATAGCAAGACGACAGTGAGGACGACATAGCAAGACAGTGAGGATGACATAGCAAGACGACAGTAAGGACGACATAGCAAGATGACAGTGAGGACGACATAGCAAGATGACAGTGAGGACGACACAGCAAGACGACAATAAAAGACGACAATAAAGACGACATAGCAAGACGACATAGCAAGACGACAGTGAGGATGACAAAGCAAGACGACAGTAAGGACGACATAGCAAGACGACATTGAGGACGACATAGCAAGATGACAGTGAGGATGACATAGCAAGACGACAATAAAGACGACATAGCAAGACGACAATAAAGACGACAAAGCAGGTAGACATAGCAAGACGACAGTGAGGACGATATAGCAAGACGACATAGCAAGACGATAGTGAGGACGACATAGCAAGACGACAGTGAGGAAGACATAGCAGGTAGACATAGCAAGACGACAGTGAGGACGACATAGCAAGACGACAGTAAGGACGACATAGGACGACATAGCAAGACGACAGTGAGGACGACATAGCAAGACGACAGTGAGGACGACAAAGCAAGATGGCAGTAAGGACAACATAGCAAGACGACAGTGAGGATGACATAGCAAGATGACAGTGAGGTCGACACAGCAAGACGACAGTAAGGGCGACATAGCAAGACGACATTGAGGATGACATAGCAAGACAGTGAGGACGACATAGCAAGACGACAATAAAGACGACATAGCAGGTAGACATAGCAAGACGACATAGCAGGTAGACATAGCAAGACGACAGTGAGGACGACATAGCAAGATGACATAGCAAGACGACAGTGAGGATGACATAGCAAGACGACAATAAAGACGACATAGCAGGTAGACATAGCAAGATGACAGTGAGGACGACATAGCAAGATGACAGTGAGGACGACACAGCAAGACGACAATAAAAGACGACAATAAAAGACGACAATAAAGACGACATAGCAAGACGACATAGCAAGACAACAGTGAGGATGACAAAGCAAGACGACATTGAGGACGACATAGCAAGACAGTGAGGATGACAGCAAGATGACAGTGAGGACGACATAGCAAGACGACAGTGAGGATGACATAGCAAGACGGCAGTAAGGACAACATAGCAAGACGACAGTGAGGACGACATTGCAAGACGACAGTAAGGATGACAGCAAGACGACAATAAAGACGACATAGCAGGTAGACACAGCAAGACGACAGTGAGGACGACATAGCAAGACGACAGTAAGGACGACATAGGACGACATAGCAAGACGACATTGAGGACGACAGTGAGGACGACATAGCAAGACGGCAGTAAGGACAACATAGCAAGACGACAGTGAGGATGACATAGCAAGATGACAGTGAGGACGACACAGCAAGACGACAGTAAGGACGACATAGCAAGACGACATTGAGGACGACATAGCAAGACAGTAAGGACGACAGCAAGACGACAATAAAGACGACATAGCAGGTAGACATAGCGAGACGGCAGTGAGGACGTCATAGCAAGACGACATTGAGGACGACATAGCAAGACAGTAAGGACGACAGCAAGACGACAATAAAGACGACATAGCAGGTAGACATAGCGAGACAACAGTGAGGACGACATAACAAGACGACAGTGAGGACGACATAGCAAGACGACATAGCAAGACGACAGTGAGGATGACATAGCAAGACGACAATAAAGACGACATAGCAGGTAGACATAGCAAGACGACAGTGAGGACGACATAGTAAGATGACAGTAAGGACGACATAGGACGACATAGCAAGACGACAGTGAGGACGACATAGCAAGACGACAGTGAGGACGACATAGCAAGACGACAGTGAGGAAGACATAGCAAGATGACAGTGAGGATGACATAGCAAGATGACAGTGAGGACGACACAGCAAGACGACATTAAGGACGACATAGCAAGACGACATTGAGGACGACATAGCAAGACAGTGAGGATAACATAGCAAGACGACAGACGACATAGCAAGACGACAGTGAGGATGACATAGCAAGACGACAGTAAGGACGACATAGCAAGACGACACTGAGGACGACATAGCAAGATGACAGTAAGGACGACATAGCAAGACGACACTGAGGACGACATAGCAAGATGACAGTAAGGACGACATAGGACGACATAGCAAGACGACATTGAGGACGACAGTGAGGACGACATAGCAAGATGACAGTGAGGACGACACAGCAAGACGACAGTGAGGATGACATAGCAAGATGACAGTGAGGATGACACAGCAAGACGACAGTAAGGACGACATAGCAAGACGACATTGAGGACGACATAGCAAGACAGTAAGGACGACAGCAAGACGACAATAAAGACGACATAGCAGGTAGACATAGCGAGACGACAGTGAGGACGACATAGCAAGACGACAGTGAGGACGACATAGCAAGACAACATAGCAAGACGACAGTGAGGATGACATAGCAAGACGACAATAAAGACGACAGTGAGGACGACATAGCAAGACGACAGTAAGGACGACATAGGACGACATTGCAAGACGACAGTGAGGAAGACATAGCAAGATGACAGTGAGGATGACATAGCAAGATGACAGTGAGGACGACACAGCAAGACGACAGTAAAGACGACATAGCAAGACGACAGTAAGGATGACATAACAAGACGACATAGCAAGACGACAGTGAGGACGACATAGCAAGACGACATTGAGGATGACATAGCAAGACAGTGAGGATGACATAGCAAGACGACAGTGAGGACAACATAGCAAGACGACCGCGAGGACGACATAGCAAGACGACAGTGAGGATGACATAGCAAGACGACAGTAAGGACGACATAGCAAGACGACAGTGAGGACGACATAGCAAGACGACAGTGAGGATGACATAGCAAGACGACAATAAAGACGACATAGCAAGACGACAATAAAGACGACATAGCAGGTAGACATAGCAAGACGATAGTGAGGCGATATAGCAAGACGACATAGCAAGACGATAGTGAGGACGACATAGCAAGACGACAGTGAGGATGACATAGCAAGATGACAGTGAGGACGACACAGCAAGACGACATAGCAAGATGACAGTAAAGACGACATAGCAAGACGACATAGCAAGATGACATTGAGGATGACATAGCAAGACGACAGTGAGGACAACATAGCAAGACGACCGTGAGGACGACATAGCAAGACAACAGTGAGGATGACATAGCAAGACGACAGTAAGGACGACATAGCAAGACGACAGTGAGGACGACATAGCAAGACGACAGTGAGGACGACATAGCAAGACGACAGTGAGGATGACATAGCAAGACGACAATAAAGACGACATAGCAAGACGACAATAAAGACGACATAGCAGGTAGACATAGCAAGACGATAGTGAGGACGATATTGCAAGACGACATAGCAAGACGATAGTGAGGACAACATAGCAAGACGACAGTGAGGATGACATAGCAAGATGACAGTGAGGACGACACAGCAAGACGACATAGCAAGATGACAGTAAAGACGACATAGCAAGACGACATAGCAAGACGACAGTAAGGACGACATAGCAAGACAACAGTAAAGACGACATAGCAAGATGACAGTAAAGACGACATAGCAAGACAACAGTAAGGACGACAGTAAGGACGACAGTAAGGACGACATAGTAAGACGACAGTAAAGACGACATAGCAACACGAAATAGCAAGACAACAGTAAGGATGACATAGCAAGACGACATAGCAAGACGACAGTAAGGACGACATAGTAAGACGACAGTGAAGACGACATAGCAAGACGACAGTAAGGACAACATAGCAAGATGACAATAAAGACAACATTGCAAGACGACATAAACAGAGAGTATACACATAAACATATACTAATTTATCTGAACAAGTAGGCAATAACTGTTGACAAGAAAAAATGTATAGTACAAAGCACGACGTAAGTAAGTGTAAGACGACAGTAAAGACGACATAGCAGGACGACAGTAAGGACGACACAGCAAGACGACAGTAAGGATGACATAGCAAGACGACAGTGAGGACGACATAGCAAGACAGTGAGGATGACATAGCAAGACGACAGTAAGGACGACATAGCAAGATGACAGTGAGGACGACATAGCAAGATGACAGTGAGGACGACACAGCAAGACGACAATAAAAGACGACAATAAAGACGACATAGCAAGACGACATAGCAAGACGACAGTGAGGATGACAAAGCAAGACGACAGTAAGGACGACATAGCAAGACGACATTGAGGACGACATAGCAAGATGACAGTGAGGATGACATAGCAAGACGACAATAAAGACGACATAGCAAGACGACAATAAAGACGACATAGCAGGTAGACATAGCAAGACGACAGTGAGGACGATATAGCAAGACGACATAGCAAGACGATAGTGAGGACGACATAGCAAGACGACAGTGAGGACGACATAGCAAGACGACAGTGAGGACGACATAGCAAGATGGCAGTAAGGACGACATAGCAAGATGGCAGTAAGGACAACATAGCAAGACGACAGTGAGGATGACATAGCAAGATGACAGTGAGGACGACACAGCAAGACGACAGTAAGGACGACATAGCAAGACGACATTGAGGATGACATAGCAAGACAGTGAGGACGACATAGCAAGACGACAATAAAGACAACATAGCAGGTAGACATAGCAAGACGACAGTGAGGACGACATAGCAAGATGACATAGCAAGACAACAGTGAGGATGACATAGCAAGACGACAATAAAGACGACATAGCAGGTAGACATAGCAAGATGACAGTGAGGACGACATAGCAAGATGACAGTGAGGACGACACAGCAAGACGACAATAAAAGACGACAATAAAAGACGACAATAAAGACGACATAGCAAGACGACATAGCAAGACAACAGTGAGGATGACAAAGCAAGACGACAGTAAGGACGACATAGCAAGACGACATTGAGGACGACATAGCAAGACAGTGAGGATGACAGCAAGATGACAGTGAGGACGACATAGCAAGACGACAGTGAGGATGACATAGCAAGACGGCAGTAAGGACAACATAGCAAGACGACAGTGAGGACGACATTGCAAGACGACAGTAAGGATGACAGCAAGACGACAATAAAGACGACATAGCAGGTAGACATAGCAAGACGACAGTGAGGACAACATAGCAAGACGACAGTAAGGACGACATAGCAAGACGACAGTAAGGACGACATAGGACGACATAGCAAGACGACATTGAGGACGACAGTGAGGACGACATAGCAAGACGGCAGTAAGGACAACATAGCAAGACGACAGTGAGGATGACATAGCAAGATGACAGTGAGGACGACACAGCAAGACGACAGTAAGGACGACATAGCAAGACGACATTGAGGACGACATAGCAAGACAGTAAGGACGACAGCAAGACGACAATAAAGACGACATAGCAGGTAGACATAGCGAGACGACAGTAAGGATGACATAGCAAGACGACATAGCAAGACGACAGTAAGGACGACATAGTAAGACGACAGTGAAGACGACATAGCAAGACGACAGTAAGGACAACATAGCAAGATGACAATAAAGACAACATTGCAAGACGACATAAACAGAGAGTATACACATAAACATATACTAATTTATCTGAACAAGTAGGCAATAACTGTTGACAAGAAAAAATGTATAGTACAAAGCACGACGTAAGTAAGTGTAAGACGACAGTAAAGACGACATAGCAGGACGACAGTAAGGACGACACAGCAAGACGACAGTAAAGATGACATAGCCAAGACGACATAGCAAGACGACATAGCAAGACGACAATAAGGACGACACAGCAAGACGACAGTAAAGATGACATAGCCAAGACGACATAGCAAGACGACATAGCAAGACGACAGTAAGGACGACACAGCAAGACGACAGTAAAGTTGACATAAACAGAGAGCATACACATAAACGTATACTAATTTATCTGAACAAGTAGGCAATGACTGTTGACGAACAAATGTATAGTACAAAGCACAAATCAGTCGACTTATTTTTGGCACAAATGGAACCCCATAGTTATCTGCATCTCCTGCACTGCATCAAGCCACTCCCATAATAGCTGTCACCGTTAAATTAATGCCCGTTAGTTAGACTAACTTTACATCATGTGTGAAGACTAAAATTATTAGGTAATTATTAATTTGTTATTATTAGGTAATTATTCAAGTGTAAGCATTCAGCTTACATTTGTTAATATTTATCTTGAATAACTTTACACTCTCTTTATCTATTTTTTTTTAAAGAAAACACTTGTCTGTAAAAACAAACAAAAAAACAATAAAACTATTTCTAGGAATATCAAGTATGGACTAAATATTTGCGAGACAATGAATAAGTCAATCTGATCAATAATAAACACACAGAAACAAAATTAAGCTAAGCTAGGAGATTTGCTTGAAATACAAACTTTATTAACTCATTTAATCCCAAATTTTTCCCAGACATGAAAACATCCAATGTGTCATTAGTAACCCCTTGAAATAATCAATAATCATTTTTTGAAATTTTTATGGAAAAGTGTGTGAAAAAATTTTATTTTAATTTTTATTAAAGTTTTATTGTCGGATAATGTGTATACTAAATTACATATTTCTGCAGTCTTCAAAATTCTTATTTGTATATCTCAGCCCTGTTATTAACACATTTTAAACTCTGTTTCATCACATTCTAGGGTTACTATTATACATAACACTGATAGGAATACTGAGATTAAAAAAAAAAATACAACATTCAACGCCTTTCAAAATTGTTACTTTATTGTAACGTATATCACAACGTTGTTATATTACTGCAACCAGTATTAAAACATCAATATTGTAACTTATTTGTAACATTTGAATTTTTAATTTAGTGCATTATTCACTGTAATTTTGTCATTGCGACATTTTAGTGCAACCTCCTCTAACAACTGCAACTGGATAGTTCACTGTAAGTATAGGTATACCTAAATGGGTAACACTTTACAATACGGGTGCACTAATATGCATTAATTCATGCTTAACTAATGCACAGATAATCATGAGTTAATGTATGACTCATGAAGAACTAACCCATTTATTAATGATTACTGCATCATCAACTAATGAACATTCTATATGATTAATAGATTAAGTGATCAATAAATTGTTATTAGTTAAATGTGTCATAATGTAATAATTCCCTAAAAGCATATAGTATTAACTAATTGTGTAAATTCATATGTTAATTACCACAATGGTCAAAGCTTTGTACTTAGTATTATGTCACTGTGGTTATGGGTTTTGAATTAATTGTGAATTAGTTAACGGTCATGTGCCTCAACAAGTAAAGTCATAACATAATGATAG
The DNA here is from genome assembly GCA_039654105.1 of Coreius guichenoti. Lineage (NCBI taxonomy): Eukaryota > Metazoa > Chordata > Actinopteri > Cypriniformes > Gobionidae > Coreius > Coreius guichenoti. The sequence goes on along the minus strand of CM077173.1, from coordinate 10,265,247 downwards.
CTTTGCAAATCATTAGTTAATGATTAATTAAAGCAGACAACTGGAAGTTAAAATGCATGGCTTCGATCCATTGTGTTAATTAACACATGCATTTACACTATTAGTTAATACTATATGTTATTAGGGAATTAATACATGATGACACATTTAACTAATAACAATTTATTGATTATTTAATCTATTATTCATACAGAATGTTAGCATGAATTAATGCATATTAGTGCACCCGTACTGTAAAGTGTTATGCACTGTATTGTCCCACTGGTCACTATTGTTGCCATCAACATGTTCACTCATTCTATGACCACACTCAACAAAACGGAATAATTGTGAATTCATTAAGACTAGACACCTTAAAGATAATGTGTACCAAAAATCTTTGTCATATCTTTATGTTAACATACTTTACCAACCTTTTGTTCTGGAGCAGCCATCATCTTCTCATGGTGCGAAAAAGAATTAAACTGGTCATTTGACAATTTGCACTAACCATGTGACACAACATTTTTAGAGTTAATAATCATTTACTGCTTCTAATGTTCATGAACTAATGATCATTTATGTATTATATACTTGTAATAATGTTATACAGCGTCGCCAGATTTGTGGATGTGTATGAATGAGACAAACAGACAGTCAGAAGCAGTGAAAAGAGAAGGCAGTGTGATTTGTTTTATTATGGTGATATCACCGAGGTTACTCGGGCACACATCTCATCTCGCCCAATGAAGTCACTTTAATAAGAGGCGAGATGTAATAACTCGTTACTGCCAATAGGTCGCACTGCATGTTGTAAACAGTGTTGCCACGGACCTCTACTGTAATCTCCATTTTGAATGTTTTTATGGTTTACGGTTTTATGGCACGCCTCTTTTCTCATGGCCGAAAACGAGAAATTTGCCTGGATTACCCAGATGAATTTGGACTAAAGCGCTGGACGATATCCGACCTTTCCCCGATCTTTTTTTACGCAGCTTGCGATTTCTCCTGCTCTTCTGAAACGACCTCGGACTGCGGTGAAGGCTCATGTTCTCTTTAGCAGAAACCTCTACACAAAAACAATGTCAGATGATGCAACAAATCAAAACAGGAACGTAAATATCAAAAAGTACGTATTTTCTTTTGACCTCTAATCAGATTTTGTTCTTGTTAACCGTGCACCTGAATACAAATACTGGCATTGATAGCGTAAAAGTGTAGCAACTAGTTTCAAGTTAGTAACTGTCGTTTCTACACTCTGACTGAACTCGTGACCTGTTTTTCACGGTTTGCCATTGAATAGTTCTTGATGTCCTGTTAGGGCGATTCGTGCGCTTTTGGCTGTTACATAGGTATAATATGTTATTTAAGGGTTCAGAGTGTAAACGTGAAGTGATTGACTCGTCCGTATGCTGTGGATTAGCAGTGGGTGTGAGAAGGCCTCAGTGCGCATCACACTGACCATCAGTGGATTCCGCGCTCGTGCTGCTGCTGCTCTGCTACAAGGGCGCAAGATCAGCGCGAGACTTCCACGTTTGGATTTTTATCCGTTTATTTGAATATTATTAGTCGAAAGATTATAACATTATAAGCTGCACGTATTTATCTGTAGAGGATGAAAAGTTTGGGACAAAATAGTGTTTATAACATTTTATTAGGCAGTTATGTGTGCAAGCTATTAAAGGGTTAGTTCACCCAAAAATGAAAATTACCCCATGATTTACTCACCCTCAAGTCATCCTAGGTGTGTATGACATTCTTCTTTCAGACGAATAAAATCAGAGTTATATTAAAAATGTCCTGGCTCTTCCAAGCTTTATAATGGCAGTGACTTGTTGGGCCATTTTTGAAGTCCATAAAAGTGCATCTATCCATCATATAACCATGGATAAAACACGGCTCCGGCGGGTCAATAAAGGCCTTCTGAAGCCAAGAAAAATATCCAGATTTAAAACTTTATAGACTAAAATAACTAGCTTATTTCACGACAGTACTAAACAAAAAATAACATGCATTTTGTATGATCTCTCTTATTTTGTTAAAATTATTCACATTTTCACAGATTCTGCAAGGGGTTCACAAAATTTTAAGCAGCACTGTATATATATATATATAGTTTGATAAAATGTGTATGTACAAAATAAGAATCTATATACAGACACAATTCTGCAGGGGAATGTGAATAAGAGAGGGACAGGATATGTATAAAAGTATTAATAGTGTGTTGGGTACTGGGTAGATGGTACATTTTTCATTGGGAAAACTGTATTTTTGCATTGAATTTTTGTCTTTACCTCTTTTAATCATGTTTAGTCTTCATGTTACTTACAGTAAACTATGCTTTTTAAGGGATGTTATTTATGGAGTTTTAGACGTTGTTTTGTTGTGTTTACCACAGTAATGCAAGATGGATCAAGGAGGACTGAAGAACGGCGCCAAGAGAGATGAGCGTTTGAATACGTTGGATTACAGCAACAGCCCAGTTGAGGGAATTTTACGAAGCGGAATACAAAGCGCCATGTCTGTCGCCCCCACGTCCATGGTTCCTCAACTCAGTCCACTGATGCAGCCAGTTTCTGCGGACCTTCCCAATGGCCTGAGCAATTCACCCACTCTGGAGGAGCACACCAACTCCACTCTTGGCATCTTTGCGGAAGATTCCGAACTCAAAGCGGTTGGGAAGGAGCAAAGGGCTCAACAACATCAGGCCCTGTGCTCTTTCACGTTGGGGGACAGCTTCTCAGGTCTGGAGGCCAGCATTTCAGACCTCAATAGCACCTCCCCTTCAGTGGACTCCCTGATCGGTGGAGTCGACCCCAATCTCTTTCCTTTAAAAACAGAGGACTTTTCTCCCATGGATAAAGGCGATATGGACCTTGACCAAGATTCCTATGGTGCCATTGGGAAAGATGTTGATGTTGGCAATCATAAGCTCTTTAGTGACAACACTCTGGACCTCCTGCAGGACTTTGAGTTGGACGGATCGCCCTCTGATTTCTATGTGGGGGATGACTCGTTCCTCTCCAATATAGGTGAAGATGCTCTGCTTGGAGACTTGCCGACAAATACAGAGAGGGACTCAAAGGCAACGATCTCCATGAGCACTTCCAGCCCCTCCAGCACCACCACCACCACCAGCTTGGCCACTGTGAAGGTGGAGAAGGACTCTGTAATCCAGCTGTGTACTCCAGGGGTCATCAAACAGGAGAACATCGGTGGGACTAACTACTGTCAGATTGGTCTCCACAGCACACCCATTAACATTTGTGGTGTCACCACTTCAAGTGGACAGAGCTTCCTCTTTGGGACCAGTTCATCCACAGCTGCTGTCAGTCAGCAGAAAGATCAGAAGCCTGTCTTTAATGTGTACACCCCTCTGACCTCTTCAGAAGACAGTTGGAGCAGGGGCCACGGCTTTGGAAATGCAAGCGGAATGCAACAGAGAACCTTCACAAGCCCCTATGCCAGGTAAGCCATGAAAGCCACCAGGATTGTCAGTGCTTCAGTTATGGATGAAAATGACCAGTCCCAGGGAATTTTTAAATTTGTGCCTGGAAAAGTCTCTGAAATTACTTAAAGTCCCCCTGGAGTCAATACTTTTAACCCTTAAAACTCATATTTGATCACCAAAATGTCATATTTAAATGTTTTTTTTCTGTGAAAAAAATTTCTTCATGCCTTAAAATAGCTTGAATGTATCTCTACACCCTTGCTTTATTTAGTATACACGGAACCATGAATATGAAAATTAGCCCCGCCTCCACTTATACCAGCTCAGAGACCTACTCTGTCAACTTTTGTTCAAGTTACTGTAGTAAACGCTGCACAATGGTATCGCTCTTTACAACGTCAGACACGTAACGGTAATTTAATATGATTTGCCTTTTGCTTGACTTTATCAAACAGCTAATAATGTGTTGCTAATGTTACACAAACCATGTTCCCGTTTGCCATCTCAGTCTGCCTTATAAAAATCAGTATTCTTATAAACGCTTTGAACAACTTAGTACGTCAGTGGAGAAAGGCATATAGTTCATCATAACATCATAATATACATAATTCACCTGCTATATTACTAAATGTACCCGATTTTTCATATCAACAGAAAAATATACTGGGATAAATTGGCTTCTCTTGAGACTCCCCTGCTTCAGAGCAGTCATAGTTAATGATATGCTAAAGCCCGCCCACACGTTGAAGTGATTGGTTACAAGGTAGTTTGTGACATCAGAAACACTGGCGATTTCAGACAGTTTTTTTTTGCGACTGTCTTTGGTTCACTGCAGTTTTAAGGAGAAAATACTAGGCAATGGGGTGGGAATCACAGGGTACCTCACGATACGATACGATACAATACACGATACATGGCTCACGATACGATAATATCACTATACAGCAATTCTGCGATAATCAATATAATGCTAGACAATCCTATATTGATACATCACGATATCTGTCTAATTATGAAAACAGAGTGCAGGTTTTCCAGACTTTGGACTTAAACGTGGCTGGGGCATCTATTATTTTACTCATAATGCTGTCTGCCATCCCGTTAAAAAACTCTTTTTCTTAGGCTAGTTAACTTATGTTCACGCTTCCCTCATTCATGTGTTGAGTGCCACCTCGAGGAGCCATGAAGTGACGACGCTGGGAGCAGGGAAATCTATTTAGAGCACCTTTATTTTATTAATTAAAATATGGATATTTGGCGCCAGCTTATCGATTCTCATATCGCACGGAGAAGGACAACGATATATTGCCCTATCGATATTTTGTCCCACTTTATATAGCACTTTATGTAATAGATTGCTTTAAAGCAATAGCTTTACAGTATCAAACTTGAAAAACTGTGTCAGTGCCGCTTTCGATTAGAATGACAACGTTTTCTACTTCTGGGAATAATCATGCCATGCATTTCCTCCAGTGAGAAACAGCCAGGAAATAGAGGTCAGACCAGGAAAAAAAAAAAATCAGTTTTAAAGATAGCACTGCTCCCTAAATTAGTCTAACAATTACCATGCTGTACCATTATTGGTTTGTTACAGTTTTACCCACAGTATTAAACTACTCAAAGATGCTGTAAGATCAATGCAAGAATGCAATTTCTAACGCTGAACATTCCAACAGTACTGCACCATTTTCTTCTTCACATTCATGTTCCATCATGTTTTTAATGCTATCTCTCCTCACCTATTTGCAAACCCTGACTTGTGTGAGCAGAAATCGTATAAAATGTGTTCTGAGGGAATGACAGTAGGGCAGAACTTTTGTGGAAGTAATCTGTTAATGTGCTTCTTTTGTTAATATAAAAAACGTTTTGTGTTTACTGTAAGTCAGGAAGGCTGAAGATGACTGTACTTATCAAGGAGTTATGTAACTGACACACATAGCTGAGTGATCTCCAGTCTACAAAGCAGGTCTCTGCAGCTCGACCTGAAACCCGCTCATCCAAAACTGCAGCAGTTTGTTTGATTGTTAATGACGTGCCAAGCATACAGTCTTTGAGGAAGTGTCTGCATATTTGTCATATGAACAGGCTATTAGTTACACACCCACGTAATCCAGCTTTTGCTAGATGCTTAAAATAAACACAAAGATTGTTTCTCTAATGTCAGAGTCATTGAGTTCAGATTAGGGTTGTGCACGAGTACTCGGGCATGAAAACGATGATCGCCGTAACTTTAAGAAATATATTTCTTTTTTTCTGATACAGTTAAGGGCAAGATGTGCAGCGCCGATCTGCTATATACATAACATTATAATGAGAACACTAGAATGTTGTGAATTCTTTGTGCTTTTTAGTTGCCCGTGTTTCAGTGCGCTGTTACGGGAAGAGCGCATCCCCAACGTAGGGCTGGGTATTGATATGTCCCGATTCGATTCGATTCCGATTCACGAGATCTCAATTCGATTCCATTCGATTCAATGAATTCAATTATTAAATTTTCACTGGCAGCACCACAAAAAAGGATAACACTTTACAATAAGGTTTCATTAGTTAACATTAGTTGATTCATTAACTAACATTAATGAGCAATACATTTTTGTTACAGTATTTATTCATCTTTGTTGACGTTAGTTAATAAAAATCCAGTTGTTCATTGTTTGTTCATGTTAGTTCACAGTGCATTATCTAACGTTAACAAATACAACTTTTGCATACAATAATGCATTAGTAAATGTTGAAATTAACATTAACTAAGATTAATAAATGCTGTAGAAGTATTGTTTATTCTTAGGTCATGTTAAATAAAGTAGTTAACTAATGAAACCTTATTGTAAAGTGTTACCAAAAATGTAATTAATTAATAAAATAGTTATTTTTGACCCATGTATCCTTGTATTGTAATAAGTACAATACAAATTTTTAGAGAAACACTTTAGTTTAGGCTCCAATTCTCACTATTAACTAGTTGCTTATTAGCATGCATATGACTAGGATATTGGCTGTTTATTAGTATTTATAAAGCACATATTAATGCCTGATTCTGCATGACCATATTCTACATCTCTTAATCATACCCAATACCTAAACTTAACAACTACCTTACTAACTATTAATAAGCAGCAATTAGGAGTTTATTGAGGCAAAAGTCGTAGTTAATAGTTAGTTAAGAATCGGATGTAAAATAACACTGCATATAATCTTCACTGTACAAATGAAATAAAGGTTCATCCTTATTAAAGTTACAAAAAAGTTATTCAGTGAAGAGCAGGGAGTGATTTCTTTGTCTTAACATTAAAAACAGTCACTTTAAGTGCTTCTGTCACTTTAAGACTAATGCACGGATCCAATACACTGATACACATGCGTTGTCATCCGACTATGTTTACTAGGATACCCGCCAAGGCAGGCATTTTTTTTATACTCAAATTTGTGTGAATTTGTCCGTTCAAGTGCAAGGAGACGTGAAAGAGAATTCATTTTCTTATTTGCACGCTGTCTGATACGCGCAGCTTTCCGTGCGAGCTTCAGATGTGTGCGCACAAAACTTCTCTTTCGCGTCTTCTTGCGCTTGAATGCTAAATTGGCAAGGCTTGAAAACATGTGCAAATGATAAACTTTCGTGACCACGCAGCACTGGCACGATTGGGACAGTGACAGGTCCTTCAACTGTCTGGAACGTCTTTCACGCTGAAAGGAGCACATGCATCCGTAAATAAGGTAAATAAGAGGATGACATCTAGTGGAAAAGACTAGTAATAAGAATAACGTCAATTAGATATTATGTTTAATGTTTGCGGAAATAAATATGGAAAAAATATCTTTTTGTGGCTTTTGAGAATCGATATACAATCGACCACATTTTAAAAACCGATTCATCAAAAAATCTATTTTTTTGCCCAGCCCTACCCCAATGGGAATAACAATAGATAGAAATTGTAATATTACGTTTATGTTGTGTATCTAGGATTAATCTCATATGTGTCATATAGAACGGGCTTCAGTTTACTGGTGTTCATCCACTCTTCAGCTTCACCTCATGCAGCTGTTCTGTTTAGATGTTTCTTTTTCGAAAACACTGATGCATTATTGATAATATAGCAGTGTTATTTTTCTAGTCATATTTTCATGTCATATTTTTATTTGTCAACATTAATTTTCGTAACAGTGTTTTAAAATATTTTCATTATCGCCATGATGGACATTATCAGTACTCGAAGTAAAAAAACGGACAAAAATGCCTATCCCTAGTTCAGATCAGATGTAATGCCAGTGTCATCACTTCTCGTTTCATTAAGCGGAGCACTGATAAGAATATGGAATTCCCGCTGCAAGCTCGCAAATATGTGACGGCTCGTGAAAGTAAACATTTGTCCGTTTCTTTTGCTTAATTTTAATAAAGTGAAAAAAACCTGAAGAAAGCTGGCAGCATTTATATTGGCATATTAAAAAGAATATTAACATTGACAAAGCATAGGTAACATTAAACATGCACACTCTGAGAGCAGTGGCACCAGGAAAATTGATCATAAAGTTAATTTAATCATAAAATTACTATTGTTTTGCATTGTTTTGTTAATAAGTGCAGTTACTAATAATATTACATGTTTGTTTATTGGAAATTTAACAGTGAAGCACTGAGCTTGAATTGATATGCAGATAAAATTAACTTTTAACAGTAATGTGCAAAAACCTATTTTTTATAGGGAAAATTTAAATATTCTATTCTTATTAAATGTACCATTGTTCTTCTATTGTATTATACTGAACTGACCAACAGCTTCAGTGACTATAAAAAAGCGCTCTTTACTTGTTTTCTGTGTAATTTAGTCACAATTTAAAAAAAAAGTTTTTGTTTTTCATGACACTTTGTGACTTCCTACTTTTATTTTCCATATAAGGAGTGGAAATGTCTAATAAGTCAAATAAGTGCTCCTCTGCTGCCACCTACTGGTTATAGTGGTAATTTCATGTCTTTTTTTTTTTTAAATGCTTGTTTGCCACAAAGTGGCCTACACCTTTAAACTTTTAGTTTTACAAATCAAAAGGTTGTACGAACCCTGAGATGAATAATAATAAAAAAAAAAAAACATTTCTTCCACAATACCATGTGGTGTAACTACATTAAAGGGGTCATGAACTGCGTTGTTTTATTGTTTTATGATGTTTTCTGGGGTGCACTTATAATGTTAGAATGCTTTTTACATAAAAAATTGTCATAATTTATAAATAAAAGGCATTTTTCCTACCCTGATTTTAGCCCTCTGGTTTGAACGCTCTGTTTTAAGGGGCGTGTCTGCTGTGAGTTCAGTGTAAACACCCACTGCTGTGATTGGCTAATGTCTTTCCATTTGAAACAGCTAAGTATTACTCTCTCTTTTAGCGCGTTTTTACTATTACAGCTCTCATGGTTAACTAAACGTGAAAAGTGTTGCATTACATTTTAACATTTCGTTGCAACAAATTGGAGCAGTGAATTCAAATGCTTTCTCACTGGATCTCCCAGCAATGTGTAGTAACGGTGTTGAGTGATCGAGATCGGTCCGTGTATCAGCTCACGCTGCGCTGTCTATTATTGCTCCGAGCAGTTTAAACGAGTAGCGCTCGTTCGTTTGCCATTGGATGTTTCTCGTAACAGAAATGGCAGTTGAGCAACGTGGTGATCGCACCAGTGCGACCTCGAACAAAATTTAGTCGCACCAGCAGGAAAAAAGGTCGCAGTCTGGGGCCCTGATACTCATTTTCACAAATACACGCGGGAAAATAAACTGATATAATATGAAACAAATGTTTTAATAGGTTATGACACTTGTTTGTGATGCTATTTTGTATTTATTGTGCATTGGTCGCTACTTATATATGCTGGGAAGGTCAGTTGAGCAACAAGATCGCAGCAATTCTCACAAAAGCCCTATTCGGACGGTAATTGTTTCTCAAGTGGAAGTCCGTAAAAATACATTTGCATGCCACCTCAGTGATAAAACTCGTGCATTCGGATGGTGATTTATTCACGGTGGAGGAGCGAGTTTTGTGATCCTGCGCACCTGGGAGCGCGCTGCTCACGTGGTCAAAAACATGATTGTATGCTGTAAATAAAATGTCATATGCTTGGTATAATAAGAATAAATGCATATTTTATTTAATAATAGGAAAATAATATCCTAATTATTATTTAATTATTTAAATCTGTTTAAAAATAGGAAGATATATAGACGCACATTATAGTTAAAATGGTTTTCTGTCTTGTATTTTATCTCAAAATAAAGGATGTCATTTCATTCCACATGGAAATGAGCGGAAATAAGTTAATACAGCCTCTTATTTACATGAGGTAAACATAATGCTGCTTGGTTATTTTAACATATATAATTGCTGCCGTAATAACGGCCAATTTCAGATGTTTACGTGCTTTTCTTCTTTTTATTTTTTGAGCGGTGATGAAATATATTGCTCTTGTAAATACTTGCCAGCATTTCAGTAATAAAAGTCTAGATCTTTAAAATGCATCCAAATTACAGCGAAGCACAACCGTACGGTGCTCTGCAGTGGTCAAAAAGGATATAAACAGTACATTTTTAAGTGATATATTCTTGAAAACTCAGAGATGTGGATTCAGACGGCAATTAAATTACCACACGACCTTGGTGTTTGTCAAAAAACAGTAGGTAATTCAGCCGGGGATTTTTACGCGGGTGGTGTGTAGGGATGCAGCGATTAACCGATTTCTCGATTAACTGCGCTTAAAAACGTCACGGGTAATTAACCGTAAAGGCTCTGCTACACCGAGTGTTTCTTTTGCACGGAACGGAACTGTTGCAACTTGCACAAAACGAAAACAAAGTTACGCCAGCGGTGCACCAGCTTAAAGTGCCGTGCTTATCAGAGTCACGGAGGCTACTAGTACTGTACACACTGGATTAACTATGGCAGAGGGACCAAACAGCAACGCTTTATTTCCACCAAAGAAACGTCTGAAGTCGGCAGTCTATAGCTGAGCCCTCAGCGTGAGGTTTTGTTTTAAAGCGTATTTTAGAACGTATTATTTCCATGCCGAAGCGTCATGCAGTCACAATACAGATAAGTATCGCGTTTATTTCGGTTTTCTTTTTTTACTCAAAATATTTACAAACTTGTTAACTATATCATGAATTGTGATATATTCCGATTGTCAAATACGTGGAAGTGAATGTGTTTTGTCATTTAAACACCTTTATAATGATCATGTTAGTTGATATAACGCGCGATGAGTTTGCAGTTCAGTGGATCTGTTTACATCACGTAAATTCATCAATTTTCCCCAAAATACATAGAAGTGGCCAGTGAACATGGGAGAAGAACAAACTTTGTTTCATGCACAACGTGTATCTGATATGAATAAAACATTTATTCAATTTATAATTGAAAGCATTATTATTGCAGCTTCCATAGATATCAGTGTATTGAATTTAAATTGAACAAACTATACATGTCTTTTTTATATAGGCTAGTAATTAATTTAAATATCTATTTAAATCTCTGAAACCTCAAATAAACATTATGTGGTTGAATAGTGATATATGAATAATAGTGCTATATGAAAAGCACTGAGCTCAGCGCCAGCCAAAGCGTGGAAGCACGTTTGTATTTATCAGTGACACAAACAAACAAATCAAAATAACAGATATGACTTTCTCAGGCCACATGTAAAATTAGATGAATTATTAAAAAGATTATTAAAATGAATACGTATGGATGACAGTTGGTGACAGTAACAGTTCAGTTTATTCCCCTCACACTGACATGGATGTTTACAGAGCAGAGGTCACCTTTCTTTAATTCCTTTCTTTAATTCCAAAGGCAGAGATGGACTTTTGTCTTATATTATTATTTTGTGCTGTATTATTTGGTTACTGTGTTATTTCTGGTTCAAAAGGTAGCAAAAAATAACACTTTCAAATCTAAAGAGTGTTCATGTGATTTTATACATTGTTGTGAAATTAATGAATGCATAATAATCGTGATAATCGTGAAACCGTGATTATTTCTCAGACTATAATCGTACCAACAAAATCTATAATCGTTGCATCCCTAGTGGTGGGAGAAAAACACTGACATTCCGGATTCGGACGGCAATAAAATCACTGACTAGCCCCTGTCAATGATGAAAATACCTTATGACCCCACGAGAAACAATTATCGTCCGAATAGGGCTAAAGATGCTTTCTGTGTCCTCCCATCCTTCCGAGTTTGTTGTTTCAAGGTAGGCTGGCAAGACTGGTCTCCACAAGAGCTGAAGTCTTGTGTTTTTGGAATTGAGAAACAGCCCTTGATTAGCTGGTTCAGGTTGGTTTAATTAGGGCAGAGCTCTCGGCCCTCCTGGATCAAGATTGGACACATCTGAGTCATAGCAATAATAGCAAATAACTTTAAATTCGTAAAATAACCATTAAGAGATGTTGAGATGCTCTCAAGTGTGAACGTGACCTTCAGCCAGTGTTAATTTTGTGTCATTTGTGCCATTTAGTTTTAGTCATATTTTGGTCACCTGAGTTGTTTTTAGTTTTAGTCGACTAAATCTACAGTAAAATCTTAAAGTTTAGTTAAATTGTAATGCATTCATTGAGCATTTAAGCATTACATAACAGACTGTTACTTGAATACATGTCAAAACTGACATTTTGACCGTGTTTTTGACCGCTCAAGCGCAAAAATACACTAAAGAGCTCAATTAACTTTTTTTGTTTTTTAAAAACATCTATATAGTTTTTATAATTTTATACTTCTGTTTTAGTTAGTATATCAGGTAAAGCTTCAAATAAGTTTAAGTTTATTTTTTTAATTTCAGTTAACATTTATTTAATTTCAAGTAATGAATATTTTTTAATGGTTTTAGTTAACTATTATAACCCTGATACTTGATATTGAATAATATGTGTCAAATACTGTTCTTAGTCTTTCCTCCTGACTATGAATTAAATGGGAATGAAATGAAATACAGTTTATTGTGTAACCAAACACGTATATATAATGCGTGACTTTTAATTATAAGCAAGCTTGAAATACACAGTGACTCTTATTTTGAAATGTCTGCGCCTTACTATTGCAGTTGCAGGCTTCTCTTTCAGGTTCAGACGAGGGAGATAAAATATGCATTGTTACAACCGTCTAAAACATATTACTATATAAACATCGTAAAGTAAACATTGTCATTGTCATCAGCATTAGTTCATAAACAATTACTGGCATAAATGTGCGCTATTCATTGATTGAACCGCTCTGAAGCTGAAGTTTCTTGAGCCTGTAGAATGCACAACAGCGCCGTGTTTTCCCGCGGTTGGATCAGCACGTTACAATTCAAATGTGCGCATCTATTACACAGGACATCAGTTCTGACTGGATCTCTTCCCTAATCGTCCCTCCCTCACATTTTCGTTTCGTTTTTATTCGTTGACGAAAATGACAGTAGATTTTCGTCATAGTTTTTGTCATCCAAACTAGTTTTTATTTAGTTATCGTCTCGTTTTCATCAGTGAAATAAGGTCGTTGGCGAAAATTATGACGAAAATTATTCGTCAACGAAATTAACACTGCCTTCAGCCTCCACGTCCTGGTCAAAAAGCTTCCTCAAGAGTTTGGCTCCAACACCCACATGTAACACCCACTTTTTCACTATCCAATCATGGATCACTTACGGAGAGCATGAACAGATGGTGAAACACGAGAGGTTTTGTCTTTAATTTACATGTGGGCTCAATTATCAGGCCTTTGTGGTGTGCAGGTTTTGAGTGAGAGTTAGGGTTGTTTGCGACTGCGTCCCAGCCTGTGTGACATTTAATGGCTTGCAGCCAGCTTAGACAGGAGCTGTCTCTCGCTCTCTCTCTCTCTTTGTTTGTCTGTCTCTCACTTTCTCTCTTGTGAGCACGCTATGTGGCAAACACGGTTGGTGTCATGTCAGTGGCGCCACTTTTCTCACGCAAACATGCAGTCGGTTCACACCCTTTTTGTTTTGCGGCTTTTTTTCTCCCCTATCTCTTCTCCTATGAGACTGCTTCTACATCTTGAATGAGGAGCCAAACCCTTTGATTTGTAGTGACTCAGACATTCTTCCTGAAAGCTTTGCTCAAATCTTTCTTGGCTTTATATGAGTAAATATCGACGGCACTCTCAGGCAGCTGTGAGTAAGTAGCTTGTTTTCTCTTTCTCCTCCTAGTCTATCTTCTCCTCCCTCCAGCGACACCCACTGAGTATTTTTAACTCTGCATAACCAGCTCCACAACGAGGACCTTTGGACTAGTGAAAATATAGGTTTTCTGAAAAAGGCCCCAGGAGCTGAGTAACAGACTTTGTGCATTATTTTAAAGTGCTTTGAACCTGAAAAAAAATCTATATTACTAAAATGCAAACACAGTTGCTTTTACTTCCGTTGGCCAGATGCAATTTGATTACACTTGTAGCTGAACAGAGAGGCTCCAGACAGAGGAAATTTATGCAGCAGTTTATGACAGAGTTCTTTACTCATCCAACTCACACTTCTCCACAACAAATGCCATTAAAAAAAGAATGGTTTCTTGAGCAGCAAATCAGCATATTAGAATGATTTCTGAAGGATCATGTGACACTGAAGTGACACCGATACTAAATTTCTTAGTCGATAGTAGGGATGGGACGGTATGAAAAAATTTCTTATCACAATTATCAATATTATCACGGATTTGTTAAAATGAGATGAAAGTCTTCAAAAAGAGCTGATGCACGCACTGAAAACATTTCAACACGTTTTATATTTGAAAAACAACAAAGAAAATCACTTTTTTAAGCAAGATTCTATTCTGTGGCATGTCCTTCCTTATAACGGCCGTCGTCAATAGCAACGCATTATAACAGCGCACATCCATGTGTCACAGTGCTCTCTCGTTTCATTCAAATGCAACTTGCCGTCTTGCGTCACTATTATAATATTGTTGACAAAGCCACTTGCTGCAAACTTTTCTTCGTGGAAGCGTCACGTTAATTTCAAGTGAGTGATAAAATATTTCAACTCAAAACAACATTTTGTGTCCAGTTATTTCCCAGACGTAGTTTTGGTATTGAGGTCAAAGTTAACTTGCCTTGCGTTCGCTATACAACAGTGTGTGATGGTCACGAAGACGACTCGGCAGATTTGAAGTGTTTCCCACTATTGCAGTGACCTTCGTTTTGCATGTTCTGCAGACAGGGTGGCCATCCTCGATTAAGTTTCCCTCAGGACTTTTGTTAAAGCCAAAATATGACCACACCTCAGATTTGGTCCTTTTAGAAGGCTGAGAAGGCGATCTCCCGAGCGCTGTCACTGCCTTCCGCCATTTCTTCTCGTTCAAGCGTTGCGCGCTGCGCCTGCGTCAGACTGATGCTGGCTGGACAGGATTCACCGCAAGTTTTCAAAATCGCGATAATCAAACACAGTTTTAAGGATAATTACATTTTAAACGATAATACTACCCGTCAGTACGTTTTAGCGTGGTTTATCGTGAAACCGGTAATCGTCCCATCCCTAGTCGATAGACGATTATACCGATAGACTCAGATATTAGATAGATAAATTAACGTATTTAGAATGGTATCGGCCAATACCGATAATAATAGTTTGGTTTTTCTTATGGAAACAAAATCTCTCCCATATAATGCTGTAAACTATACAGAGAACCTTCTCCTTTGGTACACTATAATATTGGTTGCGATAACAATTTACTTGAAGGGGTGTGCATAAGACTGACATGACACCTTCATAATCATGACATGACACAGTTTTTATGCATGTTTATCACAACTGTCATTAAGTGTCATTCGCTTAATTATTTCATTTTTAATGCAAAGATTGTTTGAGATGTCTTTGTCATGACAACTTGACATTACCAAGACAACATAACCTTTCATAAATCTGTCATAAACATGACATAGCAGATTAATTATCAAACTTAAGAAACTTCTTAGCTTCATGGGTTAACATTACATTAAACTGTCATGTGGTTGGTTTTGACGTAGGCTGAACCATTATGAGGCCATTATAATGTCATGATTTTTTTATTTTTCAGTGGTACAAATTGAATTTGTCATTAAAATGTCATTAAGTGTTAATACTCTGTCAAATTATTTTATAACAGTGTCATGAATATTTTTATTGACCTAAACTACAGTGGTACAAATTGAATTTGTCATTAAGTGTTAATACTCTTTTATTTTATAACAGCGTCATGAATATTTTTCAGTTCATAATGTTTTTTTTTTTTTAAAGTTTCCTCCACCAGCATCTAACAGAAGGTCAGATAATAGACAATTTCAAATGTCTTAAAAAGATGAATAGGTGTTCAATCAATCATCCAATAATAATAATAATTAAAATGTATAAAATTATATTTTATTGCATTTGGAGAGCGATTCACCCAAAATTAAATGAAAACAGTACAATTGTGGGTTAAGCCATGCAGCGTTTGGTCCATATCACTGCAAAAACATTTAATTACAGCATCCCACACATTTATATTTTCTTGAAATGCTTTTTTACATCATGGATAAGTCTACCTAAGACACACCTAACCAGTGGTGCCACTCTATCATTTTGAGGTGAGTTTTCAATGACTCAGGAGTACGATTTCCTCTATGACGAGAAAAATATTTATGACACTGTTATAAAATAATTTGACAGAGTATTAACACTAAATGACATTTTAATGACAAATTCAACTTGTACCACTGAAAAAAAGTGGTCATAAAAAAATCATGACATTATAATGGCCTCATGACAGCCAACGTCAAAACCAACCACATGACAGTTTAATGTAATATTAACCCATAAAGCTAAGTAGTTAATTAAGTTTGATAATTAATCTGCTGACAGGTTATGTTGTCTTGGTAATGTCAAGTTGTCATGACAAAGACACTGACAGGTTATGATGTATGGTTGCATTAAAAATGACAATTGAGCGAATGACACTTAATGACAGTTGTCATAAACATGCATAAAAACTCCTTCATATTCATGACATGTGTCATGTCATGATTATGAAGGTGTCATGTCAGTCTTATGCACACCCCTTCAAGTAAAGCGTTACCGTTTATTATAGCTAACTAACAAACTGTGAACATCGGATAACTTTCCTGAGGTAAATGCAACATTAGGTGACATCTTTCCACGGTTTAAACACTGATTGAGCGATTACATGAGACATGATACAGATTTCGGTAAGTTGTACTGTATCTTTCAACATACTTTTTGATGTTCATGCATGTTTTTTCGAGCTGCAATTTATTTGTGGAAGAGATGCGCCGCTACAGCGATCTGTCACATCATATTTAGGAGCGTCAAAAAAACGGCATTTATTGTTTGAATTCTGTGATCAAATTTAATGAATTTGAAAGCTGAGACTTTGTTTCTTTTTAGAAGTAACAAAGAACAGAGCTATTTGCGATTATTGGATGAGAGGCGCGCTACAAATAATGTTTAGTGTAGGGAAAAACTGCAGACCTGGAAACCCTGACTTGAACTACGGGGGATTCATAGGGCCCTATTTTAACGATCTGAGCACATGATCTGAAGCGCATGGCGCAGGTGCACTTAGGGCGTGTCCGAATCCACTTTTGCTAGTTTAACAATCAAAGGGTTGTACTGTTTTGGGCGTAACGTGCAATAAACCAATCAGAGTCTCATCTCCCATTCCCTTTAAAAGCCAGTTGCGCTTGCACCATGACGGATTCGCTATTAACATGGCAGAATTTGCGAGTAGAAAGACTGAACGCTTCTCCAGAGAGGAATCCTTTTATTTTTAATATTTAAAAATATTTGTGTGCTGCTGTGTGTCCCTGTGTGTGTAATAAGCAGAGTGTACGCACATTGTGCACCCGTCTATAGGCGCATATTACTAATGCGCCCTTTAAATAACACAAAAAATACTGCGCTATTGACTTTAGACCAGGTTTTTGTTGGTCAATGGCGCAGTCGTTTTCAGTTGCCTCAAAATAGCAGCTCACCAACAATGCACCTGAACACACCTCGTTTTCAGACCAGCACGCCCATGGCGAACAGATGGGCTCGAGTGCATTTGCTATTTAAACAACGTGGCGCTGGACATGAAAATCATAACTGCGTCGGGCCGAAACTAGCAAAAAAACACTTGCGTTGCGTGTATGATCTATTTTTTAACTTTTAATGCATTATTGTAGCATTAACTTGCCCTAAATTCAACACCAGAGATTTTCTTCACACACAGTATGAGTTGCAGTCGGACACGTTTTTCCACACCCTTTTGAATGACAGGATATAATTGGCCCTGATCATCGGCTGATACCGATTACTGGCCGATACATCGGTGCATCTCTAATAGGAACAGATTTAACTGGTTTCTGTTACCAAAAACCAACTTCCCAGAAAGCTATGCCAGCTACTGCATCTCTGTATTAGAAATATCAGACTGGTTAGTCATTGTATATATTTGACAGCAGCCACCCCAAGTTTAACAACAGCCATAAAGAGGGTAGTCTCTCTCTCTCTCTTTTATTTCCTTCTCTCTTTCACTGTCTCGGAAAAGTAGAGCAGAAATCTTGACAGTCAGCAAAAGTGGATAATGGATATAAATCACCTCTGTGTTATAAGTGCTTTAGCACACAGAAATCAAGCCTCCTGAAACACTCTGAGTGCCATTGGTTTGACCTACTTTCTCTGCATCACAGCTGGGCTGAGCAGAGCTTACCCCGCGTCTACACTGCAGGCCGGTGGCGTGACTCAAAACTAAAACTCCCACGTTGTAATTAATGGAACCGTTTAAACTGCATGCATGCAAAGAACTGGAGGACAAACCAAAGTATAATGTAATGAAAGAATATGCTACATACTGTGGTAAAATCATGCAACCTTGTGCCAACGGCCAAATCACAGCCGTGCTGATATTGAGTACAACCGTTCGAACATTTTCCTCTTGGTGCGCTTATGATTACTGGTTTAACTCTGTGACATTTCCATTGAGAAGAATGCAAATAATGTAACTGTATGTCGGGTTGAGCAAACCAATGTGGTTAAACTGGTTGCAAAGTAAATGTGACCCACATATTCATGTTTTACAAACATGATGAGTCATCTGTGCAAAAAAAGGAAAGAAAGGTTGAACTCGTGTTGTGATTAGAACAATTTATCATGTGCTGTTAGTTTTATTTTAAGAAGTGTTTGTTTGCAGAGGGTTTGGCCTGATTCATGTGGCAGTAATCTTATCAGAACTTATTCAAGGCTTGAAATCTCAGAAGCAGCGATGGCATGCTCAACTTCCTCTTTCTGTTTTCATGTCTTTCTCCTCAGGGTAAGAGCCATTTCCCTTTTTTATTGCTGCTTTTGCGCTCTGATCCTGGGAGACTAAAGACTTTAGCCAAGAATTAGGCATTTCTGTCAAATAAACGGGTGATTAAAACTCATGAACTTTTGCAAAATGTCATTATGTGCCATTTAAGGTTTCATGGAGATAATAAAACAACAAGACTAATCTAGCATCTAACAATTAAAAAGTTGCCCCATAAACAAGCTGAATGTGAGATTTTCAGCCCACTGTGATCACTAGATGGCAGGACCTTTAGAGACCGATCAATACGTCACTAGATGGATATGTAATGTGGAGGAAGTCATGTGTTTTGTGGCCATCAGCTGCAGTCTATAAATAAGTAAACAGAAGATGAAGAGAGTGGGCTTTTTGCCACAGATGTCTCATCAATTACAAACACATATTCTACAGTATACTGCAATATATACATTAAATATATGCATTATTGCAAGGTCAGGCTGTTTGACTTTGGCATGAAATGAAAATTCATCACTGTCACTTTTTACCCAGCCGTCCAATCACAGTGGAGCAGGGGCGGGACAATCGACAATCAAAATTTCAGTAAAAAAAAAAAAAAGTCTTTGCATTGACTTGTACCTGGACTCAAACCTGTTTGTAGTTGTGATAAAGTGCCTCTGTCTACATTACATTCACACTGATGTTGTAGGAAGACAAACAATTCGAATATAATAATAATACTTTTATTATTATCCTTAAGACAATAAAATTGTGTAAAACAAATGCACTTTAAAATGAATTTAAATGAAAGATGAATATTTCATAAGTATATTATTTTACTTCACACTACATTAGGGAAATTACAATACTTTGTCTTAATTTCCTAATACATTGCCAAAGAAATGGCGCATAACACAGTGTTAGAGACTTTTTATGCTATTATGAGAAGAATGTAAAAATATGTAGAAATATTTTCGGTTCATTATTAAACTGGCAGGACAGATTAGACAGTGGCGGGCCACCAGAATGCAGGTAATTACTGGGAAACACTGCTTGTAATGTTTAATTGAAAATGACAGACTTCTGTCTAGTGACACTTGCAGGACTTCTCCAATCATTTAGTCGCTTAAACCCGCCCCTGCAAACTCACGTTCATCTGCCTTCATTCATTTTTAAATGCCATGCCTACTTTTCAACATCCAATCAACTAGAGTTGTCAAAAGTACCGACTTCGGTACTACTGAAATTTTAAAAATGTGATGATACCAGCATTTCCCTCTAGCATTTTGAGCGCTGTTGAACGGATTCTTAAACAGCTCTGATTGGCCATTGTGTTCACGCACTCAACATATATGTCTCTGATTGGCCATTGTCACATTTTTTAAATTTCAGTTCCGAAGTTGGTACTTTTGACAACTCTCCAATCAACAACTGATGCACAGAACCAAGTCCCTGCCCTACATTGTTATCTTTTTTTATGATCTGTTTCACTCAGATTTACTTCTGATCCGTCACTACTTCCGTTTTATTGTGACTTAAAGTTTTTTGTTTTCCTGCAGAAATCTAATATAGCCAGATTAACCATATAAGTTTGAGGAGTTCCATTGAAATGAATCTCAGGGCTGCATTTGACCTGCGGGCCACCAGCAAAACCATTATTAACATGTTTTTTAAGTTATAGAGAACAGGTTGAGCCTGAAAGATATAACTAGATGCTATTAAATGCAACTGCAAGCATGCATGACCAATTAACCCTAGTTCAATAAAGTGTCAAAAAAAAACTTTTTTTAAGGGCAATAAAATTCATCACGTAGATGTGAGTGTACTTTTATATATTGCATAAACATGTAATATCAATAAAACACTTAAATGACAGTTATCTTATTTGATAATTCATTTGGAACTTGAGTGACACAAACCAAAAAATAAGATTATTGATAACAAAGCAATAAATCATGCATCTGTGCAAAAACAACTTCACATTTTGTACATGTGAGTCATAGACTCAGCCAAACTAATATTAAATACATATCAACTGGGTCCTGTATTACAGTAATGCTGCAAGTTGTTTCATTGCTTAACAACTGTAAACAAAAGAAGTTTCGCTTTGTGCCAAACATGATCTGCCTTGTCTTAACTTGTTTGGGACACGTCTCAATCTGTATCTTCACGTTACTCCATGTTTCTTCGTTTCTCTCACATGTGAATACAGTAAAGCAGTCCTGACCACTGATAGTAATGCAAATATATAAACTGTAGTACAAATGATATGATATACAAATGAAATCTGTACCAGTTGAGTCATAGGTATGTTGTTCCTATGTAATTATAGCCTATATTATTTTCTACACCATCAATTATAATGATACTTCAGCTGTTTGTCTTTAATGTAGCATTTGGTCAGTGAGCTACACCGCTAAATGCTGATGTTATAAAAGCAGATGTTATCTGTTATTGCATGGAAACATTCGTGCTGTCTAAAGAGGATATGCAACTGTGCTCTCCTCCTTTTCGCATTGCTTGACTTGATGGATTTGCATGCAAGCCACTGTTTATTTTATTTCTACTACACTGTGAAGGCCTACTTGTATTCTGTCTTTCTCTCACGCTGAATGCGTGTGTAGGCGTTGCAATGTGGCTTCGTGTAGCCAGTGTGGAGGTGGAGCAGTGCTAAATGTTTAGGCTACATTCAGCCGTCGCCCCCTGGTGGCCAGTCTAACTTTTTTTATGTTTTGTAATCATTGCATTGGCTTCTAACTACTTAGGAAGAATTTGTTTTATCATGTTTTCAGTGATAAATAAATGAATTTGTATAGCTGATGGTTAGTTTTTGTCATTTCCACTGAACAATGTTAAAGGGATAGTTCACCCAAAAATGTACTCACCCTCAAGCCATCCTAGGTGTATATGACATTCTTCTTTCAGACGAATACAATCTGAGTTATACAAACCCGATTCCAAAAAAGTTGGGACACTGTACAAATTGTGAATAAAAACAGAATGCAATGATGTGGAAGTTTCAAATTTCAATATTTTATTCAGAATACAACATAGATGACATATCAAATGTTTAAACTGAGAAAATGTATCATTTTAAGGGAAAAATAAGTTGATTTTAAATTTCATGGCATCAACACATCTCAAAAAAGTTGGGACAAGGCCATGTTTACCACTGTGTGGCATCCCCTCTTCCTTTTATAACAGTCTGCAATCGTCTGGGGACTGAGGAGAGAAGTTGCTCAAGTTTAGGAATAGGAACGTTGTCCCATTCTTGTCTAATACAGGCTTCTAGTTGCTCAACTGTCTTAGGTCTTCTTTGTCGCATCTTCCTCTTTATGATGCGCCAAATGTTTTCTATGGGTGAAAGATCTGGACTGCAGGCTGGCCATTTCAGTACCCGGATCCTTCTTCTACGCAGCCATGATGTTGTAATTGATGCAGTATGTGGTCTGGCATTGTCATGTTGGAAAATGCAAGGTCTTCCCTGAAAGAGACGACGTCTGGATGGAGCATATGTTGTTCTAGAACTTGGATATACCTTTCAGCATTGATGGTGCCTTTCCAGATGTGTAAGCTGCCCATGCCACACGCACTCATGCAACCCCATACCATCAGAGATGCAGGCTTCTGAACTGAGCGCTGATAACAACTTGGGTTGTCCTTGTCCTCTTTAGTCCGGATGACATGGCGTCCCCGTTTTCCAAAAAGAACTTCAAATTTTGATTCGTCTGACCACAGAACAGTTTTCCACTTTGCCACAGTCCATTTTAAATGAGCCTTGGCCCAGAGAAAACGCCTGTGCTTCTGGATCATGTTTAGATATGGCTTCTTTTTTGACCTATAGAGTTTTAGCCGGCAACAGCGATTGGCACGGTGGATTGTGTTCACCGACAATGTTTTCTGGAAGTATTCCTGAGCCCATGTTGTGATTTCCATTACAGTAGCATTCCTGTATGTGATGCAGTGCCGTCTAAGGGCCCGAAGATCACGGGCATCCAGTATGGTTTTCCGGCCTTGACCCTTACGCACAGAGATTGTTCCAGATTCTCTGAATCTTTGGATGATATTATGCACTGTAGATGATGATAACTTCAAACTCTTTGCAATTTTTCTCTGAGAAACTCCTTTCTGATATTGTTCCACTATTTTTCGCCGGGAATTGGGGGAATTGGTGATCCTCTGCCCATCTTGACTTCTGAGAGACACTGCCACTCTGAGAGGCTCTTTTTATACCCAATCATGTTGCCAATTGACCTAATAAGTTGCAAATTGGTCCTCCAGCTGTTCCTTATATGTACATTTAACTTTTCCGGCCTCTTATTGCTACCTGTCCCAACTTTTTTGGAATGTGTAGCTCTCATGAAATCCAAAATGAGCCAATATTTGGCATGACATTTCAAAATGTCTCACTTTCAACATTTGATATGTTATCTATATTCTATTGTGAATAAAATATAAGTTTATGAGATTTGTAAATTATTGCATTCCTTTTTTATTCACAATTTGTACAGTGTCCCAACTTTTTTGGAATCGGGTTTGTATAAAAAATGTCCTGGCCCAAAATTTTAAGCCCAAACAAGTGTATCCATCCATTATAAAAGTAATCCACATGGCTCCGGGGGGTTAATAAAGGCCTTCTGAAGGGAAGCGATGGATTTTGTAAAAAAAATATCCATATTTAAGTTACGCCAGGACATTTTTTAATATAACTCAGATTGTATTCGTCTGAAAGAAGAATGTCATACACACCTAGGATGGCTTGAAGGTGAGTAAATCATGGGGTCATTTTCATTTTTGGGTGAACTAACTCATTATTATTAAAAATCTTTGAACACTATTTTTCCTGTACATTAATATACATATATTCCTGTGTTCTGTGTGTTTCAGACCTGAAGAGAGCACTGCCACACCCTCAGCTGTTGGAAAGTCCGGCACCGGCGTACACAAGATCTGTCTGGTGTGCTCCGATGAAGCTTCGGGCTGCCATTATGGCGTCCTCACTTGTGGAAGCTGTAAAGTCTTCTTTAAGAGAGCAGTCGAAGGTAAGGAAGTCCTGATACACCTGTATCTTTGTTTTATATCTGTGGCCATTTCTGTATTTATTGTGCTTTCCCTTGTGAAAAAGAAGTACACTTTAGCTTATTTTTAAAAAGAGTACTTAACACAGAACTAATATAACAAAATTGAATATAATGTTTTTGGATACATAGTGCAAATAAATTAAAATGCATTATAATTTAAATTATATTAAAAGCAACTAGAGTGCTTTAGAGTGAACTTTAGAGTGCTTTTTTAAACTTACATAATCATATGTAATATTATAATTACTAATATTGTCTTTGAAATATGGATAAAGTGTACTACTGAATATAGAGGTGGGCGTTATGACCAAAATATTATATAACGATATGAGAGTAATTTTATTTCACGATAATGATACATATCATGATTTGGTTATTTTTGCTTTAAATAAGGCTGTGATATCAACATTTCCGATACCATTTAAATTTCATAACTCTTGTCATAGATTAAGATAAAATAAGAACAAAGAAACTAATTACAAGCATATAGGAAAACAAACTATAATAGAGCAAAGACACAAATTAAATAGACTTACCTAAGAAATACTACATAAGTTTTATAAAGCAATCAAATGTATAAAAAAAACACTGCATAGTCTTCACTGTGTAAATTAAATATACATTTATTCTTATTAAAATTTTAAAAGTGATTCAGTCAAGAGCAGTGAGAGATTTTCTCTCTTTTGTTGTTTGATTAACATTAATGGCACAGACGACAACAATGATCCAATATACTGATTCACGTGTGTTTTCTTTCTGCTAAGCACCCTCGAGTTAAAACGCCAGAGTTTTTGTTTAGCTCTGAGTTCTGCACGCTCGCAAATCCTCTCATTAACAAAGTGTAGACACGATGTAAATAAGAGAGTCATTGCAGCGTAGACAACTTCATTGATTATAACAGAACTTTATGAGATTGTGAACTGAGATGAGTGACAGCTTTTTAGTGATTGTAAAGGGAGCTGTCTTTGCACACT
This sequence comes from Coreius guichenoti, assembly GCA_039654105.1. Taxonomy (NCBI): domain Eukaryota; kingdom Metazoa; phylum Chordata; class Actinopteri; order Cypriniformes; family Gobionidae; genus Coreius; species Coreius guichenoti. Next base: position 10,240,493 of record CM077173.1, on the reverse strand, counting down.
TTCTAGGCTAGATATAATATAATAAACGTTGACACAACAGTAATTGGTATGATTAGCCATTGACCTGACTACATCATCAAACAGCTAATAATTGTTACACAAACCATGTTCCCGTTCGCCAGTCATACAGCTCGCCTTCTAAAAATCAGCATCCTTAAAAAAAATAGTGATTGGTTACTAGGGCTGTCACTTTACGTTCGAAAATCGATTGCACAATCGATCGGACCAACCAACACAAGTTTCGAAAACGAAAATAGGGAATCGTTTTTAACCAAATATGTACACTATTCATTTTAAACGAATTAAACAAATAAAAAAGATACAAAACTCACAAACAAGCAGAAAAAGAAAATAAAGAATTCTGAAAGTGCAGTAGGCGTTGCGAAAGCTAAAATACCCCCACCCTGCGCAGCTGGCAATGAAGTACCTGAGTGTCCCTGGGACATCAGTGTGGTCGGAGCGTGTCTTCTCAACAGCTGGACATATAGTGAATAAAAAACGCTCTGCTCTGGACCCCGAAAATGTTGATCGACTTGTTTTCCTGTCCAATAATTTGTAATAGGCCTAGCCTTATTTGCACGTTTCATTATACGCCTGCCTAGCCTAAGTGTCGGTTACGTTCAATTAAAAAAAACACATGGCCTGTTCTCAAGTAAGTCCATTTAAAGTTTCATTTTTGAACGGTTGTCTATAATGGATTGAATCATTACGTAAAATAATTTTGGAGATTTTTGAATATCCTAAATCATAAATGCAGCCCTATTTCTAGTCCACTGTCTGATTTGGAGAATGTAGCGGCCCTGCGTGTTTATCCTACACGAACTTTACGTTCAATGTAGGCTAGTCCTTCAGTGAATTTTAAGTTTTATTTTCAACCTCTTTTCATGGGCTACAATCGCCTACGTAGGCGAAATTTGTTTGAAATTTCTAATCGTAAACACAGCCACGTTGAAGCCTGCAGTAATGTTTTTCATTGATGTTATGGCAGTCCACTGCTTATTGTTTTTCGAGAATGTTGCACTCCTGTTTATCATTGTGCACGAAACTTCACGGCAATAAATCATCAGAAATATTGCTGACTTGTGCGTCTCAAGCGCCCTCTTTACGTATGTCCTAATGCCTGTTAGTTGTCTGTGGATTGGCCTATATTTGGCGTTGAAAATGGAAACGTCTTTAGACACGGAAAATCGATTTTACAATCGATTCAATGAAAACTTGTGTCTCAAAAATCGAACAGGTTTTTTTTTACAAAAGTGACAGCCGTATTGGTTACATGCTTGTGATGAAAAGAAAATGGGTGGTTTCAAACTGTGTTTGAGACTGGTTGACAAATTTCTACCGGTTAATCGTGTCTACTGGTAAATCACCCACCCCTACCCGAATGTGCTAACAAGCATTTATGGTCAACTAAAATATACTTTAATCTCATTTATATTGAAATTTGCATGTCATGTATTTAAAGGTGCAATAGGTGATTCTCTACAGAAACATTTTTTGTTATGTTGGTTGAAAGTCTCCTCATAAGTGGTCTAAATATATTTTTATAAATATATATCGTCTGTGGAAGGCGTAGGACCATAAAATGTCCGTTCATTCATTGCATTCGGTCCGAAGGAAATGATAGCACGTGTTGCCTGTCAGTCAACGTGTGTTTGCATACCACTGCGCAGCCTGTTCATGCAGACATCATATGTTATCACTTATCAGTGTTCACGTATGCTGTGCAGACGAATGCCAGGCAAACAGTTGTTTACGTTCGTTACTGTAGTACTGTTACTCACTGTACTGTCAAGTTTTCTCACCGGTGAATGACACATGATGTGTTGTCTCTGGTCGTCTCACTTCTGCGCGGTCATGTGTTTTGGAGGAGGCGTGGCTTTGGACGGTGATTTGCAGGGAGGGTGGGATCTTATGCTAGCAGGCTAAAGTTAGCATTTCCCAGATCACCTATTGCACCTTTAAATATATTTATACTTGCACATTTGTAATGATTAAGTTGCATTTTAGTACATTTGAAATATATTAACTATATCAAGTATTTTACATGTGCTTTAGTGTGTACTTTAAAGCATGACATAAGATTATTTAAACATGATTTAAAATGTACTTTAAAGAAAAAAATTATTGCAGTGTGTACTTTTTAGTGTACTTTTTAAACTTTTTTTTAAAAAGTACTTTTACGATTTTCAGTACACTACATGCACATGCAATACATTTAAGCACATTTCTTTTTCACAAGGGTTGAAGGATGGTGATCAAGACAAATCAGTGGTGGTAACAAAAATATGTGATATCTTTGCCTCTGTCTTTCCTTACCTGATTAGGCAGAGTTCGAGACCACGACCTTCCAGCATGATCTGACTTCTCACTGCATGTCTATTTCAAATGACTCGTACTATGAGTCAATCATCTGTCAAAACGCCTTTTATTCTGTGGGTGTTGAAATGTATCTCTGCTTGACACAGGAAATGCATTCAGATAATATGCAGACAAATAATGGGAATAGGATTTCTGTTCCAGTTGCACTTCTGTTAATTAGCGGCAGAAATGTTCATTGTGCGCATTTGTTCGTTTAAGTAGCAAATTCATGCAGTGGATTTCAGGACAGTGTTTGACAGCTCCTGTGCATGATGAGGGATGTCCTGTCTAATCCACACTACACTTGATTCTCATAGGGCAACACAATTACCTGTGCGCTGGACGGAACGATTGCATCATTGACAAAATCCGGCGGAAGAACTGCCCTGCCTGTCGTTTCCGCAAATGCCTCATGGCAGGCATGAACCTAGAAGGTAACACGAAATGTTTACATAATTATACCACTGTGTTCCCAAATGTCAGTTGAGATTTATAACAAATGTAAAATTCAATCAAGGGAAATGCATAAAGTTTAAGAACTGACTATTGTAAACTTTCCTCATTCACTGCTCAGCCCGTAAAACCAAGAAGGGCAAGGGCAAGGTAATCCAGCAGCCGACGATTCCAGAGCGCAATCTTCCTCCAGTGCCCGAGGCCCGGGCACTGGTACCCAAACCCATGCCTCAGCTGGTGCCCACCATGCTGTCACTACTAAAGGCCATCGAGCCGGATACCATCTATGCCGGATACGACAGCACCATACCGGACACATCCACCCGCCTCATGACCACTCTGAACAGGCTGGGCGGCCGGCAAGTTGTCTCTGCGGTCAAATGGGCCAAAGCTCTGCCAGGTAGAACTTGCGATGTCTTCAAAAAGTTTTGTGGAAGATCTTCAACCGCAGAACATACTAAAAACCTCTATTTTGCTCTTTTAGGCTTTCGGAACCTTCACCTGGATGATCAGATGACCCTCCTGCAATGTTCCTGGCTGTTCCTCATGTCTTTTGGACTAGGTTGGAGATCATACCAACAGTGTAATGGAAACATGCTGTGTTTCGCACCAGATCTAGTGATCAATGAGTATGTATCTCATTTAACAGCCCATGTGCTCTAACAACCCTGTTAAAAAAAACAGCATATGCTGGTTTGAGATGGTTTAAGCTGGTCAAGTGCTGGGCCTAAGAAACTAGCTCCAGGACCAGCTTATAACCAGCTCAGGACCAGCTTAAACCAGCTCATGACCAACTAAGGACCAGCTCAAACCAGCTGCCATGCTTCAAAATATACCTAACCAGCATATGCTGTTTTTTTCAACAGGGAAAGCAAACATCCCCAGTGTTTAACAAGGATCTGTTTTATAGGAATATATTTTACTTTGGCAGTTGAACTGCCTGTATAAGCCCAAATAAGAGTTATTTGTGTCTGTCCACAGAGAGAGGATGAAGTTGCCCTACATGAATGATCAGTGTGAACAGATGCTGAAGATCTCCAATGAGTTTGTGAGACTGCAAGTGTCCAATGAGGAGTACCTGTGCATGAAAGTCCTTCTGCTCCTGAGCACAGGTGAGCTACTTTAGAAGCCATTGATGCTTGATCCATATATATGTTTCGGGTTCCTTGAAAAAGCAGAATTATTCATGTGGTGTCAAATGAGCTTAACAAAGCAACATCATTTTACAGGGAACCATAACAAAACCTTTTTATGTTTTTGTGGTTTCTCAGTACCGAAGGATGGTTTAAAGAGCCAGTCGGTGTTCGATGAGCTACGAATGTCTTACATTAAAGAACTGGGCAAGGCCATTGTGAAGAGAGAGGAGAACTCCAGCCAGAACTGGCAGCGATTCTATCAGCTCACTAAGCTACTGGACTCCATGCACGATGTAATGCAGTCCATCCTAAATAATGCACATAGAAAATTATGGCTCTGCTCTAAACCTTAGTGAGCTGCCTGGCTGTCTCCTGTCTACATAGGTGGCTGCATTCTAAGGCAGCATCCTAACTAAAAAACACTGCATAGGCAGCAACACTGTGCGTCATACTAATACCGCTCGGGAGACTCAATTCAGCAATTTATCCCAGTAGAGCATTGCATGTTGCTATGCTAATGATGCAATACTTTCTAATAAGGATTAAAATATATGGCACACACAAATATTGGATAAAATATAAAATATATTAAATCCTTTAAATAGTACTAAATTATCAGCTTTATACTATATATTATAGTAAAATAATTTAATTGATACTTTCAGCATTGAATGAAATACATATTGTAAGCTATCTTGGATGGATTATTTTCGACATTTTTGTAATGCCTTTTGGGATTCCCTTCACTGCAAAGTACATATGCAATGCTACCTTAGAGGAATCATATAAGGCAGCATATAATATTTATGCTTGCTTTTTGGAACAGCCTTCACATCAGGAGTTTGCCTATGATGAGGCAACTCACTAGGTTTTGAAACAGAGCAAATGTCTATTGTTTATCTTTTTGTTGCATAAATGATCATTTTAGTTTAAAAACATGAAATTATAATTGGTCCTATTTTTTGATGTACCTTTTATTGTGCCGTTCATCAGTGCGTATTAGTCTGATAAGAAAATACACAAGTTTTTAGTAAAAAAAATTTGAAAGAAGACTCTTTTGTTCGCCAAGGCTATATTTATTTGATCAAAAAATGCACAGTCAAAAAAAAAACAGTGAAATATTATTACAGCTAAAAATAACTGTTTTCTATTTGAATATATTTTAAAATGTAATTTATTCCTGTGATGCAAAGCTGAATTTTCAGCATCATTACTCCAGTCCTCAGTGTCACATGATCCTTCAGAAATCATTCTGGTATGATGATTTGGTGTTCAAGAAACATTTCTTATTATCAATTCTGAAAACAGTTGTGCTGCTTAATATTTTTGTGAAAACTGCAAAATTTTGTCAAGACATTTTTTAAACGTGACTTTTAATCAATTTAATGCATCCTTGCTGAATAAAAGTAGTAATTTCTTTTAAAATGTATCAGCTTCCTGCACTTCTAAAATAACTCTTCATTTTATAAAACAGAGGATGTGTGTACACAGAAAAATAATATTAAAGGCACAATATGTAAGATTTTTGGATTAAAATATCCAAAAACCACTAGAACAATGTTATATATTTTGTTGACTTGTGTACTTACATTATCCCAAATGTTTCCAAGAATGTTTAAATCCAGAGAAATAAGCATAAGGACCGTGTCCGTGCGTCGCCCATCAATGACATCATACCCGCGTTACCTTCGATTTACGGTTTTAATTGGTAGAAAGCATGGAGACACCAATGACGCTTTAATATATTATGTGTTTTATTAGACAGGTGAGCAACTGTTTGGATACACTCATCGACAGAAAACTAATCATTGTTATATAGCTCAACACAGTTAGGGCCCTATCATACACCCGGCGCAATGATGCCAGGCGTGACGCAAGTTTTTTTTGCTAGACCGACGCAGTTATCATTTTCACATCCATCGCCACGTTGTTTAAATAGCAAATGCATTCGCGCCCATCTGTTTGCCATGGGCGTGCTGGTCTGAAAACGAGGTGTGTTCAGGCGCATTGTTGGTGAGCTGCTATTTTGAGGCAACAGCCATTGACCAACAAAAACCTGGTCTAAAGTCAATAGCGCAGTATTTTTTGTGTTATTTAAAGGGCACCAATAGGTGGGTTCACAATGTGGGTACACTCTGCTTATTACACACACACAGGGACGCGCAGCAGCACACAAACATTTTTAAATATTAAAAATAAAAGGATTCCTTTCTGGAGAAGCGTTCAGTCTTTCCGCTCGCAAATTCCGCCATGTAAATAGCGAATCCGTCATGGTGCAAGCGCAACTGGCTTTTAAAGGGGAATGGGAGATAAGACTCTGATTGGTTTATTGCACATTACGCCCAAAACACAACCATGACTCATTAAGAGAATAGGGGAAACCCTTTTAGACCATGCGCCTGGCTTGCCGACCATTTTTTCCATCGTTTAACTAGCAAAAGTGGATTCGGACACGCCCTAAGTGCACCTGCGCTATGCACTATGTCTTATTGTTTAAATCTCGTGTTCTTGATTTACCACGAGTACCATGTTTTACCATGCCTAATATCGATCTAGCTCACTGCAGTGTGCAACAAGTGTCTTATAGTAGCCGCCGAGCAAACGCATTATAACATAACTTTCAACACACTCAAATGTATGTAATATGGTAAAACAAGGCTGTGTTACGCATGAACGGAAGCGGTCGTCTGCGGCATAATAAAAGCTCCACTGCTCTCGAGCCGTGTGTCGCGCTTGTCTCTCATTAGCAATCACTCCAGCAGCCTCACTTTGCTCCAATGGCTTTCAGCCCCACCCTGATTCATACTACGGTAACGTTAATAAATCTTTAATACATTAGCTCATCCAGCAATATGATTTCTGCCTGAGTCCCGTCAGATTCACTGGCTGTAGAGGTGAAGACAATAACTCCCATGATTCCACAAAATCAAGGCGTCATCAAGTTACGCCTTTGTTTTCAATAAGCGACCTCTAGCGGCGAAAATTACATATTGTGCCTTTAACCAAATACTATCATACCCTAACATGATTCACCGTCTTACCCTAATAACTTAGATTCATTCGGAAATAGAAGTAGAGTGCATTACAAATGCTGTTTACAGTTTGAATCTCTAACCCCTCTCTATCTCTTCAGATGGTGGGTGGACTCCTGAACTTCTGTTTTTACACGTTCGTGAATAAATCCCTCAGCGTGGAGTTTCCCGAAATGCTTGCGGAGATCATCAGCAATCAGTTACCAAAATTCAAAGCTGGGAGTGTCAAGCCGCTGCTCTTTCACCAGAAGTGAATCTCCTCCCAGCAACAGGACACAATGCCTTAAACATCCACCCCGTCCCCTCACTCCCACTCCATCCGAGACAGAGCAGAGTGAGAGCGCTGCGGCGCAGGGAGGGCGAGGGGTGGGACGGTATGCAACCCAGCACTGAACTCCACGATTGCCCAGAATAGAGTGGAGTCGGGGAAGAGACGGGTAATTAGACGTTATAAAAAGCTAACAAATGGCTGAACTGTTGAAATGACATAACCGTGAATCTTATGGATAAGGTTATCCCATACATGTCGTCTCAGGTGTTTGACTCCCAGCATCAACTATAAGTAGAGGAAATCTAATTGTCTAAAGGTCACTTACTATGTAGAGTATCACACGTCTTTTATTTTTGGAGCAGATGCAGCACCACAGCACTTACAGTCTAGTATGTGCAGATTATATAGTCTCTTTTACGTCAGATTATCTTCAATGATCATACTTTTTAACAGTTTAAAATAATCATTTCAAATAATATGTACAGAGATAATGGCTTCAGCTTGGTTTGAAAAAATGAAATGCGTTTTGTATAACAACATATCTTCACTGTTTTAAAACAAGTCATGTCGTTAACAGAATTACATATATACAGAAAAAGGGAAAATATGTGCCTTTTTTTTTTAGCTTGTTTCCTTTTTAGCTCGTCCACACCAGACATCTGACACCTATTGTGTTAGGACTTCTTCATAGCTGATTGTACTTTTATACCCACTTGCACTTGTAATTTTAATAACGGCTGTTTTTTTTTGTTGTTTTTTTGTTTTTTTGGCAGCTTTGTAATCAGTGTGAACTTCAAAAAAAAGTGATCCTTATAAAAGTAATCATGGATTGATAAGACATGGATTGATAAGACATCTAACGATTATTTTTTACACTGATCGGTCAGTCGAGAAATGCAAATCGAGCACTTTCGCTCCTTGTAAATGCTTTAAAGGGGCTGGTTTAGGTTTGTTCTGCAGAAAGGTGTATTCATGACAAAGAAAGCCATTTATTATTAATTTCACCTGTTGATTCATATAGGAATTATGCAATGTGAAACATGAGTTTTGGTTTTATGTGTGTGTCGTAATTGTTCCTTTATTGTTGCTGGCTTACATAGTAATGCCACAGTATACAACCAAAACAAGGGATGCAGATTACAGATTACAGTACCTATAACTTTCTGAATTCATACAGACAGATATTTTTGAATCGCCAGATACAGTACAATCACGCTCAGCTACACCAAACATCAACTCAGGCCCATTTCATTTATATTTGCAGCACTGCTCTAGTTCTCTACGGCGGCGTATGTTTTTTTAACCTTTTTTTTTTAATCAGGTCTAGACTAATCCATTAAACTAACCTTGGCTGTCTGATCGTTCAGTCAGTCGAACTGTGGCGCAGGAGCAGGGTTAACTCTGGGAATTTCTACTCACCTGTTATTTCTGTGCCAAACATATATTGCTTTCAATTTGTACAATCTAAAACTGTGCTCGTCTTAACAGTTGTAAAAGGTATATGTATTCAAGAGAGGGAAAAGATAAGAAGATAAGAATATTTTAAATTTCTTCTGTTATACATCTTGTTTAATACATGAATAAAAATCAGATGATATCTCCAGCTTCAAACTGCTTAGCATTGCATTGTGTGGTACAGATTTAGCGATCAGCACTTGTTTTCAAATTCTAATCAATATCTGAGCAGCACTTTTCACTTTGCTCTTCTGTTCCTACAGATATAACATATATATATATATATATAAATATATATATGATACAAATAAACAGATGTATTTACATGAACTTTTGCAACGTCTAATAAAATGTTCTCTTAGATCCTATAGTATTAGGAGTGGCCTGTCATGTTGTCAGAATTCAAAAGCAAGGTGGGTGACCTTACGAAAAAGAAGTTTATTCAAGTGTGCTACTTCTGTGATATATATATATATATATATATATATATATATATATATATATATATGTGATACTTCTTTTAAACTAAAAATAAGAAAGTGTACTTTCAGTCTACTTTTTATGTACTTCTCAGAAATTGCACTTAAGTATACTTGACTTATACTGACAGAAAAGTATATTGGGCCTATACTTGTACTCAAATCTTTTGAACGAGATATACTTAAAACTATAATTAAGTATTCTAAGTATACTTGGCTTGTAGTTGTTTTTACTCTTTTTATTGAGCAGCTAATTAAATACTTTTTTCACATAGTTTACATACTGTCTATAAAATGTTGATTTATAAAGAAAACAGATATGTTCCTAATTCTGAATTTTTGAGTAGGCTAGTCCACTGGTAGTGTACATAGGAATTTACTTCAAATCTAATTCACTCTTTCCCCAGCTATCCATGTTTTCACTGTTATACGGTAGGGGGGGGTGCTATTACGTATCTTCTAGTACAGAATCTCCGGATCAAAACACAAGTGAAGAAGCAGAAACAAATGATAGAAGATTGCTTACGCTCATTTTTACTGCATCTGTATATTAGTAGTTTACTATTTTAATCCTTGTGGTACTTTTTTTTTTTAGTTTATGAAAGTACACTTTGAAGTGTACTCTCAGTAAACTACTAGTTTATCACTTAGTTTACTACTGTTACACTTACTACTGTTTAAGTACACTTAAATGTATACTTTTATATGCTAAAAGTGGGCCAATTTAGTCCCAAGCACTATTGAAATAGTACACTTACAAGTTTACTAGTACATTGATATTAGTATACATACTACATACTTAAAAATATACTTGAACTTCACTTAAGTACACTTTATAACATGAACTTGAAGTATACTTCTTTTTCATAAGGGTGGGCTTTAATTTAATGCAGTGATTCAGGCTGGCTTATCAGCCATTTCAACATGTGCTTGGTTGCCAAAATAGACATTACCCCACTTCTTATGGGGTGAGGGTCAGCTAACAAAGAGGCAAGAACTAGTAAATAAAATGACAATTTTTTTAGTAGGGGTGTAACAATTCACTCGTCACGATTCGGTTCATTACAGATACTGATCTCATGATACAACACTCTGACAATATTTGAATAAAACTAAAATGGAGTTAAAATGGTGTGTTTTTTGAATTATTACTTCTAATGTGTAGGTAAATCGTTAAATAAGGTATTTTATTTTTTATTTAGAATTATTACATAGAAACTGTGACCTTCTGGGTTTACCATATTTAATCTGCCATAACATATTTGATGCTAAATTAAATCTCTCTAAACTTTCATTTTGGGTGAACTCTCCACCAGTGTTGGGGGTAATGCATTACAAGTAATGCAAATTATGTAATCAAATTACTTTTTTCAAGTAACTAGTAAAGTAACGCATTACTTTTACATTTACAACAAAATATCTTTTACTTTTTCAAATAAGTAACGCAAGTTCCCAAGTTTTCCCATTTATTGACTGAGCTCTCCTGTCCTTGTGTTGAGAGAAATCGGGAGTAAGTTCAGAGGCGCTGCATGCAGCATGACGGTTATTGTAGCTGTAAACTAAATGTGAGCACACATTTACTCATCTCACTTGCACAAAAACAGATCCAGTATTCATCAAAATTAATAAAAACAGTGAAATGCAAACTCAAAATATTACGCAAAACCTGCAATAATACGTTAAATAACACAAATATACTTTATGTATTTAATCTCACTTTATTAACCAATGTCTTTGCTGCTGACATTTGATAACCCACCATTCGAATAAGCAAAAATTACCTTAGTTAAAATTTTTATTAAAATCTTTTGACCTTTCTTCTCCTGCAATCCAGAACGGCAGCACAGCTAAGGTTTATTTGAGCTGCGCGCTCTACAGTACAGGCGTGAATTTGCATTTCTTTCAGCCTGAGGCTTTTTCAGTTCACATTTGGTGTGAAAAGACCTTTACATTTGACAAAAATATCTTTTGGGGGTTTTTTTGTTATAAAAAAAACAAACAAACAAGCAAGCCCAGCCCAGGTGAAAAAAGTAACGCAAAAGTAAAGCAATGCATTACTTTTCATAAAAAATAACTAAACACAATTAGTTACTTTTTTAAAGAGTAACGCAATATTGTAATGCATTACATTTAAAAGTAACTTCCCCCAACACTGCTATCCACAATGCATATTGTTGCAATTTTGTATTGCGATATATGGTGACATGATATACACCCCCCCTTTTTTTGTGAAATGTTTCAGCTTTTCATATTTAAACCTGTATTTAGTTGAAAAGATCGCAAGGCCTGAAATAAAAGTGCTGATAACCATCCACCGTTTTGAATTTAAACAGCTTGCACACTTAAAAATCCATCTAACAACAAACCAATCCATCACAGTGAGTGTACTAGCCTTGAATTAGTAATATCCACCTGAGGCCTATCCATTCATTTACTTCTCTGTAGTGCTCAAATGTTTTTCATTAATATCTCCAAGATCAAACATGCCCATATTTAAAATCATGGTGAATAGGGAAAACGTCGACTTTTTTTGTCATACCAGGTATTTGGAGGATGTGACTGTGATGATGTAAGATAAAATAATGACAACATAATTCAAATGTAACTGTGAATATAGACAAAAGGGCAAAGAAGTGATTTTGTGGAAAAAAATAATTTGTCTGGCAAATTATATTATAGTGGGGTTACACTGTACAAGTGTCCTTGTTACAGTGTAATTAAGTACTGAGTAATATTAATTAACAACATGTAAGCTACTTACTATAGGGTTAAGGTTAGGAATAAGGTTTGGTTTAGGGTTAATCGTAGGTCATTATACTCCTATTACTACAGTAAATACATGTGTAAGAAGGACGGTGTAAAATAAAATGGGTAACACTTTATTTTACAGTGTCCTTGTTACATGTTCTTACCAAAATAATAACAGTGAATTATGCATTGCATGCAACTAACCCTAAACCAAATCCTAACCCTATAGTAAGTACATGTAGTTAATTAATATTACTCAGTACTTAAATATATAATTACACTGTAACAATGACACCTTAACAAGGTGTAACCATAAAATGTTACCTGTAGAGGTAGAAAATTATAGTGTGTAATCAGCATGCAGTAAGCCATTTTAAAAAGAAAATGGAGGTTAAATGGAGTAACTTCTTGATATTCATTACTCAAAAAACAAATATCAGCCCGGGCAAGTCTTAAGTCCCGGTTAATGAATACAAAGCGTTCCTCGTCCCCTGCAGCTTCAGCATTATTAACCGTGTCTCAAACTGAGCTGCCTATCTAGGCAGCATTTTCGGCCGTCGTATGCACGTTTCGAGGCAGCTGCCCTAAAAAACTGCAAACAAGCAACTCGCTAGGTTCGAGTCACGGTCATTTTCTGTCTTCGAACAGGGTTTAGCTCAGAATAGATCACTGAATAGTAGGCATGATGACTGAGGCCGATATTGCAGTGAAATTCAACCCGCCCGACTATAAGAAGCTCACGCGGCTGTACTGTATGAATGGAGGATATCACCTTCAGATCCTGGCGGACGGGACAGTGGCTGGAGCTCGAGAGGAAAACATCTACAGTGAGTAATGCTGTATGATTCGTTCACACAGCGTTATGATACCGTGTTTCTCTGCAGGAGGAGTTCAGTAAACTGCTGTATATGGGTGCTAAATAGGAGACGCAGTGTGTGCTGGTGGATATGCTAGCAGATTCCCAAATGAATGATATAGAATAAGAAATAAGTACAGAAAATAATTAAAGTAGGCTACACATATTCATAGTGTATTTATTCATGCATAATTAAGAATGATCATATAGCTAATTTCATTTAAAAAGGTTACTTTCAGACAATATTGTGCTTTGTCCAGAAAATAATATTTTTTCTTGTTAAAAATAACAGAACTATATATACAGTTGTGGTCAGAATTATTGGCTCCCCTGGTAATCAAAGATCTGCAATGTTTATCCTTTTAATCTTTTGTTTTAAAAAAATCTATTGAAGTAAAAGAATTGAAAGTGAAATACATTTTTTGGCACCCATAGAATTTTTTATGAGTAAAATATCTCTGAAGTATATTCCCATAAATATTTACATTTTTTAGCACACCGGGGTGACTAGGAACATGAAATTGTCCAGCCATGACTTACTGTCCCATAGGAGTATAAATATGAAGAAACAAAGGCCAAATTCCCTTAATCATTCATCACAATGAGTAAAACCAAAGAATATAGTTCTGATGTGCAGCAAAAGATTGTTGAGCTTCACAAAATAGAAAGTGTCTGTAAGAAAATAGCTAAAGCATTGAAAATCCCCATTTCCAGCATCAGGGCAATAATTAAGAAGTTCCAATCAACTAAAGATGTTACGAATCTGCCTGGAAGAGGATGTGTGTCTATATCGTGTGTCTATTAAGAATGATCATATAGCTAATTTCATTTAAAAAGGTTACTTTTTAAATCACCACAAGTTGTTTGGGAGGATTTCAAGAAAAATCCTCCTCGCTCATCCAAAAACAAACTCCAGCATATTCAGTTGTCAGACACGACTGGAACTTCAGACGGGACCTGGTTCTGGGGTCACATGAAACTAAAAAAAGAGCTTTTTGGCAGCAAACCCACCAGATGTCCCATCAGATATCATGGATTCTAGCAAATACCAACAGATGATAGATCAAAACCTGACGGCTTCTGCTAGAAATCTTATAATGGGCCGTGGTTGGATCTTCCATCAGGACAATGAGCCAAAACAAACATCAAAATCAACACAAAAATGTGTCACTGAGCACAAAATGAAGCTTCTGCCATGGCCGTCCCAGTCCCCTGACCTGAACCCTATAGAAAACTGAAGAGAAGAAGCACCAACATGGATCTGTGAAACTGAAGGATCTGGAGAGATTCTGTATGGAGGAATGGTCTCTGATCTCTGGTCAGGTGTTCTCCAAACTCATCAGGCGTTATAGAAGAAGACTCAGAGCTGTTATCTTGGCAAAAGGAGGTTGAAAAAGTATTTAATAAAAGGGTGCCAATAATTATGGCCAACGTGTTTTGGAGAAAAGCATTTATTTCATGATGTGATTTACCCCCCACTTTCAGTTATTTTACTTCAATGAAAGGTTCGATTTTTGAGAATTTTTTGAATAAAAGATCAAAAGGATAAACAATGCAGATTTATTTTTACAGCCATCTTTGATCATATTTACCAGGGGTGCCAATAATTTTGACCACAACTGTATGTGTGTGTGTGAACCAAAAAAATTGTGGGCATGACTTGAAAAGGTTAAATGGTCCTTAAAGTGATAGTTCACCCAAAAATGAAAATTAGCCCATGATTTACTCACCCTCAAGCCATCCTAGGTGTGTATGACATTCTTCTTTCAGACGAATACAATCAGAGTTATATTAAAAAATGTCCTGGCTCTTCCAAGCTTACTAATGGCAGTGAATGTCAGCCCAAAATTTGAAGCCCCAAAAAAGTGCATCCATCCATTATAAAAGTAATCCACACGGCTCTGGGGGGTAATAAAGGCCTTCTGAAGTGAATCGATGGGTTTGTGGGTTTTTGTCAAAACGCTTACGCTGCGCCCGACGTCATGTCGCGCCAGTTACGCCTTTTTTTTAGGCTGGTTTGAGGGTGAGTCATGGTGATCATGGTGTGAAATACCCAGACAAATCCTCCTCGGGCCACGCCTCCCTCTAGCACATTGCAAGCCGTGGAGCTTCCGGCTGAGATGGCTGGTCCCTCACATCAGGCTCCTGCTGTTTCATTCGGGGCTCCGGCGGATGATGCGATGTCGATCGCCGCATCACAAGGTGGGCTCGAGTCCTCTGGAGATGAGGATTCGGCTGTTAATCACGCTGAAGCAGTGCTCGTGGATGAGTCATGTTCTCATTGCGGGAACATGACCATCGCAATGTTGCGATCGAGACTCAATGACCTCAAAAGAGGTAGAGTCCCCTCTGCCACACCCCAATCTATTTCCTGGTGGCCAGGGTGATCTGAGGGTTACGGTGTGGAATACCACCATTGATTTTTGGGTGAACTATCCCTTTAAAGAGGTCATTTGAATTTAATGTTTTCCATTTCCTTTAGTGTGTAATGTATCTGCTTTGCAAAGAAAGAAAAGTAAAACCGACAACGTTATTATTAACTGAAGTGTTACATTTCTGATGTAGTTTCAAAGAGACTGGGAATAGAAGAACTGCAACATGTACAGTGTACAGTATGTGAAAAAAATGTTTGGTTACACTTTATTTTACGGTGTCATTGTTACAGTGTAATTATACATTTAAGTACTGAGTAATATTAATTAACAACATGTACTTACTATAGGGTTAAGGTAGGATTAGGGTTTGTTTGAGGGTTAGTTGCATGTAATTATGCATAATTTACTGTTATTACTATAGTAACTATACGTAACAAGGACACTGTAAAATAAAGTGTTACCATATGATTTTTGAACATTAAAGCTAATCTATTTTATTACAACCAATAAACCAAATAATGAACTTTTAAAATAGCATCATATGGCGCCTTTAACCCCTTAACTGTCACCGTCCCACTAGTCTCGCGTAGCCAGACCTTCAGACTGATGGCAGGAGGTCTGGACTCTTTCACAGCTTTCATTGGTCAAGGACCGCACAAGAGGACGTTTGATTGACATGTAACACAACCAATCACAGTCCGTTTTGTTCCACGTCATGTTTAGGGGCGTGAAAATGTAAAGTCAGTGTCTCTGCAATAACAGACCGGCGTGCATCTATAAATTATTAATTCAAGAACGTTGTGCAAGTTTACTGCAACAATGGAGCCGCAAACTTCACATACTTTTGAAAATCAGGCGTTTAGTTGATCCTGGTAAGCGCTCATTGTCACAGTTGTAAACACAACGGCGTTCTTCTTCCACAAGGGAGTTTGGCGTCACGGCATTTGTTTCCAGGCGGACCGTTAAAGAACGCAACACACACGTCACGTGGACATCCTGTAGAATTCAACCAATCAGATGACGACTTCAAAACTCCTGAAGTGTTTCCAGAAAAATGTGCAATATGCATCAGACGTTCAGCCAACGGTCCGTGGGCGTGACGTCTGAGGCTGAGACTACCGACCCACTAGCGGGATGCTTGGCGCTCTTTTTTTATTGCCTTTTTTTCCCCATATCACATATTTTAGTAATCATCATAACTTAAGTATCATTCGAAAGCTTACGAACTCAAAATTCATCCTGTGAAAACCATTTTGAAATTGGACGTTGCGTTACCATGGAAACAGTACTTTAAATTCTTTTTGCAGGCTCCTCCCTAGTGGGTGGTGTTAGGTTTCATATTACAAAATTTATTTTAACTACTTTATAATAAAAACCTTTTATAATCTTGACAAAACACATATCGTTGATAAGGTCTGAGTCTCAAGGTTCCATATTTGATGACTATTTTGTGATAGAAGTGATATTTAGACAGATATTTATTATATAATTTGTTACAGGAGAATGCATAAAAAAAAACACAAAAAAAAACACCAGTGACACCCGGTGGATATTTCTGGTACAGCGCCTAAACAAAATCTCAAAAAAATTATTCTCGTAAAAATTATTTTGTAAAATATATATTTTATATAAAATAAAAAATGTTTAGTACAGTACATTTGATTTACAGTAAATTTAAACTTCCATAACTTTTTCATACTTTAATTTTTTTAAATGCTTTCACTTCAGGAATAATCAGGAGAGTGTCTTCTTTAAAACAAGATTCCAAAGCATTCTTGAATTACAACCCATCAAGTTTGGATAGTGCATTTTCACAGCTATTCTCAAAAAGGGGGGTGACAGTTAAGGGGTTAAAAATAGTCACACTTGTACTCCTCCTGATCAAAAATGACTGCCATAGAAATGAATGGGATATATATATATATATATATATATATATATATGTGTGTGTGTGTGTGTGTGTGTGTGTGTGTAAATACAGACAATTTGCAGTTATGAAGGGGTTATTTGAATAATAATAATAATAATATGATTTATAATAAATAAGATAACTTGTACTGTATTGTACACAATGTGTACAATACAATTACAATTAATCATAATTATTGTATAAATATTACTTATTAATTCCCCTTCAAAAACAAAATATTAAATAAAAAATATTATTGAACAAAAATATGGGAGAAGTATGAGTATGACCCCTAAATGAGAGGCACCAGAAGGATATGTATATTATACTATATTATATACTGTATACAGTGTTGGGAAATTTAATAGGTTACAGATTACAAGTTACCCTATTTAAAATGTAATAAGTAGTGTAACTATTTCAATTACTTTATTAAAGAAATGTAACTGATTACTTTTTGATTAATTTTCTAAATTTCTAACGAATGTTTTCAACTGTTTTGATTTCAAAATCATTAAAAACATTTCAAACATTTAAAGCAGGCAGGGTTAACCATGCAGTCGTACTCAACACTGATTACTGTTAGACTTTCAAAATCCTTCATCACTTGAATTAAGATTATAACCATTTAATTTTAAAGCACAGCCACCACAAAATCAGACTTTAGCATCTCTTTTTACTTTGAGATCGTTCTGTATTTAAAGGGTTAGTTCACCCAAAAATGAAATTTCTGTCATTAATTACTCACCATTATGTCATTCCAAACCTGTAAGACCTTCATTCATCTTCGGAACACAAAGGAAGATATTTTTGACGAAATCCGAGAGCTCTCTGATCCCTCCATAGACAGCAATTTAATTACCACTTTCAAGGTCCAGAAAGGTGGTAAAGACATTGTTAAAGATATTGTCGATGTGACTCCAGTGGTTCAACCTTAATTTTATGAAGCGATAAGAATACTTTTTGTGCACAAAAACAAACAAAATTAACGACTTTATTCAACAATTCCGTTCTAGCCTGTGCCAGTCTCCTACACAGTTAACGTTGTAAACAGTGCAGCGCTATGGCAGCTGATGCTGTTCACGTGAGCACCACGACGCATGCGCGGGAGACAATGTAAACAGTGTAGGAGACTGGCACAGACCAGAACGAAATTGTTGAATAAAGTCATTATTTTTGTTTGTTTTTGCACACAAAAAGTATTCTCGTCGCTTCATAAAATTAAGGATGAACCACTATTTTAACGATGTTTTTACTACCTTTCTGGACCTTGAAAGTGGTAATTATATTGCTGTCTATGGAGGGGTCAGAGAGTTCTCGGATTTCATCAAAAATATCTTCATTTGTGTTCTGAAGATGAACGAAGGTCTTACGGGTTTGGAACGACATGAGGGTGAGTAAATAATGACAGAATTTTCATTTTTGGGTGAACTATCCCTTTAAATACAGATTTCTGGATGAAATTATTTTTAAATATCCAACAGTGAGTCTCTCAGACAGGTTGTAGCAGGCGCGCCGTTGACACCCATACTCCGTTGACACGGGGGACAGGGGGGTCATGACCCCCGCAGTTTTGAAAAGACACCCACTTTTGATAAGGGAAAATGGCCTGCGCGATTCGCTAACTAAAACTTCCAACAACGAATATCAAATTCATTTGTAAGTAATTCAAGCCATGCGATATATATCGTCTGCGATAATATTGTAATTGTTGTTTTAACGATGTACGATCTGACATTACTGAGTATATCCCTCACACACACCCAGAGAGCGCACGCATACACTACTTGATGTAGTCTAGTGTTGTAGATTAGACTAGTGCGAATGCACACTTTCACTGCGTGATTTACTCTATTATATAATTTAATATAGTTAATAAATTTCACACGAAGAGTGCAGTTTTTCTCCAGGCATCAGCATAACAGATGTGATATTGATTTTATATAAGTTTGCGAAACAAGAAGTTAATAAGTGGCTTACAATTTAGGCACCATATTGCCTATTTTTGCTCTATTTTGCCAACGAAACAAAGCCACAGCACTGTTGTTCGTCTCTGAGCAACACACGCGGTGTTTCCTTACTGAATGAATCCGCTTTATGAACGAATCAATTGAATCAATGATTTGATGACTAAGATAGATTAAGACAGTCAAATGCTTCGTTCCTGAAGGAATCAGCCGTTTGAATGAATCGGTTGAATCTCAATGACTCACTCATTAACAGTGACTTGCTGCCACCTACTGGCGGTTTTAAATTTACATTTAAAGTATCTTTTCATGTTTTAAATAATTTCAAATATCAATATTTAACGTTTTATTTTTATTTATTGTAACTGCAGGTTATTCATTTGTCACCTCTGAGCTGCTTTAAACAGTGTCACAAATTTACATTTACATTACTTTAAATGAGTCCACCCCCTAAGATTATTGTTATAAACAGGAGCCGCTTCTGAAAGGCAAAGGGGGAGGGGTTGCTGTAATTTATAATAATATCTTCAGTATTACTCAGAAGTCTAGTTTCAAATATAATTCTTTTTAAGTTTTGGTGCTTTACGTAACGTTATGTAGTGTAAATGATGAAGATTAAAGAAAATAGTCCAACGCCGTGGTACAATGAGCACACTCGGGCCCTTAAAACAGCAGCCAGAAAAATAGAGTGCAGCTGGAAGAAAACAAAAGTGGAGGTTTTTCGCATTACGTGGAAAGAGAGCATGATCGCATATAGAAAGGCCGTAAAAACTGCTAGATCTGCTTATTTCTCGACTCTCTTAGAAGAAAACAAACACGACCCTAGGTATTTATTTGATACAGTGGCTGAATTAACAAGAAATAAAGCTTCAGCTTCTGACATTTGTAAACAGCACAGCTGTAATGACTTTATGAACTTCTTTACGTGCAAGATTGATAATATTAGTAAAAAAATTATAACTATGCAACCATCTACTACAGTATCACATCAGACAGAGGAAAAATTACACTCATTCACTGCTATAGGAGAAGAAGAATTAGCTAAACTCGTTAAATCATCAAAATCAACAACATGTATGCTCGACCCCATACCGACTAAGTTACTAAAAGAGATGCTTCCAGAGGTCATAGATCCTCTTCTTAATATCATTAATTCATCCTTGTCATTAGGATATGTACCGAAAACCTTTAAGTTGGCTATTATTAAACCACTTATTAAAAAACCACAACTTGATCCTACAGAATTAGTCAATTACAGGCCAATCTGAAATCTACCCTTTCTGTCAAAAATACTAGAAAAGGCAGTGTCCTCACAACTATGCTTCTTTTTATTAATAATAATAATAATAATATTATAATAAACTATTTTCTATAGCGCCTTTAAAAGTAGCATCTCAAAGCGCTTCACAGAAGGGAAAAAACATACAATTATACAAACAATACTTTAAAATAAGTAAGATAACGAATAAGAACATACTATCAAAACAATTAAAAAAAAAAAAAAAAAATTCAATTTCAATATTATCAAGTAAAAGCTACCCTAAAGAAATAAGCTTTAAGGGAGGATTTAAAAACACTAAGGGATTCTGCTTGCCTAATCCGAGCAGGCAAGGAATTCCAAAGTCTTGGAGCGATCAAAGAAAATGCTCTATCACCCATAGATTTTAAACGGGTATGTGGGACGATTAAAAGACCAGTTTCCGAAGAGCGGAGAGCACGCACAGGTGTGTAGGGGGCTAAAAGCTCAGTAAGATAGTGAGGACCCATGGTTTAGCATGGTTTGGAATGGTTTAGCTCCCCAGTACTTGACCGAGCTCTTAACACATTATACTCCATCACGTCTATTGCGGTCTCAAAATTCTGGCCAGTTCATAATAACTAGAATATCAAAATCAACTGCAGGCGGTCGATCCTTTTCCTATTTAACACCTAAACTCTGGAACAGTCTTCCTAGCATTGTTCGGGAAGCATACACACTCTGTCAGTTTAAATCTAGACTAAAAACACATCTCTTTACTATGGCATACACATAGAACATTATCAATTTATATTATTCAAATAAGTTAAATGATTTTTAGGCTGCATTAACTAGGTCAGCCAGAACCGGGAACACTCCCCATAACACCTGATGTACTCGTTACATCATAAAAAGAATGGCATCTACGCTAATGTTAGTCTCTCTGTTTATCCCGAGGTTTACTGCAGTCAGCCGGATCCGGGCCGTATCCAGATCAGATGGTGGACCTACGCATAGACATGACCAACGCATCCCTGAAATGTCTGCAGAGACCGTGTCAATTAGACTCCCCCCTGTAAATGCCTCATCGACACAACATCCTCAATAAACCGTCTCCGGCGTGATGACTCCGATCTTTCGAATATTCCGATCTAATATGACTTTTGACCTGTAATGTTGCCAGAATCATAATCATACACTGTTTGTTCGTTGGCCAGAGGAGAATTGGCACCCCGACTGAGCCTGGTTTCTCCCAAGGTTTTTTTCTCCATTCTGTCACTAATGGAGTTTTGGTTCCTTGCCACCGTCGCCTCTGTCACCTTTGGCTTTTGGCTTGCTCAGTTGGGGACACTAAATATTCAACTATATTCGCATTGACACTATATGATAATTGAAATGAGCTGGATGACATCACCGTTTTCTCCAGAGCGGCTGTACAGTCGAATCAAATTCTGTTGCATTATTTTCCTGTTATCACTGTGAAGCTGCTTTGAAACAATCAGCATTGTGAAAAGCGCTATATAAATAAAGGTGACTTGACCTGACTTGACAAATGCCACTTCAGATGCAGCTTCTTGTTTCCTCTCCATTGCAAAGATTAATTTTATTTAATATGATTGGTAACAGCCCTATTGTGTCTTATTATTATAATTAAATGTGATTAAATTATGAAATTGACACAAAAGATGATGCATGCAAACAATTAGGTTTAAAAAATAAAATTAAAAAGGTAAAAATGCCCATAAAAAGAAAAGAAAAAAAATCAATTGAAACGTATTGGAAAAAATGATTTCTGTCACTGCTGTGAACTGACCACCACACAGAATATGAAGAATATCAAAAACTTTAGGAGTCAGCTGACCACGGCAGTCCTAAACCTGCCAAGGTACCAGCACAATAACACACACATATCGTTTAAATATCGTTATCAATAAAATTCTAGAAAATATCGAGATAATTTTTTATCAAAGTAGAATTGTGCAAGGTTAAAAGTTGAGACATCCCACATAAAAGGCTGGTCTATAAGGGACAGATTTGGCATTCTGCAGACATTTTGCTCATCTCTAAGTTTTGATCATTCATATGTACTTCTTATTTCACTTCGTATTGTAATAATAATCAATATTATTCTATTAATGATCAGGCAAGTTTAATATATGATGGTGGTCCGACAGTGAGCCTGAAGTGGTGGTCCGATATCTGGAAATCTGATTTTACTATCTGGGCTTTTGCTTACAGTTTGGTCCCCCCCACTTTGAAAATGTCTCCTGCGCCCCTGGGTTGTAGCCTAAAGCTTTCAGCGGATTGATGTAATTGTCAGACGTGGTGCGCTGCAAATTCAAACAAGAACCAATCAAAAGCATCAGAATAGCATCGCTTTACAAAACGGCCTTTAAATGGCAGGAGGAATCTGCACATCAAAAACAGGCAAAGCAACAAATTAATATTATTCAACATATCCTAGCTTTTTACAGAAAATATTCGGATGTAACCCCCTTGTAATCGTTAACATTTTCATAAGTAACTAATTTAATTACACATTTTTTTTCAGTAACTGTAACGGATTAGTTACATTTATTTTGTAATTAAATTACGTAATTCTGTTACATGTAACTAGTTACTCCCCAACACTGACTGTATACTATAAATAATACCACATTTCAGTGGTTTGTGTATATTAAAAAGACATCTCTACATAAACCTGTAATTTGAAATTAAAAACAGAGTTTGCTATAAAACATGGTTCTAGTCTTGTTAATCATCTGACTTGAAACCTTTAATTTCATCCCTGAAAACATTTGTCCTTGATCTTTTGTTATCATGGAATGCTGTACAGTATGTGGGACACTGTTCTGGAATCTGCAGTTGTTCTGTATCATTTTCAGTAATCCTCCCATGTGTATCTCTCTCTCTGTCTGTGTGTGTGTGTGTGTGTGGTTTTAAAGGCATACTGCGCATAAAAGCAACAAGTCCAGGAGTGGTGGTCATTGAAGGAGCAGAGGCAGAACTTTACCTCGCTATGAATGAAGATGGCAAGCTGTATGCTTCAGTAAGTATAAAGAAACCTTTCTGATACAGAGATAAATCAGCATTTTGCACAACTATTATGTGTGCCTTTCTGTCTTTGCAGTCATTAGTAACGGATGAAAGTTATTTCTTGGAGAGGATGGAGGAAAACCACTACAACACATATCAGTCTCAAAAGCATGGTGAAAACTGGTATGTCGGAATAAAAAAGAATGGAAAAATGAAACGTGGCCCAAGGACACACATTGGACAGAAAGCTATTTTCTTTCTCCCACGACAGGTGGCCCAGGCAAAGGACTGAGGCCTGAAAACTGATCATAAATATATTAATCACATAGAATAAACGTAATCCATGGTCAAGTCACAGGTTTACTCTACTAACTACACATAAACCGCTTCTAACTCGCTATGGCAGAAAAGGTGCGTTCACGTCATAATTATCGTAATTATGAGACTTCAGCTTGTAAAAATGGTTTTTCGTCCTCGTAGAGCTCGTAATTACAGCTTGTAAGCTCCTACTTGTACCATGTGACCACTTCAGATTTATTTAGGCATTGATAGTGTTACCATAGAAGCACATAATTCCCAGTCCGAGGATGTGAACAGCTACGAGTAGAACGTCACATGTCATCTTGAGACTACGGTAATCATGATATGGCGTGAACACAATATAATATACAATATATGTAGACAGAAGTTTACTGACTCTTGGATATAAACATGTCAGAATTAACAATTTAAATATGCACTGACAAAAAAAACAAAAAACTACTGTAATAGCCTAGCAACATTTTTATTTTGCCATTTCATGTTGTTTTTTCTTATTCATATATAAAAACTTGTCTGATCATGCTTGTTTTCTTTTTCTTTTTATGAACAACACAGGAATAGCAAGATTATAGTGTCGTGTCACTGAACCTTTCTGGATCATGTTAAACAATAAATGTGTGAGCTGTGCTGTGTCAAGTCATGGAAATATATATTCATTTATGGTTATAATAACTGTAAATTAATGAAAAGTCAACATTACTACAATTAGATAAGACAATACATAAGGCACCAAAATGAACGGATTATAGTTGATCTAAACTAACACATAATGGATTTATATTTAATTGATTTATATATAAAATATAATACATTTATATGTAAAAGTCTGCAATCAATCTTCAACTGAGGATGTAAAAATGATGACACTGTGGCAATGATAGTGTTTAAACAGTATAATGTGAGGTAAAATGTTCAGAAGCCAATCAGATTTCTTTTAAAAAAAATAAATTAATACTTCTATTCAACTAGACTGCGATAAATTGATCAAAGGGGACAGTAATGACATTTACAAATGATTGCCATTTCAAATAAATGCTGTCAAATAATCCTAAAAAATATATCAGTTTCCACAAAAATATTGTTTTTAACATTGATAATAATAGTTTCAGTAAATCAGCATATTAGAATTATTTCTGAAGGATCATGTGACACTGGAGTAATGATGCTGAAAATTCAGCTTTACCATCACAGGAATAAATGACATTTTACAATATTATAATACTAAAAACTATGGAAGCTTGTTTCCACCAATGAATTAAAAAAATTGTGACTTTTTATCTCGCAATTCGTTTTTTTCCTCGCAATTGCGAGCTTATATCTTACATTTGAGACTTTATAAACCCATAATTGCGAGAAAGACAGAATTGCAAGTTATTGTGAGAACGTCTTAATATATAACTCACAATTGCGCGAAAACGTCATAATTGTGATATAAAAAGTTGCAGCTACCTTTTTTCATTTTTTATTCCATGGCGGAAACAAGCCTCCATAGAAAGCGGTTCTTTTAAATCATAATAATATACAGTATTAACAATATTACTGTTTTTACTGTATTTTTGATCAAATAAATGCAGCCTTGTTGAGCATACGAGACTTCTTTCTAAACCATTCCAAACTCTTACCGAGCCCAAACTGGTGGTGGTATAGTGTAGATAACTGACAAATGCACCAAGTGATCTGTGGTTGTGTTGCCATAGATGTTACATTTATTAAAAGTTACTTGACAGGTGTAAAACATACAAATCACAAACAACATATTGTGAAGCACTATCTCATACTGAAGTCTTCAATGAAAACAAAAAGATCTACTGCTACATTTGGCATCATAAAACATTCTATTATTCACACCAGATCATTGATTGATTAAGCGCATTACATATTCAGGTGTGCTTGAATGCTGAATCAGTTTGCCATTTAATATATTCAACTGCTATGAATCTAGGCTTAGCGTTTATTTAATGAGTATTTTGGTCCTTTTTGTGACAGTAATTTGAAACAGGCTTACATAATCACGAATAAACTTTGCCCTAATATGCTCTTGGCTTTACAAGGACCTGGAAGTCGCTCTGAGTTGTTCTGTTTATATCTTAAAAGTGCATCTTTATAACGTTTAATATCGCTCTTCTCGTATACTGTATATACATACTCATTTTCTAGTTCGCAAATGAAAGTTCGGTTACTAGATTTACCCACAAAGTAAAATTACAACTTCCCCCCCAAATTAAAAGAAAACCCACAGAAACAAACAGTGACTGTGAATTTGACAAAAACAGATTCTCTGATGGCATCACCACTAATTGGAACTTGAAATGCCAAATACATGCATGTGTAAGTAAGTTCAAACTCCATAATGAATGCATACTGTACGTCTACACTTTAATTAAGCACTGATAAACGGTCGGAGGAACTCGAATCCTTTAGTAAAAATGCCAATGTAATTAGTTGCATTGTGCAAACAACTGAGAAATGCAAGGGCGTCTGAAGCAGATGTACTCTTCTTTGTTGTTTATGTCCTGAAGATTCAAAAAAGCTGTAGGCGGCTCGCTTTGACTTTGCCGTTTTGTTCATTTTGCAATTATCCTGAGATTTTTAATCTATTTCCAAAATCAGAAAGAGAAGATACTTCACCTTCATGTTAATATCATATCCACAATCATTTAGATCACAGAAAGGTTGTCTTAATTCGTTTCCCCCTAATGCAATGCTCACACATAAACCCATCTAAAAGCCAGGAAATAGTTTCTTATGATTTACCTAATAGATAAAAAGAACGCGGGTTCGAGGAAGGGTGGACATGGAATGATCCGCCATGTTGCGAACTCTGGAGTAGTTAACAAATCCCCGGAAGAACAGCAGGAATCCTGGGTGGATTCAAAATAACATTAGTTGTAAGGATATATTCCATTTTATATTCATTTTTTTTAATGAACGAACAATTGAAACATTTATATACACTAATGTGCAAATATACACTTACCTACAACAAGGAAAACCCACCACAGCCAGTACTGGCCATCAAAATATCCAGGGAAGTAGGTAGAAAACTGTTAATCACAGAGAGAAAAGGTTGAGTGCTCATCCTCTATTACATTGCAATAAAACAAACAAACAAACAAAAGAAATACAACTGCTTTAAACATTAATCCACTGCCACAATTTATGATGATTATGCACCTCGATGGAAATAACGTCACAACATTTATTTCCATCAAGAGGTGCATCAAATTTTGGTCAAGATCTTGTATTGACAATGCAAGAGTCCAGCACTCTGTAAAGTCTCCTCCAGCACATCCCAAAGACTTTCAATGAATTTAAGGTCTGGACTCAGAGGTGCCAATTCATGTGTGAAAATGATTCTTCATGCTCTCTCCCAACCATTCTTTCACAGTTTGAGCCTGATGAATCTTGACATTGTCATCCTGGAATATGGCCATGATGTGTCTTCTTAGTTCTTACATGGTTGTTTAAGAAATGAAAAGCTACACACTCCATTAATTAGGGTTAGAAGAACTGTTGCCAAACATATAACATGCTAGAAACATAAAAATCCCTGCAATAATGATCCAATCATTGACTCTTAAGCATTTGCCCATTTAAATCCAATTGGCCGGACAGTGTTAACACATTAGTTAACATGAACTAAATGAACAATTCTTCTGTTAATCTCAACATTCACTATTAACAAAAAAATCTGTTAATGAGATCATATTATGCTCTTTTCCAAAGTCTTGATTTTGTTTATTAGGGTCTACGAGAACAGGTTTTCATGCGTGAATGTAAAAAAAAAAAAAAAAAAACGACATTATTTTTCACATCTTCCCAGTCTGTCAGTAACGCTCTGTTTAGTTCAGGGGTGCAGAGCTCAGTTCCTGGAAGGCCACAGCTCTGCGGAGTTTGGTTTCAACCCTAAAAGGCTTTATGCCGAACATCACATGAACACTATAGTCTCATCGCATCCGCTTATTTAAATATCAATCTGCATATGTGATGGACATGGATTGTGCTCATCTCGCTCCTTTGAAGTTATCTTGAGTACAACAGCTCTATATTTAACGAAGCACATACAAAAGACTGGAAGCGATGCAACCTGTTTTACAGAATACAGAAGTTTGCTGCGCTTCACCCCCATTAAACGCACCTGATCCAGCTAATCAAGTCCTTCAGGCTTATTTGAAAACTACAGGTATGTATGTTGGAGCAGGGTTGGGACTAAACTGAGCTTTGCACCCCTGGTTTAGTTCTGGTCTCTATGTGGGTTGGCTGGACCAGTGTGTTGTGATTGGTCAACCACTTTGAGCGTGTTTCAGAAATGTGTATGTAAGATTTATGTGATATAGGCCAGGTTTCACAGACATTTAAGTAGCTTTTATAAATGTGCTTTAGAAAAAAACATTACTGGTGTGCATCTTGAGACAAAACAATGGCACTGATATATTGTAAGATATGTCAGTGCAAGTTGCTTTCAGTTAAAACAGGCATTTTAGTCTGGGACTAGGTTTAAGCCTTGTCTGTGGAACCGGCCAATAGTATCCAGTCATACCCTGACGATCAGGACCCATTTGACCAGGGACAGTCCAAACCCAGAGATGGCCCCATAGCGCCCGGCCGCAGACGTGGTCAGACAGAAGGACAGGAAGAAGCCAATCCAGTTGAAGAGGAATGCCACTGATGAGGCAAAGAAATTAACAGCTATTAACATATCTGCTGCACTTCTGTGTACAAACATCGAACTATCAGTCCAATTATTCATCCATAATCCATATCACAATATTAAAGCGTATCTCAGTTTGGATGGTAACTATCTCAATGAGGATATCGGTAAATAATCAATGAGGAGCCATGCAGATTTAAAC
The DNA here is from genome assembly GCA_039654105.1 of Coreius guichenoti. Taxonomy (NCBI): domain Eukaryota; kingdom Metazoa; phylum Chordata; class Actinopteri; order Cypriniformes; family Gobionidae; genus Coreius; species Coreius guichenoti. The sequence continues at coordinate 10,212,007 of CM077173.1, read as the reverse complement.
GTGGATTCGAATGGCAAATTATTCACAGTAGAAGAGCGAGTCCTGTGATCCTACGAACCTGAATGCGCTGGTCAGTCACAGCTGTAAACCAAATGTCTGTTATTGCTTAGACCATTAATAAAAGCATATTGAATTTCATAATAGGAAAATAATACTTGATCATTTAAAAATCCTATTTAAAAATAGGACAACTACGGTTTAAATGGTTGACTTTAGGCTTGCTGCGATAGTCGGTGTTGCCGGTGTTCAGGTGAAACACCGGTTACATCACTTGCCCACCGCAGCACCGCCCCACCGTCGTTTTCATTTTTATAGTAGTAAAATCATTTAGTTCAGTTAGAAAACAGACACTACAATTAAAAACTGAACGTGTCTGCTCAATACAGTGTGAGCCGAACGAGAGTCGCAGCAGGAGTCAGATTTCATTCATCACGAGAGCGAGGAGCTGACAGACAAGATGATCGCAGAAGATTTGGTTTCAAAGCGAAATGTAAAAGCGCCTATTTAAGTGAGTTTGTCATTGCACCGTTTTGTTGTTGTGTTTATCATTAAGAATAATAGGCTAATGAACCTACAATTCAAGCAACCCACCCCCGAACTGGCGCTAATTCTAAACCGAAACTAAAATGAGCACAGCCGCACGGGCATTCATTCACGGCCGCACAGTGCGCACACATTTACGGCTGCACTGTCATTCATTCACGGCTGCACAGTGCACACACATTTACAGATACACAGTCAAAAGCGCATTTGACCGGATTGCTTTTGTAGTGTAGACGCTCATGTGGTCAAATGTGTTCGAACAGCCACAAAAGACGTCTACTCTCCGCCTACTGACTTAATGGTAAGCTTTATGGGAAGCACGCTAGCCAGATGGGATTTAAACTTTGTCGGCTGTTTGAAGACGAAAAACGTACCAAGCACAATGTTCTCTCACCATTCCTGATTTTTAACACACACGCACAGCGTTCGGCTGGTCTTGTGGCCGTCAAAGCAGAAATAACAGCTGATGCTCTCCGTATGTTTTTCCGTCGTCTCCATGCGCATTCATTTGTAAATTGCGCAAGCTTATTTTGTCCATAGACCCTCATTGATTTTTACTGTGAGTGACGGCAGCATATGAAACGCTGAGTGTTCCAAGATGGCGGACGCCTCAACGTGTCTAGAGCAGTTGAATGTGGCATCTACGTATACATATCTATGGTGAGTATTGTGCACTCTTACTGAAAAATGTAAGCATGAATATCCCATCATTCCCAACCCGCAGCTGATCCGTATCGTCAAAGCTTTCCCTGGCAATGAAGTCCTCATCCTGTAGTGAATGTACAAGTAAAGATGTGTCTAAAGAGTGTTTTATTAACTATAATTAGCCCTAAAATAATCCCAAACACTCACCCGGTCAGTGACTAGTGGAACAGTGGACTCTGCTTTGTTCCGCTCTGCCTCATCGTATGATGGCAGTGATGTGGCAACATTGTATGAGGGGGGTTTAGGGAACACATCATCCTCTTTGTACTCAAAAAAAGCTACAAGAAACAAATGAATCAATCACAGAGTAGAAGGTTATGAATAATGACAAGTTTCTGGCCCGTCAGGCAGTGGCTACATTTACACACTTCTGTTACCTGCGTTACTTGCTGCAATGCTGCTGTACGGTGGAGGTGCATCAGCGGCCTGTTGGAGCACCTCCCCTGACTCCTCCTCATTGGTCAACTACAGAACAAATGACAAACAATGCTGGTGATATTTGGAAAGGATATATTATAACAATATTATTTTTAATATAATATGAATGTAGCATTTTAATACCAAACAAACAATAATATTAATAATGAAATTATATTAAGGGGATGTTAGGGGTGTTGATTTAATGTGTTAATTTAATTAATTATGGAAAAATAACAGCAAAAATGATTTAACGCACCCACCCCAGCCCTACGTAGTTTACCTTACATTTCATAAAGCTGACTGGTGACGAACATGATGCAGGGCAACAACTCACTGCGTGATGGAGCCCATAGAACGCAGTTAGAATGGCCCTAAAATTCAAGATATCAGGGCAAAAACGCCTCTGTATGATTTTTTTCGTCTCATATTTAAATCATTCGATATAGTTAGCGCAATATCACACGCTATTTCTGTCCCGAATAGCATAAGTCCAAATGTGATATTGATTTCAAGAATGATTCAATGGCCCATTCTTAAAGAGAGCCATTTACTTTATTCCTGAACGAATCAGCTGTTTGAACGAATCGAATGAATGAATGACTCAATGTGCCCCATCATACGCCAGGTGCGACGCTTGTGTTTTTTGTTAGTTTCAGCCCGATTCAGTTATCATTTTCACGTCCTGCGCCATGTTGTTTAAATAGCAAATGCATTTGCGCTCATTTGTGCGCCCATGGGCGTGTGTTCAGGCGCATTGTTATTTTGAGGCAACTGAAAACAACTGTGCCATTGACCAACAAAAACCTGGTCTAAAGTCAATAGCGCAGTATTTTTTGTGTTATTTAAAGGGCGTGTTAGTAATATGCGCCTATAGGCGGGTCCACAATGCACGTACACTCTGCTTATTACACACACAGGGACACACAGCAGCACACAAACATTTTTAAATATTAAAAATAAAAGGATTCCTCTCTGGAGAAGCGTTCAGTCTTTCTGCTTGCAAATTCCGCCGTGTAAATAGCGAATGGTGCAAGAGCAACTGGCTTTTAAAGGGAATGAGAGATGAGACTCTGATTGGTTTATTGCACGTTTATTCCCATGACTCATTAAGAGACTAGGTACAACCCTTTTGGACCATGCGCCGGGCGCACCGACCATTTTTCCCATCGTTAAACTAGCAAAAGTGGATTCGGACACGCCCTAAGTGCACCTGCGCCATGCGCTTCAGACCATGCACTTAGATCATTAAAATAGGGCCCTATGACTTACTCATTTATTAATTTACCGCCACCTACTGGCAGTTTTAGTTTCTTATTTAGAGTATCACTTCTTTTAAAACAATTATTTCAGATTTTGGGGATCGTTTGCCCAAAATTGAAAATTCTGTTTATTTACATTTACTCAACCTCATGTTGTTTCAAACCTGTATGACTTCCATGTATAAATTCTATGTTGAACCAAATAAAATATTTCTTTCTAAAGGTACTTTTTGTCATTTAACACAATAATGACTCCGTCATTTTTCTGTAATGTTTTTTCATGGGTGCTTTGGTGTGCATACATTTATTATATAATATAATTATATGGACTCCTCCTTATATCATTTGGTTATTTAGTGTCCTTTTGGAGTCTCCAAGGGTCCTTAAAGCTTGCAGAAAATACAGTTTTGTGAGAATCGCCCTCGATGGTTTACTTTGTTGGATATAGCAACTGATGACAAAATGAATGCCACAGGTAAATATGACATTTATTATAATGGGTTTATGTGAAGATTGTTTTAAGTTCACTTAAATTAAAAGTAGTTTTTTTTAAGCCTAATAAATGTTGAAATTGATATAGCTTTCAATTATATTGTAATGTTGAATATCTAATCATTAATAAAAAAAAATCATAGAGACATCAGTAGCTGTATTAGTATCTGTGATAATGGCCTTCATTCATAAAAAGATGCCAATACAACAAATATTTAAAATATGCGGTCTTTAAGTTGATTCTACATTAATTTGGAGAGTAACTGTGAAACTATTACAATATAAAAAATATTAAAAACTCAGATGTTTTTAATCACGATTAATTAAAGAAACAATGTGTGATTAATATATATACACACACACACACACAATACATTATCTATCTGTAAAAAAACATTTTATATAATTTACATGGGCATTTTTTCACAAAGGTATACCTCACCAGCTGCAATATAAAATTCCACTTTCTCTAGTTTTGTATGTTTTTGTAGTCTCAGTTTTGTTGAGTCGCTCATATTAAAACGTACTATTATACGTAATACTTTTATATTATACCAGTTATATAATATAAAATAATTAGGTAAATTATAATATAAAAATAAATGTCACCAAATGATTTAGATGAGGATTTACAAAAATAAATAGGGTCACCTCGGTCTTCTTTTAAATCATGAATTTTAACTATTGTAACATGAGATTAAATATTGCTTCTCGCTACAACACATGATCAGAATGACAACCTTAGATATTGATTATTCGCGATAAAGTACAGACTATATTGTATGAACATTCTAGAATAACCTAAAACTCGTCGTTTTCCGGTTTGTTATTTGTGTAACGTTAACTGAAGGCCGCTGAAGGAGCGGCTAACCAGCTAATTAGCCTAACTGGGATTACCATCTTTGTTCGGAAAAGATTACAATTCAGAGTCTGAGAAATTATTATCAAAACCGATTCGACTCGATATACGTCAATAAAATCATCAGTTACAGAAGAAAATAGTAATATTTAATCATGTTTGTTACCTGCTGATATCCACTCCTCTGAGCTGTCATTCTTCTGCGTCGATCTGTTCACTTAATCAGTCATACAGTAGCAATGACTACTAGTTTAACGTAACTTTTACTTAATATCACAAATTTACTGTTCCTTAATTCAAATATGTTCGCATGAATACAGATAGACAACACTAGGCTAATCTATAGCTCAAACAATGGCGACTGCTCATGCTCAGTCGGGTTCAGTGTCAGCCTCTCTGCCTCTGTCTCTAAACCTAGTCTGTTCCCTACCTAGACAGCAGTTCGGCCGTTACAGACGCGCTTTGAGCACACTCAGTGCAGCTGCCTACGTAGACAGCGCACTATGATTTGTATACAGTCCATGGGTGTATTTATGTCAGTGCAAAGATTATTGTTATGTAACCAATTAAAAGAGCTTCCAAAATGACTTTGCCGAACTGCTGAACTAAAGGTACACCTTTGAACTTTTATACTTTCACTTGTCTTTGCAATGGCTAAAGGGAGATATAAACATTATTACTAAATACAACACAGATTTATATAGTTACTGCACATTACCTCATGAATTAAGCATGTCCCTGTCTGCCATAGTCAGTGCCAATACAGTAATAAACACCAGTTTCTGCAAATGTAATCTTTTGTGCAGCCACAGCTCGTCTGTATGGGCCATCTATGGTATGGGCAGGTGGGGCAAAATATTCATCCAAACATAGACCTCTATATAATGAATAATGAATATAATGTTTTTTTGGAACCACTAAAGTGTTAAGTTTTGTTGTCCTTTGGTGTGACACCATCTTAATTCTTTCTGTCACACAGGACACATTTCAGTAAAAATGTCCAAAAAACAGTGAAAGAATTGACAGAAGTTAGTGACCCCTTATATTTTCTCAAATGTCAGACGTCACACTACATATGTCTGAGATCGCAAATATGAGCCAGATGCTGAATGTCCTGGGAAATGAGCTCTGACGAGGAAAGTGATGATGGTATAAAACATCTGCTCAAACTGAACCCTTCCAAGCTCCAAAAGGTAACAAAATATGCTTTATTTTACTCTTCTATCATTACTCTAATATCAGGAGATTTTAACATTATCACGACAGGTAGAGATTCATCCGTGTTAGATATACAGGGCCCTCCACTAATATTGGCACCCTTGGTAAATATGAGCAAAGGCGGCTGTGAAAAGAAATCTGCATTGTTTATCCTTTTGATCTTTCATTCAAAAAATTCACAAAATGCTAACCTTTCATTGAAGTAAAAGAATTGAAAGTGGGGGGAAAATCTCATTATGACATAAATGTTTTTCTATAGTTCACATTGGCCATAATTATTGGCACCCAATTATTGCAATGTCCTTTTCCCAAGATAACAGTTTTGAGTTTTCTTTTATAACGCCTGATGAGTTTGGAGAACACCTGACAAGAGATCAGAGACCATTCCTCCATACAGAATCTCTCCAGATCCTTCAGATTCACAGCTCCATGTTGGTGCTTCTTCTCTTCAGTTTTCTATAGGGTTCAGGTCAGGGGACTGGGACGGCCATGGCAGAAGCTTCATTGCTCAGTGGCACATTTTTGTGTCGATTTTGATGTTTGTTTTGGATCATTGTCCTGATGGAAGATCCAACAACGGCCCATTATAAGATTCCCAGCAGAAGCCGTCAGGTTTTGATTTATCATCTGTTGGTATTTGCTAGAATCCATGATATCTGATGGGACATCTGGTGGGTTTGCTGCCAAAAAGCTCTTTTTTTAGTTTCATGTGACCACAGAACCAGGTCCCGTCTGAAGTTCCAGTCGTGTCTGACAACTGAATATGCTGGAGTTTGCTTTTGGATGAGCGAGGAGGATTTTTCTTGAAATCCTCCCAAACAACTTGTGGTGATGTAGGGGCTGTTTGATCATTTTAAGTCTTTCTGACTCCAAGACTCAACTAATCTCTGCAATTCTCCATCTGTGATCCTTGGAGAGTCTTTGTCCACTCAAACTCTCCTCCTCGCCGTGCATTAGGACGATATAGACACACGTCCTCTTCCAGGCAGATTCGTAACATCTTTAGTTGATTGGAACTTCTTAATTATTGCCCTGATGGTGGAAATGGGGATTTTCAATGCTTTAGCTATTTCTTACAGACACTTTCTATTTTGTGAAGCTCAACCATCTTTTGCTGCCCATCAGAACTATATTCTTTGGTTTTACTCATTGTGATGAATGATTAAGTGAATTTGGCCTTTGTGTTTCCTCATATTTATACTCCTGTGGAACAGGAAGTCATGGTTGGACAATTTCACGCTCCTAGTCACCCCGGTGTGCTAAAATGCGTAAATATAAATGGGAATATACTTCAGAGATATTTTACTCTATAGAATTTCTAGGGGTGACAATAATTGTGGCCAGCATGCATTGGAGAAAAACATTCCCCCCACTTTCAATTGTTTTACTTCAATGAAAGGGTAGAATTTTGTGAATTTTTTTTAATGAAAGATCAAAAGGATAAACAATGCAGATTTATTTTCACAGCCGCCTTTGCTCATATTAACCAAGGGTACCAGTATTAGTGGAGGGCACTGCTAAAGACCCGAATATGTAATAATGATTGGCAAAACATTCATGCAGGGTTAAGGCAACCCTAAAATGGAATTCTATGCATTTGTTGTGTGTGCTAAAGTCTGTCAATCAACATTAGAGCAACACTCTAAGACTGAATAACGCAAGGACATTAGAATTCACCAAAAGTGTGTCTGATGGGTTCAGCGATTAGAATATTAAGCTTACAAAATGTTTATCATAAACTAGCACTAAGACCCAGAATCTGCCCTATCTAAATTTACGGCCAGGAGCCGCTACTGCTTTTCTGTTCTAATATTTGACTTTGGATGGTGTGTCTGATTTCCCAACCATTGTGAATCACTGTTATTTTTGTTGTTCATTCGCCCTGTCTATGAATACAATATAAATACTAACTGAAAAAAAATTCAAATAAGTAGGCTACTAAAATTACTAAAACCAATAAAAAAAATTTAAAAAAAATTTAACAAATAAAAAATAAAGGTGTAGATATATACACCGATCAGGTATAACATTATAACAGGTTAAGTGAATAACACTGATTATCTCTTCATCACGGCACCTGTTAGTGGGTGGGATATATTCGGCAGCAAATTAACATTTTGTCCTCAAAGTTGATGTGTTAGAAGCAGGAAAAATGGGCAAGCGTAAGGATTTGAGCGAGTTTGACGAGGGCTAAATTGTGATGGCTAGACGACTGGGTCAGAGCATCTCCAAAATTGCAGCTCTTGTTGGATGTTCCCAGTCTGCAGTGGTCAGTATCTATCAAAAGTGGTCCAAGGAAGGAACAGTGGTGAACCGGTGACAGGGTCATGGGCGGCCAAGGCTCACTGATGCACGTGGGGAGCGAAGGCTGGCCCATGTGATCCGATCAAGCAGACAAACTACTGTAGCTCAAATTGCTCAAGAAACTAATGCTGGTTCTGATAGAAAGGTGTCAGAATACACAGTGCACCGCAGTTTGTTGCGTATGGGGCTGCATAGCTGCAGACCAGTCAGGGTGCCCATGCTGACCCCTGTCCACCGCCGAAAGTGCCAACAGTGGGCACGTAAGCATCAGAACTGGACCACGGAGCAATGGAAGAAGGTGGCCTCGTCTGATGAATCACGTTTTGATTGGATGGCCGGGTGCGTGCGTGCGCTTACCTGGGGAACACATGGCACCAGGACGCACTATGGGAGACCATGCCTCGACAGGTCAGGGCTGTTTTGGCAGCAAAAGGGGGACCAACACAATATTAGGAAGGTGGTCATAATGTTATGCCTAATCAGTGTATATATATATATATATATATATATATATACACACTCACCTAAAGGATTATTAGGAACACCTGTTCAATTTCTCATTAATGCAATTATCTAATCAACCAATCACATGGCAGTTGCTTCAATGCATTTAGGGGTGTGGTCCTGGTCAAGACAATCTCCTGAACTCCAAACTGAATGTCAGAATGGGAAAGAAAGGTGATTTAAGCAATTTTGAGCGTGGCATGGTTGTTGGTGCCAGATGGGCCGGTCTGAGTATTTCACAATCTGCTCAGTTACTGGGATTTTCACGCACAACCATTTCTAGAGTTTACAAAGAATGGTGTGAAAAGGGAAAAACATCCAGTATGCGGCAGTCCTGTGGGCGAAAATGCCTTGTTGATGCTAGAGGTCAGAGGAGAATGGGCCGACTGATTCAAGCTGATAGAAGAGCAACTTTGACTGAAATAACCACTCGTTACAACCGAGGTATGCAGCAAAGCATTTGTGAAGCCACAACACGCACAACCTTGAGGCGGATGGGCTACAACAGCAGAAGACCCCACCGGGTACCACTCATCTCCACTACAATTAGGAAAAAGAGGCTACAATTTGCACGAGCTCACCAAAATTGGACAGTTGAAGACTGGAAAAATGTTGCCTGGTCTGATGAGTCTCGATTTCTGTTGAGACATTCAGATGGTAGAGTCAGAATTTGGCGTAAACAGAATGAGAACATGGATCCATCATGCCTTGTTACCACTGTGCAGGCTGGTGGTGGTGGTGTAATGGTGTGGGGGATGTTTTCTTGGCACACTTTAGGCCCCTTAGTGCCAATTGGGCATCGTTTAAATGCCACGGCCTACCTGAGCATTGTTTCTGACCATGTCCATCCCTTTATGACCACCATGTACCCATCCTCTGATGGCTACTTCCAGCAGGATAATGCACCATGTCACAAAGCTCGAATCATTTCAGATTGGTTTCTTGAACATGACAATGAGTTCACTGTACTAAAATGGCCCCCACAGTCACCAGATCTCAACCCAATAGAGCATCTTTGGGATGTGGTGGAACGGGAGCTTCGTGCCCTGGATGTGCATCCCACAAATCTCCATCAACTGCAAGATGCTATCCTATCAATATGGGCCAACATTTCTAAAGAATGCTTTCAGCACCTTGTTGAATCAATGCCACGTAGAATTAAGGCAGTTCTGAAGGCGAAAGGGGGTCAAACACAGTATTAGTATGGTGTTCCTAATAATCCTTTAGGTGAGTGTATATACAGTGGGGAGAACAAGTATTTGATACACTGCCGATTTTGCAGGTTTGCCCACTTACAAAGCATGTAGAAGTCTGTAATTTTTATCATAGGTACACTTCAACTGTGAGAGACGGAATCTAAAAATCCAGAAAATCACATTGTATGATTTTTAAATAATTAATTTGCATTTTATTGCATGACATAAGTATTTGATCACCTACCAACCATTAAGAATTCCGGTTCTCACAGACCTGTTCGTTTTTCTTTAAGAAGCCCTCCTGTTCTCCACTCATTACCTGTATTAACTGCACCTGTTTGAACTCGTTACCTGTATAAAAGACACCTGTCCACACACTCAATCAAACAGACTCCAACCTCTCCACAATGGCCAAGACCAGAGAGCTGTGTAAGGACATCAGGGACAAAATTGTAGACCTGCACAAGGCTGGGATGGGCTACAGGACAATAGGCAAGCAGCTTGGTGAGAAGGCAACAACTGTTGGCGCAATTATTAGAAAATGGAAGAAGTTCAAGATGACGGTCAATCTCCCTCGGTCTGGGGCACCATGCAAGATCTCACCTCGTGGGGCATCAATGATCATGAGGAAGGTGAGGGATCAGCCCAGAACTACACGGCAGGACCTGGTCAATGACCTGAAGAGAGCTGGGACCACAGTCTCAAAGAAAACCATTAGTAACACACTACGCCGTCATGGATTAAAATCCTGCAGCGTACGCAAGGTCCCCCTGCTCAAGCCAGCGCATGTCCAGGCCCGTCTGAAGTTTGCCAATGACCATCTAGATGATCCAGAGGAGGAATGGGAGAAGGTCATGTGGTCTGAGGAGACAAAAATAGAGCTTTTTGGTCTAAACTCCACTCGCCGTGTTTGGAGGAAGAAGAAGGATGAGTACAACCCCAAGAACACCATCCCAACCGTGAAGCATGGAGGTGGAAACATCATTCTTTGGGGATGCTTTTCTGCAATGGGGACAGGACGACTGCACCGTATTGAGGGGAGGATGGATGGGGCCATGTATCGCGAGATCTTGGCCAACAACCTCCTTCCCTCAGTAAGAGCATTGAAGATGGGTCGTGGCTGGGTCTTCCAGCATGACAACGACCCGAAACAGGGCAACTAAGGAGTGGCTCCGTAAGAAGCATCTCAAGGTCCTGGAGTGGCCTAGCCAGTCTCCAGACCTGAACCCAATAGAAAATCTTTGGAGGGAGCTGAAAGTCCGTATTGCCCAGCGACAGCCCGAAACCTGAAGGATCTGGAGAAGATCTGTATGGAGGAGTGGGCCAAAATCCCTGCTGCAGTGTGTGCAAACCTGGTCAAGAACTACAGGAAACGTATAATCTCTGTAATTGCAAACAAAGGTTTCTGTACCAAATATTAAGTTCTGCTTTTCTGATGTATCAAATACTTATGTCATGCAATAAAATGCAAATTAATTACTTAAAAATCATACAATGTGATTTTCTGGATTTTTGTTTTAGATTCCGTCTCTCACAGTTGAAGTGTACCTATGATATAAATTACAGACTTCTACATGCTTTGTAAGTGGGCAAACCTGCAAAATCGGCAGTGTATCAAATACTTGTTCTCCCCACTGTATATACATACATACTAATAAAATGAGCTAACAGAATTAATACTTAAACTTAAACTAAAACTAAAATGTAATAATACTAAAAAATAATATTAGAATAACACTGTGTACCATATCATCATTCCAAATTCTATATTTGAGGTCAAGTATTTAAATTTCATTTATTCATAAGTCTGTGGTTTATTTGTTCATATTTAAGGAATAAGGATTGCCAGTCGAATATGATATAAACACATTTTAATTCAATATATCAGGTGTATGAGATGTTTAATAAAAGAAAAAAATGTTATATAAAAACAACTTGAAGCAAATACACAACCACATATCTGCTGTGTGTCCAATCTTCTCGTCAGTATCAGACTATGGCTCTTCCACCATCTTGTTGTGCACGTGCATCATGCCTAAAAACATTAACAAATGGATTAAGGAATTGTCTTGCATACACAATATTCATGCATTCACTTGAATTCAGAGACAGATCTCCACAAAGCTTGTACAACATGAGCATGTCTTTTCTTTGTTACCTTTGAAATACTTGACTGTTTTGACCCTGAGCTCATGTGTGGCATCTTCATCACACACAAACACAGTCTGAGGGTGCTGCTGGAACGCTGACACAGTCCACATGTGATTCACTCCCTCTTCTATAGCTTTATAGAGGGCAAATGATTTATGCGAGCCAGTGATAAGGATCATGACCTAAAAATGTCATATAATCATGTTATTGTTGTATTTGTTCTTATAGCAGCAGCAGGAGGAGTGGCTGACATTTATAGACGTAATTAAGGTGCATTAGGAAAAGCACAAAGATTCTGAAATATTAATATTTGTACCTCTCGAGCGTCCATCACTGTGCCAACACCGACCGTGAGGGCCATGGTGGGGACTTTAGAGAGATCACCATCAAAGAAACGCGCGTTAGCCAGAATCGTGTCCATAGCCAAGGTCTTAACACGCGTTCGGGACACAAGACTGGAACCAGGCTCATTAAATGCGATGTGACCATCAGGTCCAATACCTGCAACGTCAATACAAGGCAGCGTTGTTTAATGGTGCCATTCACAGGTCAAAGTTCAATCTACTGGCTTACCGCCAACAAAAAGCTCGATTCCTCCAGCAGCTTTGATTTTGGCTTCAAAGTCCTGACATTCCTTCTCTAGATTGGATGCGTTTCCATCCAGGATGTGAGCGTTCTCTGCTCGAATGTCGATATGCTTGAAGAAGTTATTCCACATGAATGAATGGTAACTTTCTGGATGGTCTCTAGGAAGTCCTGTAAAGACAACAATCATTTGTACTTAGTTCAGTGTTAAAGGGTTAGTTCACCCAAAAATGAAAATTACCCCATGATTTACTCACCCTCAAGTCATCCTATAGGTGTATATGGCATTCTTCTTTCAGACGAACACAATCGGAGTTATATAAAAATTTGTCCTGGCTCTTCCAAGCTTTATAATGGCAGTGAATGGGGGTTGAGATTTTGAAGCCCAAAAAAATGCATCCATCCATCATAAATGTAATCCACACGGCTCCGGGGGGTTAATAAACGCCTTCTTAAGCGAAGCAATTGTGTAAGAAAAATATCCATATTTAAAACTTTATAAACTAAAATAACTAGCTTCCGACAGACGGCCATACATATCGATGCACGCCGAAAGAGTGACCTCTGACCTGACGCGCGACAGAGCAAAACAAAACACCGGTCACGAATTAGAAGTCTAAAACGATCATTTCTAAAGAGAAATGTCGGAGGATTTCGATATAAGAGAAGAGGATCTTGAGTTTGTTGCCCAGCCCTATTAGTTTGAACCGCGAGAGGCGTCAAAGCTACTCTTACATCGTGTCAGGGTTTAATCTTTTGGCGTAAGTTGACTTGTGTAGGCCGGCTGCCAGAAGCTAGTTATTTTAGTTTTAAAAATTGATTTTTTTTTACATAAACGTATCGCTTTGCTTCAGAAGGCCTTTATTAACCCACTGGAGCCGTGTGGATATCTTTTATGATGGATGGATGCACTTTTTTGGGCTTCAAAATCTCAACCCCCATTCACTGCCGTTATAAAGCTTGGAAGAGCCAGGACATTTTTTAATATAACTCCAATTGTGTTTGTCTGAAAGAAGAATGTCATATACACCTAGGATGGCTTGAGGGTGAGTAAATCATGGGCTAATTTTCATGTTTTTTGGGTGAACTATCCCTTTAAATACAGTACATGACAGCCAGTTCAACCCTTGATCCCTAAGCATAAACGACCGGTCACATACCAACGTACTCATCCATATTAAACGTTTTCACATACTGAAACGATATTTCTCCCTTCTTGTGATACTCGATCAGTTTCTTGTAGCATCCAAGCGGAGTGCTTCCTGCAATGCACAAACGATTAATCAGAATAGGATTACATTTCAAATGAACATGCAATACACAAAGTTTTTTTTTTTTTTTTTTTACGACTCTACCTGTTGGAAGACCCAGAGTGAAGAATCGGTCAGGACCTGGATTAAACTTCCTTATCCTGTTCCTGATGTATTTAGCAGCCCATTCACTGACCTGGTCATAGTCATTGAGTATGATGAGCTTCATGGCTTCATTGGTGTCTGAGAGAAACGACCAGGTAAATCAAAAAGGTGCTGCCCTTTTCAGACTTTAGCCCCTATTACGGTTATATTAGGGCGGAAGTGCAGTTGCAGCTATAGCTACACATCACTGATATATCCAGCAGTGCGTTGTCAACTGGAGAGTTGTCGCGACGCGTAACACAACTTCAAACACGCGACGCTAAGAAGGTGTACTTGCTCTCAGTAAGTTATTAAATATAAACTTGCCAATGCATTACAAAAATGTATAGCCTATATACAACCCGTGACTAGAAAATCGCGAGGACACTGGAAATAATAAATACGAAAAGACATTAGTCAGGACACACAAAGAGGTTGTCGTAAAACACTTACCATATGATATGTTTGTAAGTTGCAGTAACTCTTCCAGCACCGCAGAGCAGCACGAGGTACACGATCATGTGATTGAGAGGAAATGTTGCGGAGTTTGCACATCTCACCCAGGACTTCAATGGAAAATACAATGCGTCACAAAAACTGCTATCTAGGAATAATTTAGGAACAAACCCGGCCAGTTCAGCAATATTTATACACTTATTAATCCACAAATGTGTAAGACACTATAAGTATACTCTTACATTAAAAAACGAAATATTTTAATGTTTTTTTTTTCTAAATATTTCAATGTTGTAAATGTAAACAAATGATCTGTGACATAAGCCTGTTTCCGCCACGGAATATTTTTATTTTTAAGTTTTTTTAAAAAGTAATTGAGTTTAAATCTCATTAACCTTCAGAAAAAGTTGATCAATGACCCCAGGAGGTTAAACGATATTACTGCACATTATATTATCATATACAGCCGTTATAATCTACATTAATTTAATATGGGTGATTCTTTGCGATTTTTGGAATACGTCACAAGAAATATTAAAACCTTAATTTGTGCCATTTAGCCAGCAATGAACAAACAAATAATAAAAAAAATAAACAATTAAATAATTATATAATTAAACCTCATCCTTTCCTTGGGTCATTTTGACCCAAAACTTAATTAAAAGGGTTATGCATGAAATTGAGAGTTATTTTGAATTGAAGTTGAAAGAATGTGCTTAAATTATTATTTATTGATAAAATCTAGAAAATTTAAAGGTAAATGTGTAAAAAAAAAAAAAATATTAAAAATGAAATGAAATAAGCTTTCTGGACAAAAAAAAAAATCTAATATAATTTTAGGGCTTCAGGTCATTTTGACACGCAGGGGAAGGATTTGTTACAAAGTGCGAGGGAAGGATGAGGGTTAAATAAAATTGATATGAAATTACACCATAATTGCAAAATGTAAAAAATGGTCAATTAAATTAGATAATGGCAGAATTTTTTTTTTTTTAATTAACTGAATATAAATGTATTTTTTGGTATGATTTAAATTTTTGGATAGTCAAATTGATCCTCTGAGGTGGGACAGGCCAAAAATCAGCATTTGCCCACTCTAAAAACTGGATCTGTGATTTGCAAATGCAAACATAGGGTGCTGAATGTAAAAAAAGCATATTACCAAAATCTGGCCATTTTTGTAACACTTCACCTGTTTTGGCCTGTATGTTGAAGTTAATAAGAAACATTTGTAAACTTACTCATAAACCAATAGTTGCGCACTACACAAAACAAATACACATGCATTTGCATTATGTTAATGCAATATTATAATATAAACGTGCACATACTGAATGTTTCAATCCATATTTATTGAAACAACAGTTGACAGAACCAGCATATAACAGAAACTCAATCATGGGCAAACAGAATGGTTCTCAATCAGAAGTCTTACAGCATTATGATTTATGTTTTTCTTAATATAAAAGGACATGCAAATGTATTCTCTCATTGCCAGAGTCACCCCGCTGCAAGGAGGATGATTTAGCGTTAGCGGTTACTGGAAATATAAGTTAACATTAACAAAACATTATGTCACATAACATAACGTGTAATGTTAACATAACATTACACAGCGCGATTAATCGAGGTCCATGTCAGGCTTGGATTCTGTGGCGTCTGCATTGTCAGCAGCAGCTTGCTCCGTGCCACTGGGCTGGGCTTCAGGGTTTTCCTGTGTATTGACCGGCCCGTTGGGTTCTGACGGGTTCTCTTCTTTTGGCAAGTCCACTTTGGGCTTGGGTTTGGTCACAATGGGATTGCAAGTGGAGAACAGCTCCTGTGGAAAATACATAGCAATAGATTTAATACAAATGTATCAAAATTGTATTGTGGCAGTAACCTGGAACCGTTATGGTATCAGATGCCAATACCATAGTATTTTTATATGCACCATGGTACTGAAGGATATCTGAACGTAGATGTACTCTAGAAAGAAATAAAGTCAATATAACTGTGACTGACCCGTGTTTTGGCCTGTATCTCTGACGTTTTCACCACAGGCTCCACGGCGAGACTCTGTTTACTCTGCTGGTTCATTTTACTGTTCATCCAGATCATGACATCATTCACCATCCTGTCCACCTTCTGAACCTCTGCCTCATCCAGATGATCATACTGCTCTTCCTGTGATTCAAAGAGACACATCAAGTCCATTGTGCACTAACTAACTGCAAATTTGTACCTTATGCAACATTAATCCAACACGACCTCACCTTTGTTTTGTAGGCCTCTACAATCTTCATGAATTGCTGCAACTGTCGGCCCAACTCTTCAAAAGCTTTGGGTCTCTCCTCAAATTCTGTGTATCTCTCTTGAATGGGTTGGCCGAGATTCTGCAAGAATGTTTTTAATACATTGATATGCATTAATAGGTTCTAAATGTATAAATAGCAATATCAATAGTAGCCGTACTTTGCACTTAGGCGACATAATTTGGTGCCTGAGTGCTGTTTGTTTTCTGTGCAACAGAAACAGGTTAACTATATGCATTCATACTAGGGATGTTCAATTAACTGGTTAACTATTAACCAACAGAAAGAATTTTGACCAATTAAAGCTACAATGTGTCATTTTTCGCCGCTAGAGGTCGCTTATTCAAAACAAAGGCACAGCTTGATGTGCCTTGATTTCACAGAGCTTTTATTATGCCGCAGGCTAGATTATGCCGTTCGCTAGGTGGCTACTATGAGGTCGATATTAGGCATGGTAAAACATGGTACTCGCTGTAAATCAAGAAAACGAGATTTAAACAATAAGACTAACTGTGTTGAGCTATAGAACAATGATTAGTTTTCTGTCAATGAATGTATCCAAACAGTTGATCACCTGTCTAATAAAACACATAATATATTACAGCGTCTTTGGTGTTTCCATGGTTTCTACAAAATAAAACCGGGTAACACGGGTATGATGTCATTGATATCCTGTCATTGTCATTGTGCCTGGTTAAAATTGCTTATTTCTCTGGATTTAAACATTCTTTAAACATTTGGGAAAATGTAAATACACGAGTCAACAAAATATGTAACATTGTTCTAGTGGTTTTTGGATATTTTAATCTAAAAATCTTACATATTGTGCCTTTAATACTATCAGTTAAACGGTTTAAAAAAAATTTTCTTCAAGATATTTTGAAAAGTTTGCTGCGTGGTTAAAAAAATAAATACGCTACACGTATAAAATTGTGTTTTTGAGAGAAAAAAAAAAAATTTGATGTCACATACGTCGCATTTTATTATTACATGCAGAAATAATGTAAAATACCAGTAAATAAAGCTAAGAGTTTACAAACATTATAAACACTATCAACATAGCTATAGGCTATTTTAGTTCCTCTCACTCCACAACAAATCCTTTCAATTTAACGGTATTCAGAACAGAACAAGAATAAAAAAAATATAAGAAGCTATATAAACGTCAAGCTAAAACAATTTCATTTCAAGTGAAACAGAAACTGGTGTTGGGCTCACGTAGCCTACCTCTCTCATTCGGCATAAATCCAAATCTTTCCATATACGCAATGTATTTGTATGCTAAACTATTATTTATTATGTAATCTAGGCTTTGTACTTCACTCTCATTCCAATACTGGCATAAAACATCATTATTCACTTGCGCAGAATACTCCATTTATGGTTCGAAACTGTAAAGGGATTACTTTTACTTGTGTACACTCAAAATAAAAACATTGGAAATTTGGAAAATAAAGAAAACAAACAGGACTCCGTTTTCTTCCGCTCGGTTTCCTTCCCATGAACTTGTTTGTGGAGCGTGTCATAAAAATGAACCGAATCAGCAGATACTACTAGTTTTTTCTTTAGTTTTGTTAATAAAGTAATTAAAATATATTTTGCATATAGGCCTATTTATTCCTTTCATATATGGTCCCACTTTATATTAGGTGTCTTTAACTACTATGTGCTAACACTTAAATGAATCATTTGATACAATGCAATTGTGTACACACGTTTTTAAATTGTACTTATATTTTAAAAATACCTGCAGAAATTACAGCTGTAATTACATCTACAATTACGCTGTTGACCCTTCCCTTACCCCTTAACCCACCCTTAAACCACCAAACCTGTCCCTAACTTTACCCGTATCCCACCTCAATAGCAGCACAAGTGTTTTGTAATACAATATGAACACAATAAGTACACTGATTGTACTTATTTTTTGATGCAAGTACATAGTAGTTAATAGACACCTAATACAATATGTGACCTTATAATTTTATTCTGTTTTCCTCCGTTCACAGAAGCGCCGCAGGTGTGTGAAGTTTCGACGTGTGAATCAATAATGTTCTGTTATTTATGCTTATTTATGCGCATGTAAAGGAAAACAAATTTTGATATTTTTAACGGGCCACAGACCATTCTTATTTAATTTAAATCTAATTTAACAATATTGTCGGTAAACGGTCAGCAACAAAAAAAACTTAATGAACATCCCTAATTCATACAAACTTACATCATAAATTGTAGACATTAAAAGACATTTAGTACCTTCAGTTCAACAAGTTTGTCGATATATACTTGTTTAGACTGGTCTTCACCATCCTCATACAGCCAGACCTCAGTGTCCTCTAGTTTTAATGAGAGGGCATCTCTGTCCTGTAAGAGAAAACCACTGTTGTTATTTTTGTAACTAAAACTATATATTTTTTTGTTAATTTAAATAAAGCTGAAATAAAATAAATTTTACAAAAAAAAAAAAAAAAAAAAAGTAAACTAAATTTTGAAAATATTAAAAAGCCAAGTCAAAATATTAATAAATACTGTAAGAGTATGTATGTATATATATATATATATATATATATATATATATATATATATATAAAAAAACCTAAAATAACACAGTCATGCACTGAGATCTATGCGTCATCCTGACGGATATCAATGCATTTTTAAAACCTCCACAATAATAATAAATGTCTGATCTCACAGACAGTTACATATAAAACATTGATAATGGCAGAAATAATACCAGGTCATTTACAGGGTTTCCACACCTTCTGACCAATCAATGTCTAGAAATGTTCCAATCTTTTGTAATTACTGGTCAAGGATTTCAAAATGGTTTCAAGCAGATATTTCACTTATAAAAGAGCAAATTCTAGCTAAGAAATATTTTGTATTGAGTTTCATGAGATTTTTAGCATTTAGATTTCAAGCCATGCGACTGCTCTCACACTCTCATTGACGAACTTCTCGAATATCCCGTGCAGTTTGTCCCTCATCTCGTACACGTACTCCTCCACATTGTTCTTGGCATCGTTGCGCTCCTTCTCAAGCTTGTCCTGCATGATCATCTTTCCCTGAGGAAAAGGAATTTCACAGTAGATTTAACTTGATGTTAAAAAAACATGCCCCCCTTAATCCAGTTTCAGCCGCACATACCTCACTCTCCACGAAGAGATTGAGCATGTCATTGGCTAATTGCCACTGTGGGTTGTTTTCAATGGGCAGCTCCAGGACCTTTGTTTTCACTTTGGGCTTCTTGGCCTGTGGAGGCTGATCTGATTTCTTCTCCTGTTTGCCTTCCTCTGCTGACGTCTGAACAAATCACAATCCATGGAGAGAACCATTATAAAGACCCGTTCAACAGCAACTATAATGTTAAAGGCACAATATGTAATTTTCGCCGCTAGAGGTCGCTTATTCAAAACAAAGGTGTAACTTGATGACGCCTTGATTTCGCGGAATCATGGGAGTTGTTGTCTTCACCGACCAATGTAGCCAATGTATTAAAAATGTATTAACGTTACTATAATATGAAGCAGGATTGGGCTGAAAGCCGTTGGAGCGGAACGAGGCCGCTGGAACGTTTGCTAACGTGCAGTGGAGCTTTTATTATGCCGCAGACGAGCGCTTCCACTTCTTCCACTCATGCGTATGTGGGGTAACGCAGCGCTGTTTTATCATATTACATACATTTGAGTGTGTTGAAAGTTGTTATAATGCTACTCTGTGCGTTTGCTCTGCGGCTACTATGAGATGCTAGATTGATATTAAAAATCCAGAAAATCACATTGTATGATTTTTAAATAATTAATTTGCATTTTATTGCATGACATAAGTATTTGATCACCTACCAACCAGTAAGAATTCCGGCTCTCACAGACCTGTTAGTTTTTCTTTAAGAAGCCCTCCTGTTCTCCACTCATTACCTGTATTAACTGCACCTGTTTGAACTCGTTACCTGTATAAAAGACACCTGTCCACACACTCAATCAAACAGACTCCAACAGACTCCAACCTCTCCACAATGGCCAAGACCAGAGAGCTGTGTAAGGACATCAGGGATAAAATTGTAGACCTGCACAAGGCTGGGATGGGATACAGGACAATAGGCAAGCAGCTTGGTGAGAAGGCAACAACTGTTGGCGCAATTATTAGAAAATGGAAGAAGTTCAAGATGACGGTCAATCTCCCTCGGTCTGGGGCACCATGCAAGATCTCACCTCGTGGGGCATCAATGATCATGAGGAAGGTGAGGGATCAGCCCAGAACTACACGGCAGGACCTGGTCAATGACCTGAAGAGAGCTGGGACCACAGTCTCAAAGAAAACCATTAGTAACACACTACGCCGTCATGGATTAAAATCAAGGTCCCCCTGCTCAAGCCAGCGCATGTCCAGGCCCGTCTGAAGTTTGCCAATGACCATCTGGATGATCCAGAGGAGGAATGGGAGAAGGTCATGTGGTCTGATGAGACAAAAATAGAGCTTTTTGGTCTAAACTCCACTCGCCGTGTTTGGAGGAAGAAGGATGAGTACAACCCCAAGAACACCATCCCAACCGTGAAGCATGGAGGTGGAAACATCATTCTTTAGGGATGCTTTTCTGCAAAGGGGACAGGACGACTGCACCGTATTGAGGGGAGGATGGATGGGGCCATGTATCGCGAGATCTTGGCCAACAACCTCCTTCCCTCAGTAAGAGCATTGAAGATGGGTCGTGGCTGGGTCTTCCAGCATGACAACGACCCGAAACACACAGCCAGGGCAACTAAGGAGTGGCTCCGTAAGAAGCATCTCAAGGTCCTGGAGTGGCCTAGCCAGTCTCTAGACCTGAACCCAATAGAAAATCTTTGGAGGGAGCTGAAAGTCCGTATTGCCCAGCGATAGCCCCGAAACCTGAAGGATCGGGAGAAGGTCTGTATGGAGGAGTGGGCCAAAATCCCTGCTGCAGTGTGTGCAAACCTGGTCAAGAACTACAGGAAACGTATGATCTCTGTAATTGCAAACAAAGGTTTCTGTACCAAATATTAAGTTCTGCTTTTCTGATGTATCAAATACTTATGTCATACAATAAAATGCAAATTAATTACTTAAAAATCATACAATGTGATTTTCTGGATTTTTGTTTTAGATTCCGTCTCTCACAGTTGAAGTGTACCTATGATAAAAATTACAGACTTCTATATGCTTTGTAAGTGGGCAAACCTGCAAAATCGGCAGTGTATCAAATACTTGTTCTCCCCAGTGTATATAACAATGATTCGTTTTCTGTCGATGAATGTATCCAAACAGTTGATCACCTGTCTAATAAAACACATAATATACAAAAGCGTCTTTGGTGTTTCCATGGTTTCTACAAAATGTAAACATTCTTGGAAACATTTGGGATAACGTAAAGGCTGATTTATACTTCTGCGTCGGACCTACGGCGTAGCCTCAACGCTGTAGGCTATGCGTCGGTTTTCATTTATACTTCTGCGTTGTCCGAGTCGACGTGCAATTACACATGCAGACAGATCACAGCGGTTCCTTTTTGGTGATTGGTCCGCTTCTAGCAGAATTGGTGTAAAATTGGCACGTTGTTACATTTTTGGAGAGGTGCATGTCAGGCTACGTGTGCTACACACAGCCTACGACGTAGCTACGTCAAAATACAAAATATATAACATTGTTCTAGTGTTTTTTGGATATTTTTAACTTTAGCATCCACACCAGTGCACAATATTGTTTTTTATTTTTTATTCTAAGCATGCGCTGAAGTTTTGTCGCCTGCCGCTTTAAATTCTCAAGCTCTTTAATGCAGATAGATTTTGATTGGCTGTCAATGTTTTTATCGTTCATCAGCTTGAAGAAAATAGTTCTGAAAGTGATTCCACCGACATCGTTCCTCTGTGCCATTACAGTTGTGGTCTGGACTCTGCTATTCTTAAATTTAGAACGATTTTTAAAACTATATCTTTATTGTTATAGTTATAGTCCTTGGTGTGAACTGGTTATGTGATGGGTGTCTGAATCATTTAATTGATGCTTTTGGTAGATCCCATTTACCTCCATTTCCTCCGTTCCAGCTTTTTTCTCTCCATCTTCCTGTTCTCCATTTCCCGGATTCTTTTGTTCATCTTGATCAACCTGCATTTTGTTCTGTGAATGATTGATAACACATGGTGGTAACTTTACCCATGATGTAGAGCTGAGCAGTATGAATGCACTAACAACATGGAGTAATACAAACATACAGGTCATGAGGAGGGTGTGAAAGCAGTAGTGAGAGAGTAATATCCTGAAGCAATACCTCATTTTCTTTTTCTGTGCTCTGCTCTGTGTCCATGCTCTCCTCTTCCTCCTCAGATTTCTGCACCTCCACTAACGAGGCACTGGACACACTGAAGATGCCATGGATGTTCACCCGCACCTTCACCTTAACCTTTGAACTCTCGCCTGAGGCCTGGGGAACCACCTTCTGGATAACATACTGGCCTGCATGACAGTTTTAGTGTATGTGTTTACATACAGACTGTATTCATGACAAGTTTTACAAGATTGCACAGCAGATATAAGCTATGAAAAGAAAACAGGAATATTTGCCACCTCAATTGAGAATGATTACTGGACAAACAAATACATGTATTCTGCATTTCCTTATATACATTTAGTTTCAATAGCAACAGAATTATTTTGTTATTTTTCTAATGTTTATTTAATTCAGGTCATTGTGTCACTCATTCGCTAGTCAAGCCTCTCTGTTAGATGACACAAAGTCACAAAAACATTGTGATTTTGCTCCTCATACTTTGATTTCAGTAATTCAATGGCAAGTGTTGTCGTCTCAGTTTTGGAGTAAGACTGGAGTTACACCAATAAAAGAGAACAACTTACTAGCTAAAGCCCTGAAGGTACATTTTACACAGGTAAAACTGACAATCACTAGTCACTCTTTGAATTGTTTAATTTGCTTAAATTCGTAATGAATTGGAAGTAGCAACAGATTTGTATATATCCAAGAGAAACAGATTAAACGCAGAAGAAAAATTGTAGGGCAGAGACTTAGTTCAAGGCATCGGTTGTTGATTGGATTTAGAGATGTGGCCGTTGCACTCAAAAATGAATGCGAGCTTGCAGTCGAATGTGAAGAGGAGGGTTTAAGCAGCTAAACGTCCTGCATACGTCAACAGAGAGAAGTCTGTTGTTTGCATCAGAATTCAGTTATAGCATTTTGATTAAACATTTTTTTTTTTTTTTTTTTAATTACCTAAATTGATGAATCATTCACAATAAGATCAATAACATGCATTTACAAAAAATTCAATTCCAGATAAAAAATAAATAAATAAATAAAATAAAAACAATATATAAAACAAATAGGATTCACGCATTACTTAATTTATATAAAAAAAGAAAGAAAAAAAAAAGCACTGCACAATATTGAAGAAAAATGCGATATGAGATAACTCATTAAATAATGTGATAAAGCATTATTGTATCGCATATTGAATAAGTGTGTAAAATTAATAAAAATGTATATTTAAAAACTGAAAATTATCAGGATTATGCGCTGAAACCGGGATTACGTGCTGTCCAAGAGGCAGCTTCCTGTGCGTGCGAGTAATTCACTTATTGCATTTAATGTATTATGTATGTAACAGTCATGTGTCCAGTCTAATCTCTGCTGTCTGCGTCAACCTAAAACCAAGACCTTTCGTAATCTTTTTAAGTATTAAAGTCATTCATTTATCGTAAGCCATTGCGATATGCATATCGCGATATGTACAGTCAAACCAAAAATTATTCAGACACCAGATATCATTTTTTACTAGTGGGTGCAGGACACTATAGTTCATTTATGTAAGTGAGGATAGCAAAATAAAGTAAACTGTGACATTCTTATACCCAAGAATTCTTCATACAGTGGACTACCAGTAAAACTGATATAAAGTTGGGACCAAAATTATTCAGACACTTTGAACCTGACCATGTTGTGCTTAAGTGTTTTTTCTTTAATTGCTAATGCGACCTTTTACACCACAGACTGAACAAAATTAAGCATTGCTTGGTAATTGGTTGACCTAAATTGGTATTATCTAATTGTGTATTTAAATTTAAAAATTAAGTTATCTGACATTATCAAGATTTATTTATTCTGACACAGTTCTTGTCATATTTTATTACCATTTCCTAAAGTATAGCGAATAAACTGTGATAATGTGAGAAAATGTTGATGGTGTCTGAATAAATTTTTGTTTGACTGTACATTTGTAATATTTCGATATATCGTGCAGCCCTAGTCTGTCTGAATACTTGATTCTGATTGGCTGGAAGGTGTGCATTAAAGCAGTTTAATGCACAGGTAGTTCCAGTCAGTTTAATCACCGTTCTATAACATTCACCGTTCTTTTACTGAAGCACACAGACCCAGACCACTCACACACAGAGATCGGAGATCGCGATGCGCACACACAGAAACATTCAAGAGCACAGAAACTTGTTATCAACGCTGCCCCGCTACTTTTATTAATAAAATAGCCTCACTACTGAATCACTACATTATATTTCTCAGAAACGAGGAGGTATCGTCGCTGGTTTTGAATGAAACTCATTTCTCTCTCTTGATAATTAAATCAAATAAATGCTATAACTCATTTATTCAAACAAATTGATTAATGCACAGCTAGCCGTGGATAATCCCTTATTTATTTACTCAAAGCCAATTTTTACTCTTATACAGCACTTGGCGAGCGTTCCTTTTAAATGTGTTTTTGTGTACGTACCTATTGTGGGATCTGGATAAGGGAGCTCTTTAGGGCTGTTGTAATACGCATCCAAGGAGAATGGCTCTCTCCGGTAAAATGTCAACACTTTGGAGAAAGGCGCTGCGTGGTTCTTTGGGAACACCTCACAGTCGCTGAAATTAAAAATGTAAAAGCATTGTAAATAAAATCACGTATTACTCTCAAGCACAATGACTGAAATGCAAACTCGATCACAATCTCTGAATGTCACAGCTGATCGTACCCGAGTCCATCTTCAGCTGCAGAATTCCATTTCAGAGAGATGGGAAACGGAACCACATCTGTTATGGAGATCTCACGGACTTTAAAAGCAGGAGAGAGGATAGCGCACTGTGGAATCAGGAAACAGAGTCAGTGAGGGAGGGAAAAACACTAAAAGGTCACAAGGGCTATCAAATACAGTCTTGTTAAACTATTAGCACGGCTTTAGTCAGCAGAAGCAGCGTAATCTGATGCATGACTGACCTGGAGGGCACATCCTCTGGCCACGGCCTCATCTGCATTCAACGTCGTGCTTGGCTCCTTCCCAAAGAACTTGCCGATTCTTTCTTTGATGGCCGGCATTCTAGAGGCACCGCCCACTATTTCTACAGCATAGATGTCATCTTTTTTCAGATCTGCACAGAAAGAGGTGACAGACAGGTGAATGAATGATTTATATGATGTACACTTATTATCCAAGAAAGGGCCATTACTTACGAGCTTGTTCCAATAAACTGCGCAAGGGAGGTTCCACTCGGGCTAAAATATCAGCACACATCTCTTCAAAATGAGCCCTGCCACAGGAATAAAACAACATAAGCTCAGAATGAACTACTGACAGGATAACATCTCTGATAAAGGTCCTTTAATTGTGCTTGACAGGAATGAATGTATAACAAACTATAACATTTTGTGAATGTAAAGAAAGAGTTCAGGCAAAAAACTCGTTCCAAACCTGTATCATTCAAATCACACTTGCATGCTAGTGGTTTTTGACTCGAGACTGAATATGCAAATGAGATGAGTGGGGGACATGATTCAAGAATTTTACATGGATATTTTACCCCAAAATTCAAAATCTGTCCTCATTCCAAAGCAATTTGGACTCATCTTTCAAACGCTAATGTTTGGGACATGTATTTTTATAGAAACCTAAGAGATTTCTGTCCCTGCACTGAAAGTCAATTACACAAAACTTCAAAAAGTTCATTAAAACATACTAAACGAAATCCACATGAATTAAACAGTCCCAAAAAACATGATCACTTTATATAATTAATAAATTTAATGTAGGCTTTTATTCACATATAAACATTGATCAATGCAAATGCGGAAAAACAGAGCTCATCAAGTATGGTAAACGGAAATTGCAAACATACTCCCTCCAGAACACTTAGATTAAACCGCTCGATTATTATGGATTACATTTACATTATGGGCCAGATTTACTAAACAGGGCAAATTAGCGTGAAAGTGCAATTCCAAAAAAAGCGCCGATGGGAGTGGAAAGTTCAGCGCGTGATCTACTGACAACGGGCAAATTAAAGAACACAGACACAGCTGAATCATTTCCATAATGACCAACACAATCTACCAAGAGCAGCGCAAATAGTGTCTGGTTTAAGACATGCTTTTTTTGGGGCGGTAAATAATGGTGCAAACACCAGTAAACTGACGAGCACAAACCTTAGTAAATCACCTAGCGGGATTAATTTAAATACTCTCCTTCCATAAATTTTTGCATCTGAAAGGGAAACTCCTACAAATGCATATACAATAAGTTCAGCCGCAAAAATAACTCTGTCCACGCCTTTTCAGCACAAATTTTCCACTGCGTGTCTTTAGTAAATCCTGACAGTAGCTTTTTAACGGCAAAAGAGTATTTGCGTGACTTGTAATGTAGCACACAAATCATGTTGATTACTTTTAATTTAATGATGCTTTTTGGACCCTGACAGCCCCTTGATCCCTTTGCTTGAGAGCAGTTTGGAAACGACATGAGGGTGTGTAAATGACGACAGGATTTTTACAATTTTGCAAGTGATTTCTTCATTAAATGACTCTGTACCTGTTGAGTTTGCTTGAAACATCAATGTCGTTCATGAAACACTCGATGTTCAGCGGCAGGTCCGAGGAGTTGGCACTCATCAGCTTCTTGAGCTTTTCACATTCCTGGTAGAGTCGGACCAGAGCTCTGGGCTTGGACTTCACATCCAGCTTGTACTTAACTGCAAACTCATCACAAAAATATTTGACCAGCTTCTCATCAAAGTATTTTCCTCCCATTTCAGCATCAAAGGCTGTAGCAAGAATCTGTACGGGCAGAAAAAAAAACAATCTGTTTATATTTCCACATGCTAGTCATGATCACATCATGAGGGTATAAATGTCATTGGTACGCACCTTAAGCTTGCCTTTATTAAAGGCACACACAGAGACCTGGTAGCCTGAATGGCCAATATCCACAAACACCACCGTCCTTGGCTTTTCCTCAGGAGCTGGAAGATCCTGTTTATAGATCCCGTATGCCAGCGCCACTGCATGGAAAAACAACAGATGTCATTTAAGAATGGAAAAATTGGTGGGTTGCAACTGAAACGGCACATTAAACCATGAACAACTCACCTGCAGTGGTTTCATTCATGAGTCTCAGACAGTTGAGTCCTGCAATCTGAGCCGCATCGATGACGGATCTCCTCTCAGCGTCGGTATAGAAGCAGGGGACCTTAGAAGAAGGGATGATTTTAAACAGCATTCACTCAGGAACGTGATAGAGTATT
This sequence comes from Coreius guichenoti, assembly GCA_039654105.1. Lineage (NCBI taxonomy): Eukaryota > Metazoa > Chordata > Actinopteri > Cypriniformes > Gobionidae > Coreius > Coreius guichenoti. The sequence continues at coordinate 10,184,085 of CM077173.1, read as the reverse complement.
CATGGTCTCAAAGGTGGAAGTCTGTCTCCAATAACTCATTTACGGAAAATGAAAGACTGGGAAAAAATAACCACGGATGACTTCTGCAAATCCGTCTGCTGATCTTATAAGATATTAAGCCGTATTCAGACGGGACTAGGAGGAGGTTAGAGAAATTTGCAGAAGAGGGTAGAGAAATTTGTGCTTCAACAACATACTTTGCAATTTCAATCCCGTACAAATCTGCCAATACTGCACAAAGCCTCTGCAAAAATTCCAGAGCAAATTACTAGGCTACGTCTACACTAATCCGGATACATTTGAAAACGCATCCTTTTCTTTATGTTTTGGCCTTCCGTCCACATTGAGATGTTGTTGTCCTGTGAAAACTGAGCTTTCTGAAAACACATTTTCGTGCCACGAGATCTCACGATATTAAAATGTGACGAGATTTCTTGAGTGAAAAGCTGTCTCGTGATAACGGCATGACGGAGTGTGAGGGTGAAATTAGCATAGAATATGCCACCGCTACGTTTAGATTACATTATGGTTCCAACCGCGGCACCGCCTCCACTGTCCTTTTGCTTTTTTATAGAAATAAAAACCATTTAATTCAGTTAAATAATGGTTGCTTCAATTGTACACTTTTGTAAACGTCTGCTCTGCTGAATCACACACAGTGCAGCAGGAATCAGTTCACTGATCACGTGACGAGAGTAAGGCGAGATGACTGCCAAGACCATGGCGGAGGATTTATTGCGCAACAGAGCCTAAGCATCTGATAAATGTCTTATCTTGTAGAATGCATGCTCAGCACCACCACTCCCCATACACAGAGTATGTGCGATCGTGAAAGGCGAGCTCCCTGATGCGCGCAAATTAGGCTACATACAATAGCCTGTCTCCCAATATCAAAGCTATCTTAGGCTGGACTGTGTAGTTGTAACCACCTCTTAGCTCTGGTCTCTGTTTGCAGTGCACTTTGAATATTGAGAGAGTACTTTGATTATGGTTGCACTTATTGTTTACACTTAAGACTAAGAAAAAACTGTTATTTATTTTTGTTATTTATACTGTTTTTATTTCTATGTTCAATCTGTGGAAAGGAGTTCAATTAGGTGGTCTCACACAGCCTCAGTCAGAAGTTCTGGAAGCTAATAATTCATGTACAGTAAGGTCTGAAGAGACTCATGTGAAATCATACAGGAGAGAAGCCAGTCAGTTCAGTTTGTGGCAAAACCGTTTACAGTGCTTGTATACTGTTGTCTTTCAATGCATATGATAATTCATACTCAAAAAGTAGAACTGAAATTACATTTATTAAAAGATGATTAGTTAAAACATTCAAAATGCACCTGCAGACTTTTTCCAGTCATGAATTTTGTCATTGAGGATTTCTTAAAAATACTGTGCAAAAATCTCGTAAACCCAATCTCGTGTCTCGTCTCGTGAGCTAAGTGTCTCGTCACACCCCTAATGTTTAGTCATGTGACATTGTACCACTAGATGTCTATGTTTATACCAGTATGTGCCTGCCATGTGCTATTCACCCTCTGTGTTGGTAAAGATAAATGTTACTACGTACAGTCTTCATATTACAGTCCTGCAAAGATGACAGAACATTTTACTTGCAATTGCTGGCCCTCAAACATATGGGTATATAGTGTATAGTATAGCGTGAGAATAGTGTGAGAACTTTATTATGTCTGGTCTCTCGGTATCATCTCAGTGAGCTTTTATTATGTTTTGCACATGTGTAGTAAGGGGCTGTTCACACAAAGCATTTTTCCATTCCACTGCGCTTCTTTTACATTGTTTTTCGCACTAGACGGACATCTATAAAAACGCGGTGCTCAAGTTAAAGGAACGCATCTCTAGACCTCACATTTTAGTCGTTCCACTGACCTGCGTCTCATGCTTTTAAAGGGTTAGTTCACCCAAAAATGTATAAATAGTAAAGACTCGCCCTCATGTTGTCCAAACCCGCAAGACATTCGTCCATCTTCTGAACACAAATGAAGATCTTTTTGATGAAATCTGAGAGCTTTCTGTTCCTCCATTGACAGCTACGCAACTACCACTTTCAAGCCCCAGAAAGGTAGCAAAGACATCACGTAACGACGTGAACACGCGCACATTCATGCTGTGCCCTCGTGAATGTGCATTGAAGATTAATATTTTGTAAATAAAGTGGTAAATTGTGTTTTTTTTGCACAAACAAAGCACTCTCGTCGCTTCATAAAATCGAGGTTAAACCACTGGAGTCACATGGATTACTTTTATGATGTCCTTACTACCTTTCAGGGGCTTGAAAGTGGTAGCTGTGTAGCTGTCAATGGAGGGTCAGAAATCTCTCAGAAAGGTATTCAATACAATACAGGTTGACATATTGGTGTCAAAACTTGTACAGTTGGATGTAAATCCCTACCTGATTCACTGGTATATCTCATTTCTCACTAATAGAGTTCAGAGAGTCAAAGTGAATAAAACTGTGTCGTCTGCTATCACAACAAATGTTGAAGTACCACAAGTTTGTGTCAGTTCTGCCATACTTTTCACCTTGTATACAGATGACTGTCGAACGGACATGTTAAATCAGTATATTTTAAAGTATTCTGATGACACTGTTTTAATATCTGTGTTGACTGACTTGGACAGTCCTGGGTTTCATCAACAGGGTGTGACTAAATTGATAGAGTGGTGCGAGAATAATGCTCTTGTCATTAATACGAGTAAAACTGAGGAGATTATATTTGGGTCTACATCTGATACTCATATAATGCCTGTTTTTATTCATAATGAAAAAAATCAGACAGGTTAAAACATACAAGTATTTAGTAATGTGATGATAGATGATATGTTATCCTGGAAAGATCATATTGATACTCTCTGTAAAAGAACAAAGCAGAGAATTTACTTCCTTCGTCGTCTTAGGTCATTTGGAGTAAGAAAACAGATTCTTCTGCTGTTCTTTAGGTCTGTGATAATGAGTATACTGCAATATTGCAACTCTATTTGGTAAAAGAGCCTGTCTGTTATGCTAAAAACAAAGTTGTTTAATCAATTAGAAATCTGTTCGAAGATTGTAGGTCAGCCTCTTGAGAAGCTTTATGATTCAGCTTACTATAACAATTTGCTACGGCTGGCTAATAATATGGTTTCTGACCCTAATCATGTCCTGTATAATGAGTTTGAATTACTACCATCAAACCGGAGGTACAGAGTTCCAAGATTCAACAAAGTGAGGCTGAAACACTCCTTTGTGTATCTTAGAGTGTTCAATCTTAGAGTTGAATAAATCACTTAAGCAGAAATCAAGAGTATTGTGAAGGTGAAGTGTATGTCGATGTTTAATGTATGTTGGTTGTTGTAAACATAGATACTGTTATGCAAGAATACTGTTATGTGTTCAGAAGATGAACGAAAGTCTTATGGGTTTGGAACGACATAAAAGTGAGTAATGACAGAATTTTCATTCTTGGGTGAACTAACCCTTTGACAGCAAAAACACGTCCTGTGAGAACCGGTCCTAAGATGATTTTAGCGTTTACCGATGTTTCAGTGTGGATGAGAAGCTTTTGGAAAACACTGGTGTGGACGAAGGGCATTTCGAAACATAAAAAACGCTGTTTTCAAATTCATCTGGATAAATGTTGAAATATCCTTACTGATTTTCAGCAAACTTAACTGTCTTCTGAGAAATCTGAAAAGGTGAATGTCCAAAGGTGAATGTCTGTGATTGCCGAACCCAACGGTTCTCCTCATACGTTTTTGACTAACCTGACCTACCATTTGTGCGCTAATCTTCCACGTTGCACCTTTCAATATGAACGGCATTCTGTGAAAAGTAATCATGGAAATTTCTAAGACTGGCCATTTTATTATCAGCGTCAAATAAGACATATCTATAGTTTTCTCTGCTCAGTTACGTGGGTTATTATAAGCAGCCACTTCAATAAACTTTTTATTTTTATTTTTTATTAAACGACATATACATCATATGTGATGCACGCAACCACAGCACATGACCTCCTGTAATGTAACGCCCACATCTAGAAGGAACTGCTACTCAAGCGTCGTTCAGAAATGTAGACCCGTCCGAACAGGGCTTTAGCGATTTTTTTAAACTCACAGAGATGACACAGTCTGCAACGGGCTTCTTGAGGGCACTCTCAGCAGTCTCCTTGAGCTTGGTGAGGAGCATCGCAGTGACCTGTTCAATGCTGAACACCTTCTCCTCCTCCATGTACATCACCTACAACAACATCAGAGAACACAACTGCTAAAGGACAGAAACAGCTCACAAACATTCACACATTCATTGCACAACAGAACTCTGTGCTTGGCTTTACAAGAAGGCTTTGCTGCCAAAACTAGACCTTTAAACAATGCTGGCACAGTGTGACCAGTTATCTCACAACATTTTGTGTTTTGCACATGGCAACTGAATCTCAGTTTGCTTGATTGCATGTCTCTTTCAGCTACCTTTATGCCCGTTGTGCCCGATGGCATCTGTGACAGGTCATAAACGAGACTGGACTTCATGTTCTGGACAAATGGATCTGAGAATGCCCGTCCATGGAAACGCTTGAATCCTTGGACAGTGTTTTTGCAGTTGGTGACCATCTGTGTTTCAAATGAGAGAGGGGAAAAAAACATGCATGATTACAAACATGAAGACTGTATGAAGGCAGCTTTAATGGATACATAAATAAATCCTGTCTTTTAAGAATACATCACATACCTGGCTTTTTGCTGCAGCTCCAATAGATCTATTTCGTGGTCCAAAAGACACACATGCTCTGTAATGACAAACACAGATGGCCAAACATTACAACAAATTACTGTTCTGGGATAATCAATAATTATTTATTAATTCATCAATATGTATGGATGAATATTAATCGATTAATTGCATCCAAAATAAAAGTTTGTGTTTACATAATATTTGTGTTTACTGTGTATAATTATTATGTATATATAAATAGACACCCATTCATGCATATTATTGAAGAAATATTTGCATGTATATATGTATATATATATAGCAATTTTTTTTCTTAAATATATACATGCGTGTGTATTTATATATACACATAACAATTATACACAGTACACACACATATATTATGTAAACACAAACTTTTATTTTGGATGCGATTAATCGATTTGACAGCACTAATATATATATATATATATATATATAGAACCGGATTTTTTTTTTTTATATATATATATATATATATATATATATATATTAAAAAAAAAAAAAAATCCGGTTCAATATATATATATATATATATATATATATATTTTTTTTTTTACAAATAAGCATACACTTATGTTAAACAAAAAAAAATAAAACCAATTTGTCGATCTGAATATAACGTGAGATTTAACACCTGAAGAGGATGGAAAAATTGTAATAATGGAGTGATAAAGGTTTAGTGTATCAGCCTGCTGTTTCTCAAAATCTTCTCTAATTAGAAAGTGCCATGGTTTATAAACATAATAGTATGGTGATAACAGTGTTTTTTTTTTTGTTTTTTTTTAAAGTACCATAGTATTTGAATATTGCAATCACGTAGCAGCACAATGGTATTAGTCGCTCTGCCGTCTAGGGAGGCTCCTCACTGTCAGATCTGACTGTCACAGACAGAGAGCCATTTAACAGCGGCTTTCCACTGTCACACATCTCAGTTCAAGGTTGGCGTGCTCATTACTATGTGTGTATTTGTGCTATATATGAGTAAATAAAGCAGACTCACGGTGTGCATCGGTCGCTGTATTCATTGGCCACAGTCTCGATTCCTCCGGCTCGAGCTACCGCTACATAGCAGTTCAGAAAACCCACGTCAAAACCCACTACTGACATCTTAAAAACAATGTGATTGCTCAAATACTGTAAGCCCGAACCCAAATGTGGACTAGATGATCGACCTGTAAAATGTGAGGAGTAAATAAGACGGTTTTAATTCATTATTCTACTGTAACTTCTTGGAGGAATGAGGCTGCGGATGATATATACGCCGCTCACGAGAAAACAGGACCCCTTCCGGTTCAAGGCGGAGCTAAAAGGTCCAACACAAAGGTTCTCCTCTGAATCTCTTTAAATTTCACTTCTGGGGTTTAATTTTTTTTGGTGAACTGTACATTTAGTGATTCATTGGAAATTCTTTTAAATATTAAATATGAAATGTTTAAATATATATCTACATTTAAATTTACTCTAGTGATTCTTAGCACAGAGTAAGTATTTTTTTTCCTTTAGGACTGGTCATAACTATTTTAATGTCATACATATTACATAAAAATATAGATTTGTCTTATTTGATAAAGTTAGACTGCTTAACCATTGGCTAACTGCTTAAGATAATGCTTATGTTTACGCAATTGGCCCCTAATCTTACACAATACTAAAAAAGATTTGGATTTAAACTTGACAAATTTATCTCAAAGTAGGGAATGTTTGTTGGACCTTTTATTTGACCGTGAACTCATTTATGACGTCGCTGACCCGGATGTTCGGATCTCACGCGCCTCACAGCAGCTGTCTCGTGATGAGGTCTCCGTGCTGTATTCTCACTCGCACCAAAACAATAGTACTGAGATTATCCAGACATGCTCTTCCACGCGTCTACAGCATTTATCACTGTCAGGCTTTGCGATGCTTTTGCACAGGTCATTCACAGAGCTCGAGACCATATTACATCACAACTCCCATCTTCTATGTCAACGCATCTCCTCACATTGGCCATGTGTATTCAGCTGTCACTGCTGACTGTCTGCACAGATTCAAGCTCTTACAGGGATACAACTCCAGATTTGCCACAGGTACGGTTTACACATTGTCTAATTGTATTGCATGACTGAAAAAAAGATAAACACTAACACCAGGGGCTGGTTGCATAAACTGATAAGACTCTAATCCTCTTCATTTAGGGGTCACACTTGGCTCCTTCGCGGTCAAAAGTGACCGACGCCTTGAAATGTAACCTTTTTTTCCAGGACACCCAATGTAATATATTTTTGTTCAATAATATTTTTCCATATGAGGGGATTTTATGTTACTATGCAATATGTATACAATTTTTATTAGCTATTTTTCCCTATTAAAAATAATACACAATTTTCTATTCTATTTTTAAAATTATTTTTCAATTAAAGCAGTATTCCATGTTAAAATAGAGACAAGGCATTTAAAATCCAAATTTTAAGGTAGATTAGTGTCATCTGATGGGAGTAAAGAAAGAAAAACTTCTGTAATGCCATGGTGTAACCACGAGATTCCTGTATAGTTCTATATAAAGTGGCTTATCAATTCTCTAGTGTTTTTTTAGACATAAATGCTTACTTTTATTAAATTGTGGATTTGGATTTATACTTAGACTTTCTCAAAGACTACTTTTTGCCAAGGTTTAGACTTTTTTTTTGGTTTGAAATGTTTATTCGAAGTGTCAGTTTTTGCATTATTTTTACTATAGTCAAACCTGAACACAGAGGAGGACATTTTGTTACACATAACATCAAAATTCAATAAAATGTAACAAAAATTAAAGTCCCTCTGTGGTGAAAATCAAGTTTTTAAAATCAAGTGTTTATATGTCTGTGGTGTGTTTAATATGCTTTAAAGGTGCAGTGTGTGAATTTTAGCGGCATCTAGTGGTGAGGTTGTGAATTGCAACTGTCCACCGCTCACCCCTCCCTTTCGAAGCACATAGAGAATCTACGGTGGCCGACACAGGACAAAGATGTCGTCGTCTGAGACAGCAGAGAGTGACTAGCGCTCTGTAGAGCAGTTTGTCCTTTTAGGGCTACTGTAGAAACATGGCGGCGCAAAATGGCGATTTCACTGTAAGGGGACCCGTGGTGTATGTAGATAGAAATGACTCATTCTAAGGTAATAAAAACATAACGGTACATTATGTAAGGTCTTTATACTCCACTGAAAACATAGTTGTGTATATTATATTGCATTTCTGTCAATAGATCCTCATAAATACTACACACTGCACCTTTAAGACAAACCATGTGCAAATTCATAATTCAACATTATTGCTGAGTATTTTATCCTTAAAACTGCAGTGAACCAAAGACAGTCTCAAAAACACGGTCTGAAATCGCCAGTGTTTCTCACACCACAAACTACCTTGTAACCAATCACGTCAACGTGCGGGCGGGCTTTAGCATATCATTATCTATGACCGTGCAGAAGTAGGGAGTCTCGAGAAGCCAGGTTATCCCGCTATATTTTAACATTAGCAACACATTATTAGCTGTTTGATAACATAGTCAAGCAAAAGGCTAATTATATATGAATTACCGTGTGTCAGGCAGCGCGATACCATTGTGCAGCGTTTACTACAGTAAGTTGGCAGAGTGGACTTCTGAGCTCGTGTGAGTGAGTGGAGGCAGGGATAATTTGCATATTCATGCATCTGTATGCTAAATGAAGCAAGGGTGTAGAGTTACATTCAAGCTATTATAAGGCATGAAGAATTTTTTTTCACAGGAAAAAACATGTATGTCATTTTGGTGATCAAAAATTAGTTTTAAGGGATAAAATGATTGACTAAAGGGGGACTTTACCAGGTATGCTTTATCAGAGCTTAATCAATCTGGGTCTGATCTGATTTCAACCTCTTATTTGAGTCTTTTGGCTCAATTTTACCATGTTTTTTTACAGCCACACCAGTTCATTTGTGTGTGTATAATAGTGTGTTGTGTGTGTCTGCATGTGTGTTTGAGTGGGTGTGTCTGTTTTGTACTCTGGTGTAACCTCTTCCTTGCTGTTGTTTTTACTGCATTGTGGTTGAAGTATTCATTTTATTTCACACGTTTGCAAAAACTTGCTCTGTGTTAGTCGCACTAGTTCACATATACAGCTGTGGTCATTATTATTGATATTATTATCTAACCTTTCATTGAAGTAAAAGAATTGAAAGTGGGGGGAAACTCACATTATGAAATAAATGCTTTTCTCCAAAAGACGTTGACCATAATTATTGGCACCCCTAAACATTTTTATGAGTAAAATATCTGAAGTATATTCCCATTAATATTTAAAAAAAAAATTTAGCACACCAGGGTGACTAGGAGCATGAAATTGTTCCACAGGAGTATAAATATGAGGAAACACAAAGGCCAAATTCCCTTAATCATTCATCACAATGAGTAAAACCAAAGAATATAGTTCTGATGGGCAGCAAAAGATTGTTGAGCTTCACAAAATAGAAAGTGTCTGTAAGAAAATAGCTAAAGCATTGAAAATCCCCATTTCCACCATTAGGACAAGAATTAAGAAGTTCCAATCAACTAAAGATGTTACGAATCTGCCTGGAAGAGGACGTGTGTCTATATCGTCCTAATGCACGGCGAGGAGGAGAGTTTGAGTGGACAAAGACGCTCCAAGGATCACAGATGGAGAATCGTAGAGATTAGTTGAGTCTTGGAGTCAGAAAGACTTAAAATGATCAAACAGCCCCTACATCACCACAAGTTGTTTGGGAGGATTTCAAGAAAAATCCTCCTCGCTCATCCAAAAACAAACTCCAGCATATTCAGTTGTCAGACACGACTGGAACTTCAGACGGGACCTGGTTCTGGGGTCACATGAAACTAAAAAAAGAGCTTTTTGGCAGCAAAGCCACCAGATGTGTTTGGTGCAAACAGGGATAAAAAGTACCCCATGCCCATGGTTAAATACTGCTGGATCTTTAATGTTGTGGGCCTATTTTTTTTGCTGGAGGTCCTGGACATCTTGTTCAGATACATGGTATCATGGATTCTAGCAAATACCAACAGATAAAAAATCAAAACCTGACGGCCTCTTCTAGAAATCTTATAATGGGCCGTGGTTGGATCTTTCATCAGGACAATGATCCAAAACAAACATCAAAATCAACACACAAATGTGTCACTGAGCACAAAATGAAGCTTCTGCCATGGCCGTCCCAGTCCCCTGACATGAACCCTATAGAAAACTGAAGAGAAGAAGCACCAACATGGATCTGTGAATCTGAAGGATCTGGAGAGATTCTGTATGGAGGAATGGTCTCTGATCTCTGGTCAGGTGTTCTCCAAACTCATCAGGCGTTATAGGAGAAAAATCAGAGCTGTTATCTTGGCAAAAGGGGGTTGCAAAAAGTATTTAATAAAAGGGTGCCAATAATTACGGCCAACGTGTTTTGGAGAAAAACATTTATTTCATAATGTGATTTACCCCCCACTTTCAATTCTTTTACTTCAATGAAAGGTTTGATTTTTGCACATTTTTAAATAAAAGAAAAGGATAAACATTTCTTTTTACAGCCATATTTGATCATATTTACCAGGGGTGCCAATAATAACGACCACAACTGTATGTGTGGGGGGGAGGGTGGGTGTCTATTTTGCACTCTTGACATTTTAGAGTGTCACCCCTTTATTGCTGTGCATTTTTTTCTTGCACAGTGGCTTATTTGTGGTTTGTACCACCAAAAGATTCTCTGAGTTTCCATATTTCCCATTCATTTCCTATGTCGATCATTCTTGACCACGAAGGAGCCAAGTGTGGCTTTTTTTTTTCTCCGACCCTTTAACATATCCGAATCATGTCCATGATTTTTTTTTTTGTGTTCACATAGCTAATGCGACAAAAGTCACCATGTGTCATCCCATTCAAATTTCAAAATGTAAAATCTTTTGGTCATTTTTGACCGAAGAGGCCCAGAGGATTAAAACTGCTAATAACTTTGTCAGTTACATAAAACCATAGATAGGTCTAATTTAATACCAGAAAGTAAGACTGATTAGTTTACTAACTAGCTGCTAGTTGGTCATAAGTTCTTAAGACACCGTCTTAACATTATGGCTGTTTATGCAACTGGCTCCAGAGATCAGTATGTTGACGTGAGGTTGTTCATGTGCTCTGCAGGTACAGATGAACATGGTCTCAAAATCCAGCAGGCAGCGAGCAATGCTGGGAAAGACCCTCTGAACTTCTGCACTGAGGTATCAGAGAGTTTTAAGCATGTTTTCCAAAGATGTGGTATTTTATACACCGACTACATTCGGACAACAGAGAAAAGACATCGACAGACCGTTGAACACTTCTGGACTGTTCTCCATAGCAAAGGCTTTATCTACAAAGGCACTTATGAAGGCTGGTACTCCACTCCAGATGAAAGTTTTCTTACTCCAACTCAAGTCACTGACAGAACAGACTCAGAGGGAAGACGGATCAAAGTATCCACTGAGAGCGGCCACAAGGTACCATCCGTCCTGTTCTTGAATTAAAGCCTGTGCTTCTCTGTCAGTGGATTGCACGGTTTTCAGACTGGGGTCTTGGGGCCACAAGAAAGTGCTAGCAGGTCCATAGAAAAGTTTAGGATTTTTTTTTTCTAAAATTATATTAAAATAAATATTAAAAAAAAATCAATAAATGAATACAATTATATTAAAATTATTAAATATCTTGAAACTAATGTACATAAACAAATTTGTTTCTACTCAAAGTAACACTATTTTCCAAATTATATTTTACATTAGGGTTAATTACAAATGAAACTTCAAAGTTTTTTTTGGTTTTTTTCAAAATTTATGTAATGCATATTTTTGAGTCAGGAATAATGTGTTTAAACAAGTTTCAATTGGTAAATAACATTTAAAAGTGTTTAAATTCATTTTTTTTGACTTTTTTATCAGGTGGTGCAACCAAATATTAGTGAATATACTCCTAATTTTATTGTGAAATCTTAGCAAAGTAACCCTTAAAGTGTCTACAGTGCATAACACATTATTTTGTGGTTATGTATTTATTTATATTAATTTATAATTATTGCAATCTAGTGGCCTGATATTTAGTATCTTTAGCATCTGATTTTACTTTTACAGAGAGAAAAATAATCATACAAGTATACAAATAAATGTATTCAATACAATAACTATTCACAATCTAGTTTATGGGCTTTTGTTCACTTTGACCTATTATTTGTTGGTTTAAATCAAGAATTTACATGGTTGCACCACGTGATGAATATCAGTTGTGCCACCTGACAACATTAATAATGACAGGGAATGTTGAATACTGGACTCTATTAAAAAAAAAAAAAAAAAAAATTTAAAAATAAAATACAAGTGTTTTATTCAACAGTCTCTATTGAAGTAGAAGCAGTAAATTGATCAAAAACAGAATCAATCACATGACATCACAGTCGGAATATAGGAACTGGAATGTGCAATAGATACACTAATCCATTGTGATTTGAATAACAACAAAGTCATGTTTTATATTGATATAAAAATAATCATCAGTTAAAAGGATAGTTCACCCAAAAATGAAAATTAGCCCATGATTTACTCACCCTCAAGCCATCCTAGATGTATATGGCATTCTTCTTTCAGACGAATACAATCTGAGTTATATTAAAAAATGTCCTGGCTCTTCCAAGCTTTATAATGGCAGCCCAAAATTTTAAGCCCAAAAAAGTGCATCCATCCATTATAAAAGTACTCCACACAGCTCCAGGGGGTTAATAAATTCCCTCAAATAAATTCCTTCAAATTTTGGGCTGCCATTCACTGCCATTATAAAGCTTGGAAGAGCCAGGACATTTTTTAATATAACTCCGAGTGTATTCGTCTGAAAGAAGAATGTCATATACATCTAGGATGGCTTGAGGGTGAGTAAATCATGGGCTAATTTTCATTTATGGGTGAACTATCCCTTTAAGTCAGCTGAGAATTTTAAATTAAAATATCAAAAATGCACTTTTACCATTTTTAATTTTTTTTTTTTTTATGTGAGTACATAGTAGTTAAAGACACCGAATATAAAGTGTGACCAATTTTTCTTTACTTGATATGATAGTGGCATCTTAAATTATTTAAAAATCATCATGGAAATAATTGAAAGTGTAAAACATCTTTAACTTAAAACTAACATTTTAGAAGAATAATAAAAAAAAAAAATTGAATTAACTCTGAATTAATTTGGTTTTTCTGAGCCCATTGACATGTTTTTGTTTTAATCAAACTCGCTTCATTTTGATCAATTTTACAGAATACAAGACTTCATATTTTGTCATTATGTATCTAATAAATGCATCTTGATTTATGTATTTTTGTAAAGCAAATTAAAATGGAGAGCTGCATGATTCTGGCTAAACTGAGAATATTTTTTTTGTTTCAAACAGAGATCACAATTCTGAACAGACGAACTAAACAAAATAACTTTACTAGAGGTTCTGACAAATGTGAATTGCTGCAGTCTATCTAAATGAATTAAGAAAAAATTGGTTTGAATAAATGATTCAATTCAATTTCGTCAAAGGTTTAATAAACACAGGAATCGTCATTTAGGATTGAGAACGCATGGGTGTCCGAATCGAGATTGCGACCTTTTACCGAATAATCATGATTAAATAATGAGATCTACAAACCTTTTCTCTCTTCCACAAGGATCAGTTGGGGTCCTCTGCATGATGTGTTATGTTTACTGTTATTACATTGTCAATTCATAGTAAAAGACTCATGTTTGCAGTTGTACCACCCTGACATTTGAGAAAATACAAATTCTTGGACAAAAGTTTTTCAATTATCTCAACAGCTTTACTGATATTTATAAAATGTTTATATGAAAGGCCTAACCTAAAATGATTCCATATTTAGTTTTTAATATGTTATTAAAACACCATTTTAAATAGTTTTCTTAGTCTGTTCATTTGTGACGGTTGTGCCATCTGACATTATGAGGGTTTAAGATTCTGTTTATATAATAAAGTGATACTTTTCATGAAGTTGTCAAATTATTTAAAGGAAATAATGCACTTGGACACAAAATAATCACATTATGTCATTGACCCATTGGTATAGCATATAGTACACTGATGTAAATTGGGTCTTTACACATTAAAACATAGCTGCCTTTTAAATTTTATGATGGTGGTCCATCTCATGATGATCGTATTTGGGGGTCTGTGGCATCTAAAAGATTGAAAACCCCTGATCCACTGGCTAAATGTTTGGCAACACAATATTTCAGTAGATTTTGGAAGATTGACATCTGTTAGTCAGGCATGCAGTTATTGGCCAGTAATCTTAAAATGGTCAAATAGTATTTGGTTATATCTGTCTATTACTAGTGTTGACCTAAGCAAACTCTTTTAAAAGTTCTTCAAAGTGGCATAAGATAATTTCTATATCCTCATTGACAGGTGGAGTGGATGAAGGAGGACAATTACATGTTCCGCCTATCGGATTTTCGCACGGAATTGCTTCATTGGCTTCGATTAAACCCAAATATCATCCAGCCTGTGAAGTTTCATCACTTGGTTCTTCAGTGGCTGGAGGACGGTGTCCCAGATCTGTCAGTATCTCGCCAGAAAAGCCGCCTCCAGTGGGGTATTTCAGTCCCTGGAGATGCAGAACAAGTCATCTACGTGTGGTTGGATGCTCTGGTGAACTATTTGACCGTTGTTGGTTACCCACAGAGTCACTCCCAGTGGTGGACCGCTGTCCATCATGTTGTTGGTAAGGACATTCTTAAGTTTCACGCGATATACTGGCCGGCGTTTCTCTTGGCTGCAGGATTACCTCTTCCTCAAATGATATTTGTGCACTCTCACTGGACGGTAGAAGGAAAGAAAATGTCCAAGAGTCTTGGGAACATGATCAATCCATTGGACGCCATGGAGAAGTTCACTGTGGACGGCCTGCGCTACTTCCTTCTGAGACAAGGGGTTCCTGACTCGGACTGTGACTATTATGACGATAAAGTCATAAAGATGTGCAACAGCGAGTTAGCGGACGCTCTTGGTGGGCTTTTAAACCGCTGCACTGCGCCCTCACTCAACCCCACACAGGTTTATCCTCAGTTCTGCAACACCTGCTTCCCAAAGGAACCGTCTGACGGGCTCCGTGGAAAAGCTATCTCAGAGGACTACAGAATGGTGGAGGCCGTATCTGCGCTTCCGGTCTTAGTAGAGCAGCACTTTGAGAATCTACACATATATAAAGCACTGGAGGCCATTAGCGCATGCGTGCGGCTGACTAATGCGTTTGTCCAAAGACATGCACCGTGGAAGCTTGACCGGAAAAATCCTGGAGACCAGCAGTGGCTAGACACAATCCTTCACGTGTCTTTAGAGTGCCTCAGGATATATGGGATAC
Organism: Coreius guichenoti; assembly: GCA_039654105.1. NCBI lineage: Eukaryota > Metazoa > Chordata > Actinopteri > Cypriniformes > Gobionidae > Coreius > Coreius guichenoti. Next base: position 10,168,956 of record CM077173.1, on the reverse strand, counting down.
TCCTGCAACCTGTGGTGCCAGATCTTGCAGACAAAATTTTATCTAGGTTGGGAGTCATGCCTGAGGAGAGAAGCTGGGATTCTCTCAACTTCCTGGTGAAATATGAAGGAAGAGACTGTGGTTTAGAAGGAAGAACGCTGGGTCCTGACTTGGGAGTGTTGTTTAATCGCCTTGAGAGGACCCAAGTGAAAGGGAGGACTCCCAAAATAGGAACACAACACAAGTCAAAATCTTAATGAATACTTGAGCTTACTTGAAGTAATTCTAACCAGGATTAAATTTAGTAATAAAAGATAACAGTGGTAAATGATGGTGTTGGGGTACCATGAATGGAGAACATCATAGAAATTTGAGCAAACAATGATTTAAAGGATAAGTTCACCCAAAAATGAAAATTGTCATAATTTACTCACCCTCATGTCGTTCCAAACCTGTAAGACTTTCGTTCATCTTCTGAACACAAATGAAGATCTTTTTGATGAAATCTGAGAGATTTCTGTTCCTCCATTGACAGCTACACAACTACCACTTTGAAGCTTCAAAAAGTTCATAAAGAGATCGTAACACTAATCCATATAAATTGAGCGGTTTAGTCCAAATTTTCTGAAGAGAATCGATCACTTTATATGATGAACAGATTGAATTTAGGCTTTTAAATCACATAAACATTCATCAACTCACATCAGTTGTGGTAAAAGGAAGCGCAAGCATGTTCACTTGATGTGCGAGAAACGAGAATGAACATCATTATGTTAAGCAGCACGTTTGAGCTTCAGCAAGAGGTTTGTTCTTATGCGTTGAGCTTCGGTTTATGTTCGCTCATGAATGTTTGTTACTAAAAGCCTTAATTCAATCTGTTCATCGTATAAAGTGATCGAGTCTCTTCAGAAAATTTGGACTAAACCGCTCAGTTCATAGAGATGGTAAAACTAATCCATATGAATTTTTTAAATGACAGTGGTAGTTGTGTAGCTGTCAATGGAGGGACAGAAATCACTCAAATCTCATCAAAAAGATCTTCATTTGTGTTCTGAAGATGAACGAAAGTCTTACAGGTTTGGAACGACATGAGGGTGAGTAATTAATTACAGAATTTAAATTTTTGGTTGAACTAACCCTTAAAGGTCACACTCTGTAATGTTTTGACAATGTACGACAAGGCATAAAAAGTGACATGATTTTTTTTAATGAGAAATACACGAAACTGAAAAATTGTACAAATTGAAATAAAATAAAAAAAAAAGTTGCAATATTTTTATAATTTCCTGTACTTCTTTTTACATAAACTCTTTCATTGTTCACCTCGATGTTTCACAGAACAAAGCATCTATGACTTTCAGAAATGCATGTCTGAAAAACAATGTTTGACTACTTTAGATACAGCCCTGCGGGCTTCTTTCAGGCGCAGGGATCCTCATCTCAGAAAGGTCCGCTTGTGTGGACACAAAACTATTCCTTACCACCGCTGAAATTCATTCACTCTCAATAATATGAGTTGGTGTTCTGTCCAGGTTGAGTATCTAGGGGGGAAAAAAAAACAAAAAACCTAATTTTAGTACAGAAATTAAAACCTTTTTTATTCTTTGCATTATAAGGAACTAAGCATAAACACATTACATACAAAATGTATGAATTTAGAACATACTAAAGTAAATACTAATATTAGAGCTGCTTCAAAAACATCTCTTAAAGCCCAAAGTATACTCCATTTTTCACGCATACAGTTTGCCTGAAAAAAAAATTCGGAATCTGCATAGTAGCTCAGCTAGCACATGCACCTTGTTTTTTTTGCACTGATCAGTTGGTTCACCAGGTGGCAACACTGGCCCAGCCCAATGTCTTACAATCAAACAAAACAACAACAAAAAAAAAACCGCAAAAGACTGAACAACAAACTGCGGGAGACCACAATAACAATAGACGGCCATGTTGACGAGCACTTGTGCAAGGGATACATGGAACTTTAGTTGTTTAAACGAGAACAAGGACAATGGTCTCATTCACTAAGCATGCATACTCACAAATGAGTGCATGAAATCTGTGTACAAACATGTTCACAAACAATTCATGATTCACCAATACCCTACGCAAAGATCATATACTCTGGGCGCCTTATAATCATGTTAAGATTATATTGTATACATCGATGTATCATATACAATAAAATGCTGCATTATAGTTTGAACAGTGAGGTTTCTCTGTATAACAATGCAGATACACGCATGTAGAGCTGGCTAATAAGAGGCCTGTATTAAAAGTTTATTGGGTTTTAACTAGTTTTGAGGATGGCACACTTAGCATCGCATGCTTCAGGCAACAACACGTTTTTGAAGAGCATCACATTCATATGTTTGCTGAAAGATTTGTGTGGAAAGAACAATGGTTTGGCTGTCTTTTATGCAAATGACTAACCTGGGGCATGTGGTCGCTCGTTGAGAATACTCCAAATTCATTACCATTAGAACGAGGTTAAGAACAAATTAATGTGTTCAGACAGAAATTTGAATAGTTTTGTGAGTACAAATATGAAATAATTCCCCACAATTGTGAATAGTGAACGAGACCTATTTTTAAAACTGCCCAACTTCTGTAGATAAAAAGCGCAGACACTTGACAAGGACAAAAATTTCTAGTGTGCATGTGTCGACCGCCTGCGTGCATGCTAACAAGTGGAGTACACTTTGAAAGGCTGTACACGTATGCTAAAAAGCGTTCACGTCAAAACTATACCCTGGGTTTAAACTGTTTTCTTATGTCTGTTATGCACTAACCTTGACTGGCAGTTAAGGTATGTGTGATAACCCAGATTGCCAAAAGGGCGTCTGACTGATGTGATTATTTTGCCAGTTATTTTCATGCATTTATAGCAAGATGTAAGGATTTATGTTGATATTGTCCAATATCCTGCCATGAGCATTTGAAAACTTTTGGAGGGCAGTGTATATGCAGCAAAAATTGCTGTTTGAAAAGGAGTAATGTAAAAATTCAAGCATACTTGAGAGCTGCTGCTGAAGCTGTCTGACCAGTGCTGCCGTCTGTTGCTGCTGCTGGGTTTGCTGCATGCCTTGCCGTGGGAACTGGGACAAAATAAAACGATACAGAATTAAATGTCTAAAAACCCACAAAAGTAAACCAATAAGCCACAAGTGGCTGCTAGAATGGTTTTATAATGACCACTTTTCAGTATGCATTTTAAAAGTACACAACTGCAGATTGTTCGGGGACGGGGTCATACCATGGGCTGCTGTGGGGGCAGAGGCTGCATGCCCAGGGCCTGGGCGGGGGGCTGGCCTGCTGCCACCTGCTGCTGCTGAACCTGCTGCTGCTGCGGCACCTGCTGAGCCTGAACCTGCTGCTGCTGCTGGACCTGCTGCTGCTGCTGTTGCACTTGTTGAACCTGCTGCTGCTGGACCTGCTGCTGTGAAGACAAATACACAAATACAATGACATTACAGGTGAATCACTGTAGCCACTAGAAAGCCAGCAAGCATGCATTATGCTTTCTCTTGTTGCGCAGAATAGCCTGAAATGTGCAGAATCCACCCAAACATACTGTATTCCACAATGAAATGTGATCGCCTTTGGGTGCGTGTGCGCATGTACGTACTCTGAGAGCTGGATGCTGTCTTATCAGCTGCTGTTGTTGCTGCTGCTGCTGGGCTTGTTGTTGTTGCTGCTGCTGCTCCATCATCTGATTAGGCCTCATGTTGGGGTGCATGCCCTGTGGTCCCAAGTGACCTGGATGCATCATAGGTGTCTGCTGCATGGACTGATGGGAGAATCTGAGACAGATGGCGAAAGTTGAGCTGATTTGTTTTACACTGCTTCAAATAGGATTTGTGCAGTATAATGTTTCTAAATAAGTATGGCAGTACAGAAAATGTATGATACTAGGGCTGGGCGATACGACAGTATAAAATGTTTATGTACAGTGCCCTCCACTAATATTGGCACCCTTGGTAAATATGAGCAAAGGCGGCTGTGAAAATAAATCTGCATTGTTTATCCTTTTGATCTTTCATTCAATAAATTGACAAAATTCTACCCTTTAATTGAAGTAAAACAATTGAAAGTGGGGGGAAACTCACATTATGAAATAAATGTTTTTCTCCAATGCATGCTGGCCACAATTATTGGCACCCCTAGAAATTCTATAGAGTAAAATATCTCAAGTATATTCCCATTCATATTTACGCATTTTAGCACACCGGGGTGACTAGGAGCGTAACATTGTCCAGCCATGACTTCCTGTTCCACAGGAGTATAAATATGAGGAAACACAAAGGCCAAATTCACTTAATCATTCATCACAATGAGTAAAACCAAAGAATATAGTTCTGATGTGCAGCAAAAGATGGTTGAGCTTCACAAAATAGAAAGTGTCTGTAAGAAAATAGCTAAAGCATTGAAAATCCCCATTTCCACCATCAGGGCAATAATTAAGAAGTTCCAATCAACTAAAGATGTTACGAATCTGCCTGGAAGAGGACGTGTGTCTATATCGTCCTAATGCACGGCGAGGAGGAGAGTTTGAGTGGACAAAGACGCTCCAAGGATCACAGATGGAGAATTGCAGAGATTAGTTGAGTCTTGGGGCCAGAAAGACTTAAAATGATCAAACAACCCCTACAATCACCACAAGTTGTTTGGGAGGATTTCAAGAAAAATCCTCCTCGCTCATCCAAAAACAAACTCCAGCATATTCAGTTGTCAGACACGACTGGAACTTCAGACGGGACCTGGTTCTGTGGTCACATGAAACTATAAAAAGAGCTTTTTGGCAGCAAAGCCACCAGATGTGTTTGGTGCAAACAGGGATAAAAAGTACCCCATGCCCACGGTTAAATACTGCTGGATCTTTAATTTTGTGGGCCTATTTTTTTGCTGGAGGTCCTGGACATCTTGTTCAGATACATGGTATCATGGATTCTATCAAATACCAACAGATAAAAAAATAAAAAAAATAAAAACCTGACGGCTTCTGCTAGAAATCTTATAATGGGCCGTGGTTGGATCTTCCATCAGGACAATAGCCGCGTTTCCACTGTCGGGCTAGTGCGAGCCAGGGCTTTCAACGGGTCGGGCTGGGCTAATAGCCTCGGACCTGTAGCACCGAGCCCAAAACCACACTGCGTTTCCACCGTCAGGCCAGAAGCTCGAAGCGCTTTACTAAAACCTGCCCGTAACACTCCTCTCTGATCAATAAATGATACATTGATCATAATGAATTAATTAGTGTCAAGATTGCACATTAGACCCACATAAATAAAGTGGTATTTACCATTATTTCTCAAAAGAGGACACATGTACTTATTCATTCACATCTGTTTATGTTTATTTCACAGGACAGTATGTTTACATAACGTTTAGAAAGAATGAACATTTCTACAAATTTTCCAATAAAAATACAGTGACAGTCCCAATAGTTACATTTTCATTCAGAGAAACAGAGGAAACTCCTGAAAAACCAGAGTTGCTTTATTTTACAACATGCGGAGCTAAATATGGATATCAGACAGTCCGGTATAAAGAGACAAGACGTACTGACAGATAAAATGTATACACGATTTGTCTGATTTCTTCAAGAGGTCGTATTTACCATGTTTACTATGGTAATGGTTAGCGCAAATAGTCTTTTGCACTATTTCTTTTTTTTATTTCTTCTTAAATTATTTTAAAAGACTTTAATGCTGATGTTAGCTGGTATGATATGAAATCATCCGCCTGTGGCGCTGCCATCTCCAGACTCAGATAAACTCTGCCTTTGTTCGTAACCACTCCTCAAGCCTGAGCTGGCCCGCTTTGGACCAAGGTATTAAGCAGGCCAAAAAACCCTGGCCGTTGGTCCCGAGGAAGCCCCAACGAGGCCCGATCAAGCCCCGGAAGTGACAGTGGAAACGTGACTGGCCCTGGCACGCACTAGCACACTCGCTTTTAGCCCGACAGTGGAAATGCGGCTAACGATCCAAAACAAACATCAAAATCAACACACAAATGTGTCACTGAGCACAAAATGAAGCTTCTGCCATGGCCGTCCCAGTCCCCTGACCTGAACCCTATAGAAAACTGAAGAGAAGAAGCACCAACATGGATCTGTGAATCTGAAGGATCTGGAGAGATTCTGTATGGAGGAATGGTCTCTGATCTCTGGTCAGGTGTTCTCCAAACTCATCAGGCATTATAGAAGAAAACTCAAAACTGTTATCTTGGCAAAAGGGGGTTGCAATAATTGTGGCCAACATGAACTATAGAAAAACATTTATTTCATGAGATTTTCCCCCCACTTTAAATTGTTTTACTTCAATGAAAGGTTAGAATTTTTGAATGAAAGATCAAAAGGATAAACAATGCAGATTTCTTTTCACAGCCTTTGCTCATATTTACCAAGGGTGCTCATTTACCACGGGTGCTAATATTAGTGGAGGGCACTGTGTGTATATATATATATATATATATATATATATATATATATATATAGCAATATAGACACAAGGTGATGGAATGCATGAATGAGAATATAAAGAGCGAGACGTTCTTGATGTAAAAAAAAAAAAAAAGAAAAAAAAGAAAATATAAGCTGAAAAGGAACTCTGAAAGCTGCCTCTATCAGAAGGCGATTGTGAATTTGAGACGTGCTTGATGTTAAAAAGTGTTAAGCACAATAAGCAGTGAAAAAGAACTCAATGTGGTGCATGCGCTGACTGACACAGTGTAAGCGCGTGCACAGAAAGCCGCGTCTCTCAGCAAGCGATCGCGAATTCAGTTCTCTTTCACGTCTTATTGCACTCGAACGGTCAAATACACACAAAATTATGTCAAAATGCCCATCGTGTGGAGTATTCATGCAAACACAGCTGGTTATGTCTCAAGTGAAAGTAAACATTTGGGTGTAAACCGGATGTGTATCAGTATAATGGATCCATGCATTTGGTCTTAAAGTGACAGCAGCCTAATATGCCTACCTGCTACTCTTTGTCATTAATGTGAATGTGAAAAGAAAAAATAACTTGCTGCTCTTGACTGAATAACTTTTTTTAGCTTTAATAACAATACATTTATATTTATTTCATACAGTGAAGACTGTGTTGAAGTTCTGTAATAATTCTAACTACATGTTAATTAAACCTATTGTACCTGAAAAAAATTATTTGTTTAATTCATATTTTTGTTATATGTGACCCTGGACCACAAAACCAGTCATAAGTCGCAGGGGTGTATTTGTGGCAATAACCAACAATACATTGTATGGGTCAAAATTATCCATTTTTCTTTTATGCCAAAAATCATTAGGATATTAAGTAAAGATCATGTTCCATGAAGAGATTTTGTAAATTTCCTACCATAAATATATATATAAAAATGTATTATTATTAGTAATATGCATTGCTAAGGACTTCATTTCACAACTTTAAAGTTGATTTTCTCAATATTTAGACTTTTTTGCACCCTCAGATTCCAGATTTGTATCTCTCCCAAATATTGTCCTATCCTAACAAATAAAGCTTATTTATTCAGCATTCAGGTGATGAATAAATCTCAATTTAAAAAAACTGACCCATATGACTGGTTTTGTGGTCTAGGGTCACATATTGTATTTGTCCCTACTGTTTTTAATTTGCATTTTTTTTTTATATTTTAATAACAGAAATCAGATTAAATAACACAAAATAACTATATTGTAATATATATCGTTAATGTGAAATAAAAGTTCTCATATTGTGAAATAAGAATTTGGTCATGTCGCCCCCCCTTATATGATACCATCATTTAGCAAATCTGATTATTTCCAAAGAGGTGCCTAAAGAGGCCTGTGACTGACCTTTGTGTGTTCTGCATTGGGTGTCCGTATGCTCCAGGAGCCTGCTGATGGACATAGCCGCTCGGCCTCTGCTGCATCTGCCTAAGAGGATCCACCATGCCTGGGTTTGTGCCAGGATGTCCTCCCTGGAATCCCTGGTTACCGTACGAGGTAGGAACTATTCCAGCTGTCTGAGAGGGGTGTGGCTGAATCCCCATGTGTGCGCCGTAGGGGGTGTAGCCCTGGGACATGTTCTAAAGACAGAAACGTGACACTACTGGGTTATCATCTCTGGGTTTCAGTGAATGCTGAACAGTCAAATCAATACTGCAAATATGCCAAGTGGCTGTAAATGCACAAGAACTTGCCTGTGTCGGCTGCATTGATGGATACTGTTGATTAGGTGCCACTTGTCTAATCTGCTGTCCAATTATATGATTATGATTCCCCTGAAAAGACCAACAAACAAACATACATGCCTCCCCTTTACAGAAAATTACCTTCCAATTCTACTGAATTTAACATTCACAATCACTAAAAGACAAAAACTAGATAGTGCTTGCATGTGCTGCCAGGGTGTTGCAACGTAGTTGCTAAAGGTGTTCTGAGTGGTTGCTAGAGCATGCTGTGAGCAGTTGCGTGGTGCTTCTAGGTGGTCACTAACTGGCTGCTTAAAGGGATAGTTCACCCAAAAATTAAATTTCTGTCATTTAATTACTCACTCATGTCGTTCCAAACCTGTAAGACCTTCGTTCATCTTCGGAACAAAAATTAAGATATTTTTAATGAAATCCGAGAGCTTTCTGACCCCACATAGACAGCAACACGACCACTTTCAAGGCCCAGAAAGGTAGTAAAGAGATCGTTAAAATAGTCCATGTGACTCCAGTGGTTCAAACTTAAATGTTATGAAGCAACGAGAATACGTTTTGTGCGCAAAAAACAAACAAACAAAAATAAAGACTTTATTCAACAATGTCTTCTCTCTCTTTCACTATTCACGTTGTTGGGCTATTCACACAGTGCAGCGCTTCCTAGTTCTACGGCAGAACGCCGGCTCACTATTGGCTGAGCACCACATGCGTTGTGGTGCTTACGTAAATCGCGTAGGAGAGTGGCATGGTGGAGAGAAGATTGTTGAATAAAGTTGTTATTTTTGTTCGTTTTTTGCGCACAAAAAGTATTCTCGTCGCTTCATAACATTAAGTTTGAACCACTGGAGTCACATGGACTATTTTAATGATCTCTTTACTACCTTTCTGGGCCTTGAAAGTGGTCGTTGTGTTGCGGTCTATGTGGGGTCAGAAAGCTCTCGGATTTCATCAAAAATATCTTAATTCGTGTTCCGAAGATGAACGAAGGTCTTACAGGTTTGGAACGACATGAGAGAGAGTAACTAACCCTTTAAGTTGCGATATATCAACCTTCCAATAATACCATTTCTGGGTCCAAGCCTCTACTCTGTTTCAAGAGAAAATCTCAATTCTCAACAGTCATTTATGAACACCATTTATAGCACACCTTCAAGCTAAACTTATGGTGTACACTACAGTCTCTAGGCTCACTGTGTCCCAGACACTAGTATTTTAATGATTCAGAAAAGATCAATCACTATCTGGCCAACTGAGCTTTAGCTATGGAGATAAAGGTTAGATTATGATTTTACACCAGTAGTACAGCACACTGTGAGTGTATATTAGCACCATTTGTTGTTTGCTTTTGGGATCTGAAACAATGGTCAAGTCAAAAGAGCCAAAAATCTCTATGATATGTTGACTCCTAAATATGTGTGGGGCCTCTGCAGTGCACATTTGACAAGCACCACCATTAATTACAGGACATCTATTATAAAAAGAAAAGTAGATGAACCTAGGGCTGGAACTAACTATTTTTTTTTTAATCGATTAATCTAATGATTATTTCCCCCAACCCCCTGGTTAATCTATTGTTTATTTTCTGAATAGTCAATTAATTCTTTGGTTAATTTACTAATAAATAATAACCGTAACTAATCTATGTATGAACTTTTACCTAATGATATTTATCAATCACAAAAGATAAGGTTTATGCAGTGTAGGCCTAATTAAGAAAGGTGATTACTATGCCTGCATTCAGAGTAGACTTCCAAGTTTTTTTTAAGTCGTCATTTATGTGATTAATGTCGACTAGTCGCTGATTTGTTCATTAATGAACAAAAAAGCCTGAACCTCGAGCCGAGACTTGAAAACAGTTGCGGCATATGACAGCATATATTTCGGCATATATTTCTGAGCTACTGTCTGTATGTGTGTGTGTTACAATGCAGCAGCGCATTAGTTTAGAGCGGCGATTAACTTAAGTGTGCAATAAGCTGTTTAAAACGCTCAAAATTGATCGGGTGAATGCACATCCAGATGGTACAATCAGATGGTATAATGTATCCAATACATATCTGCACTACTGAATGGTGTGCGCTACCGTCTGTATGTGATTGCGTTACAATGCAGTAGTGTGCATTAGTTTAGAACGCCGATTAACTTACGTGTGCAATAAGCTGAAGTCACAACCGCTTTCTAACTAACCATAGCGGTAACCACAGCATCAATCGATTATATCAAACATCGTGGTGTCCATAAAACCGTGAAGTTTTTCCACGTGTAATTAAATAAATGAATCCAATCAAGGCGTGAGTTCATCCATTAGATATTTTAAATAAACAACAACAGCGTTAAATGCTTTATAACCGGTTGCAGAGAGTACGTTTGAGCCGTGTGTCTCACAGCCTTGCACCCACAATCAGGCCAGATATTTTTGTAATAGCTGATTTTGAGCATGCCCGGGAGGCGGCATCATTGGGGAACATAAACAGCACAAGGAATTGACGCATTTCACGCAAATCGACTAATTTGTGTAAACGACATAAACGATTGCGTTGATGAGCCGTTCCAGCCCTAGGTAAAACAATTGTACAAAATACAAGGTCTGGGGTCTGGGGTCTTGATTAGTAAAACCAGACTCACCAGTCTGACCTGTAGCTGATGACGGAGTATCTGCCCCTGAGGCATGCTGGGTGGAGGTTTATAGTTCATCTGGTACTGCTTGTCCATTCCCATCATGTTGCCCATGCCAGCAGCCTGCATATTAGCCATAGTGTAGGAATTGGGACGTGGAGGAATTTTGGTCATAGGATTCCTGGGACGGAAAGGGGGCTCCAAACCAGGGCCTCCTTAGGGGGGAAATATGGAAGACAAGAAAGCATAAAAGAACAAGTAGAAGATGTCCTATGTGCAATTTATGATGCTAAAATTACTGAAACAACTGCTTTATGAAGTTCACACATTTCTTTAAAGTAACAACAAAAAAAAGCCATGTTATGAGTCTGAGAGGTTTAGGCATGCTGGGATATGTGCTGACCTGGTGGAAGAGGTTGGTTTTGGGCATACATTGGATGCCGGTAGCCCATCTGAAAAGCTATGTTGGTTTGGCCCATGCCCATGTCCATGCCTTGTGTGTACTGCATGACTGGGTTGTGCGGCTTGTAGTCCTAGACCATAGGAACCAATCAAACATCTTAATTTCTATTTATAGCTTTTCAAGATATAGATATATATATATATATATATACACACACATATACACACACACACACACACACACACACATATAAGGTATCTGGCCCGATGCTGTGCTCGTCTACTCATTAAAACGCTCCGATACCACGCAGCATGTGTAGTGTTTGTATCCAGACAAAGAAACACTGACAACAGAAATTAAATTGAGTTCTCTTTCATTTCTTATTGCGCTTGAACGGACAAATTCATACAAAATGACGTCAAAATTCACAAGTATCCTTGTGAAACACAGTCGGTTATGTCTTGTGAACATAAACAGTTGAGAAAGAAAACACGTGTGTAACAGCATGTTGGATACGTGCAGCTCTTAAAGTGACATTATTTTGGAGATTAAATGTGAAAGCATTACAACACAAATATATTAAAAACTTTAATGTTAGGTACGATTAGTTACAGAAAAATGTGCAATTAATTAGTAATTTTTTTTAATCGATTGAGAGCACTAATATACACACATACATACACACATACATACACACATACATACACACATACATACACACATACATACATATATATATATATATTAGACAATTTTGTACCTCTTGTTTATTTGCAGATGTCTGTTTCTTTTTCTTCTTCTTCTTATTGGGGTCAGATGCGACATTGGAGACGCTCTTCTCCTGCTTCCCTGGATCTACCTTTTTCTCTGGCTCAGGAGCCACAGGTGTAGGTGGCTCCTCCTCCTCTTGGGGCAGGTTGAGGGGCGCCAGATAGTAACTTCGTTGTTTGGGCTTTATGTGGGTGTGGTAAAGCAGGAGCCGCTGCTGCTCCTCAAACTTTGTGACTTTGCGGTCGACCCTCACGGTTCCAAACCAGCCCCAGGAGAGCGGAGCCGAGTGCTTCAGTCCCTCAAACACATCCCATGGAGAAATCTTCTGCTTAGTCGACACCTGAAGACCCTGTGTGCGAGACATCACAAAACAAATGCAAAGGTAAGAGAGTAGCCAGCAGCTGAGCAGCACTACAACACCAAAAAGCAAAGAAAAAAAAAGTCTCCTCTCCACCAATAAGTTGGTGTGTGGTGGGCGTTCTGGCGCACTGTGACTGCTGTCGCATCATCCAGGAGGATGCTACACATTGGTGGTGGTTGAGGAGTAAAGCACTTTGAGTACCCAAAAAAGTACTATATAAAATGTAACAAATTATTATTATTATTATTATTATTATTATTATAAAAAGGTGCTACTTACCTCTTTTTCAAATCCAGCAATTTTGTTGCCCTTAGTGTCAATGAGCGATCCCTGGGGCTCACAGGTGATGACATCACGCGTCTGTTTGGGCAGAGGCAGCAACTGTCGCACTTTCTCCAAGCTCTCGGACTGACGGTCGCCGAGTTCTTTCTGCAGAACAAAACAAACTGGAGTCTTATATTTTCGGAAGAAAAAATGAGTGGCACTTGCAAACCTTGCATAGTGTTGCTCATTATAGTTACCAAGAGTATTTTTCTTTGTTTTTGCATTGTTAGGTACACTACCTTTCAATATTTGGAGTCAGAAAGACTTTTTTTTTTTTTGAAAGAGAATTCTTATAATCTCAACAAGGCTGCATTTATTTAAACAAATATACAATAAAAACAGGTATATTGTGAAATATAATTACAATTTAAAATAACTATTTTGTATTTGAATATATTTTAAAATGTAATTTATTCCTGTGATGTAAAGCTGAATTATCATTCTTATTAACAATGTTGAAAACAGTTGTGTTGCTTAATATTTTTGTGGAAACTGTTAAAGTTTGAAAGAAAAGCATTTATTGGAAACAGAATTTGTAACATTATAAATTACTTTATGATCACTTTTGATCAATGTACTGTATCCTTACTGGATAAAAATATGGTAGTATAGTTTCTGGGTGGTTACTAGATGTCTGCTATTTTATGCCACATCTCCACATGCTGCATGTTTCTGAGGTATTGTTCATGTTAGTGCTTTCGGTTATGGGTTTTGAATCAATACAAAGCATGATATAATAACCATGCTATTGACTAATTTTATAAATCATCTTAAATGTGAGGCCGTAGCTTTTTCTGAACAGTATCAGTATTTGTCTCACCCTGAGCTTCTTGACCAGGTTCATGTAGGCCCTCTTATTCTCTTCCATGCTGCCCTGAGAGATGCTGGACATGTCAGCTGCCAGAGTGCCGTTAATCAACACGCTCAGCATGTCTAACACCGTAGTGAAGAGCTCACTAATGGAAAAGAACAAACTTCATTCAAATCAGATGGTATAGCAAAGACGATTAGTGGCAGTGAATAAGGGGTGTCAGATCTCACTTGTTTGACTGCATGTCCACTGTACCACTGCTGATGATGTCTAGCAGAAGCACTGCCCACTCTGTCGTCTGCTGTGTGCTACGCTGTACCGTATCAAACATCCCACCCACCTAAACCATGTGACAAGAAATAAAAAAAAAAACAAGTTCAGTGCAGGTTAACCAGATCTTAGTGACATTCATTTGTCTTTTAACCTCTAACCTCTTGCACACAATACAAGGAAATGAAATTGATGCGAGACACATCAACACAGAGATTATACTTGTTTTGTCAGCTTAAAAGGCAGATGATGTATGAGAGAAAGAGATAACAGTTGCACACCAGATTGAGTCGCAGCTTCAAGGCCTCATGCATTATCTGCTTGGCTTTGCAGTCGTCCTGGTACTGGTCCTCACGCCAGTTAGTCACAATCTGATGGGGGAATACATCATATCAGTCCAAAGAAATGTGGAGCATTCACTGACAATGACACAATGAGTGTTTTGAGGGGTGGAGTTGATGAGGTACCTGCTGGACTTGACTGTACAGGGAAGTCAGGAGACCCTCCCTCTGCTCATCTTGTCCCTTGAGACACGTCAGCACTAGAGACAAGAAGGGCTGCTGGCTCAAGAGAGACATACTGAAAGAGAAAAGAAAACAAACAAAACAGTGATCCTCGATAACACAATCGTACATGTTCACCATCATGATAAACCGCATTACTGAACATGCCTAGACTCCAAAAACAAAACAAACGGCACATAAAAATATAGAGTCAAAGAGTGCATTTTTAATTAGCTTAAACCTATAATTAATTTCTTATTGAGTGCTTCCTAATATTGTGTTGGTCCCCCTTTTGCTGCCAAAACAGCCCTGAACCGTCGAGGAATGGACTCCACTAGACCCCTGAAGGTGTCCTGTGGTATCTGACACCAAGATGTTAGCAGCAGATCCTTTAAGTCCTATAAGTTACGAGGTGGGGCCTCCATGGATCGGACTTGTTTGTTCAGCACATCCCACAGATGCTCGATTGGATTGAGATCTGGGGAATTTGGAGGCCAAGTCAACACCTCAAACTCGTTGTTGTGCTCCTCAAACCATTCCTAAACCATTTTTGCTTTGTGGCAGGGCTCATTATCCTGCTGAAAGAGACCACAGCCACCAGGGAATACCGTTTCCATGAAAGGGTGTACATGGTCCGCAACAATGCTTGGGTAGGTGGTACGTGTCAAAGTAACATCCACATGGATGGCAGGACCCAAGGTTTCCCAGCAGAACATTGCCCAAAGCATCACACTGCCTCTGCTGGCTTGCCTTCTTCCCATAGTGCGTCCTGGAACCATGTGTTCCCCAGGTAAGCGACACACACGCACCCAGCCATCCACGTGATGTAAAAGAAAACGTGATTCATCAGACCAGGCCACCTTCTTCCATTGCTCCGTGGTCCAGTTCTGATGCTCATGTGCCCACTGTTGGCGCTTTCGGCGGTGGACAGGGGTCAGCATGGGCACCCTGACTGGTCTGTGGCTATGCAGCCCCATACTCAACAAACTGCGATGCACTGTGTATTCTGACACCTTTCTATCAGAACCAGCATTAACTTCTTGAGCAATTTGAGCTGCAGTAGCTCGTCTGTTTGATCGGACCACATGGGCCAGCCTCTGCTCCCTACGTGCATCAATGAGCCTTGGCCGCCCATAACCCTGTCACCGGTTCACCACTGTTCCTTCCTTGGACCACTTTTGATAGATACTGACCACTGCAGACTGGTCGTCTAGCCATCACAATTTGGCCCTTGTCAAACTCGCTCAAATCCTTACGCTTGCCCATTTTTCCTGCTTCTAACACATCAACTTTGAGGACAAAATGTTCACTTGCTGCCTAATATATCCCACCCACTAACAGGTGCCGTGATGAAGAGATAATCAGTTTTATTCACATCACCTGTCAGTGGTCATAATGTTATACCTGATCGGTGTATATTCAAATAGAAAAACCATTTTAAATTCAAATATTATTTGACAATATTACTGTTTTTACTTTATTTTTGATCAAATAAATGTTATAAATAAATAAATTGTTGAGCAAAAGAGACTCAAACAAAACGTATTAATTAGCCTGACGTCATCATACTCAGATTCTAGTCAGAATATGAGTCTGATACTGCTCCATTGGGCTGTGATTATGGGGCGTGTTTCAACCGAACCAGAAAAGAAAATGCCTCTGCACTCAATTGGATAGACCTGCAACCAATCAGAGCAACGGAGTAAGTGACGTATGTTGAGACAATGCATAGTTGTCAACAGAACTCAACTACACGCACGCTGGAAGTAGAAGAAGATGATGAGTGTAAACGATCTTTGCTGGAGTTGTAAAAAGAATTTAAGGATACACGGAGTACTTACCATCACGATCATCATTTTTGAGGGAAATAGTAAAGGTGAATGCATATACGAACAAAGTTTTCCGTTTAGTAAATGAATTCAACCCAAGCGCTCTTTGGTGACGTGGATGATTACGTTACTGTTGATCATCTGTCGACCATCGTATAAAGCCGGCCCTGACAATTTGATTGGTCCACACAGCTCTGGTTCGAGCATAGTTGCTCCACAACGGATCAAGTCCAGACCGAACTTCCCGACCTCAAATGTTGTGGGCAGGGCTAAGTTCGGCTGGCATCCAGGTTACGTATTACTATTAATTGGTAATATAAAAATCATAGGACTGAATGTCAGAATGCAGAAATTTGTTGCTTGCTGTTTGGAACCGACTTATCAAACCCTAGTGAGCAATATGTTTAGGCAACATTGGAATGTTGCAGCAGCTTTGAAGTCCGTCCTAAAAGTTTCGTACCTTTTTTGTTTCTGCCGATCTCTTTCTTTTCGCGAGGAGGGTCCCAGGTGCTGTCCCTTCTCCAGTTCTTCACCTGCGGCCTTCAGCACATGACCCTGCACTGAGGTGTGCAGCTTACCAATCAGAGGGGCCACTAACCAGACACCCGAACGCTCGGAGGAACTGAACGAAACACACACAGTAACAACAGTATTTGAGAAACACAGGGCATGAGCTACACAACGTCAGGTCTCTTTCTATAGATTAGACATTGATAGAAACATTGATGTGTGTTGAAAGCAAGAAGAGCAGTCCACCGACTCCATCAAACTGAAAGTGAATAAGAACCACAGGCAGAAAGCAGTGATTGGGGTCACCAACCTGAGCACAGGTTTCATTTTGCTGGCACTGTTGCTATTGGAGACGGAGCTGCCAGAGACAGCGGAGCCATTCCAGGTGGGGTTACTAGAGTTCATCTCAGCAGACTTCTGGAAAACTTCAATGGTGGCCTTGGCTATATTTTCCTGAAGAGCATACAGCTCCTGTAAAGAGTTGGTTCAGATGTACCAGGAAATTATGAACCTTAAAGAAGGGACGAGAAATCATCAAGCAGAGTTGAACTCAGCAAGCACTTACATTAGTTGAGCTTACATTAGTTGAGTTTGAATTAGGTGAGCATTGCTTGATCATGAGCTGTAGCTCGAGAGAGGACTGTCTCATGGTCCACTGGTCCATGTTCTGTAAGCAGAAAAACAGACAGAATATGTAAAGGATGCTTTTAAAAGGAATCAGAGCAGAGCTTAAGAGCCCCAGCTGGATATTAATTGTGACGGGCCCCTGTCTTCACAGTCTACGAAGATGAAAACCAATCCAGAATAATGAGCTGCTGTGAGACTCACATAAATCATTAATGGCTTAAAGGCTAAAGGGTGTGAAATGAATAATTAAGCCTGGGGAAATGACTGTCTGTTCATTCTCTGGTGTATAAAACATAAAATCACATTTTTGTCTTCAAGTATGCAGACCTGGTCTGCTGGGTGTATTTTCTGCACCTATAGCATCACCAAATGGAATTGCAAAAACAAGTACTGTTTTCAGACCACTCCTTCTTAAAAATGTGTATAAGCATGGTATATTACAGTGTTTCCCACACAATTAGATGTAGGGATGCACCGATATAAAAATTGATAAAACACCGATAATTCTTTATATTTGAAAGCCGATAAACAACATATAGGCCGATAAATAAATTTGATATTTTAAGAGAAAATATATTAATTCTTTAAAATTGTAATTTCTTAATTTCTTCACTTGCAAGAGTTAAACTCTGGAGCTTTTATTTTAGAAAACTGCAGGAAGTTTCTATGAAAACAGATACAAATCCAGTGACATGCTGTAAACATCTGTCCACAAAAAGTTAGAGGTTAATATGCAACTGTAAAAAATAAAGTGAACTTGGTGCACATTGCATTCCCATATGCACTTTAAAGTCACAGCACACGCAGAGATAGAGTTTGCTTTATTTACTGTGAACTGAGCCGCTCTGACACAGAGCATGTCAGACTATATAGCCTACTTATTAAATTAAATTACAGCCTTTTGTGAGTTGATAAGCACACAAGTGATATCGCAATTTGGATTTTAGTTTGATTGACAGATACTTTGCCAAAGCAACAGCGCAAAACACAAAGTTAGAGATCTTTTATAAATATTATACTAGTACTTCTTTGGTTCATTAAATATTTATATAATGCAGTGTTTCCCATTAAAGTAATATTTAAATTTATTTAAATGAATGGTTTAGATGTTAACCTCAGCATAGAGTTGGGAATATCTAAAAATTCACTCTATACTACTACAAAAAGCTCAGTCCAATCCAGAGCAGATGTTCTCATCGGGTCATGTGAGAGCGTGTGACCTGCAGGATGCGTTTGATGCGCTGTCTCTGAGGATTCTCGCCCTCCTCGCTGTCCAGCTGCCTGTGTGGGTAACAGATGAGCTGCAGTAACCGCTGAGCCTGGATGTTCCCCAGCACTGGATCCTGCAGTGCACTGCTGTCCTCCGACAGAGACTTCAGACACCGCTCGCCGACCCACTCCTGAAAGAGAGAGAAAAATCAGCAAAATTAAATGCAAACTTCTTAAATGAAAAAAACTTTATTATTTTCTAAAAAAAAAAACAAAAAAAACACCTAATTTACAATGGAAATGATCAGCATGCTGCTGATCTTGATCACTTTTAGAGTCTTAGTTCATTACAGTTACGGAAACACAATTTGGGGTAATAGTGAGGCCACAAGTGACGCATTTCCACAAGATCTGGAAGATTACATCCTTGTTTTTAAGATAGCGGTTAGAACGTCACTCAAGAATGTGTTGTTTCTTTGGCAAGGAAATTATTTTCACAACTTCAGTCTATTGATTTTATAATATAGATTACAATAGCTAAAATCTTTCCAAGGATGAGAATCTGATCCTCCTAAAATCATCACCTGCTGGCAGATGCTCTTCAGCACATACTTGGCGTAAACCACCAGACTGGCCGTTTCAATAGAGACGTTACGTCCTCCGGATTTTTTGGAGCCCATGTCATCCTCTCCAATGTCGTCCAATCCAGCAGGATGTGAGAAGCCTGAACCCTTGAGCTCAGCATCTCCTGGAAAAATAAACACACTTTTAGGCACCCATAAATTCTGTATGCATAAACATCTAACTGTTCTCCCATCTCCCATTCCTCCGGCTTTTCTTCTCCTTTACGGAGTCATTTACCAAAAGCCTTTAACACAAGCCTGGTTCTTTAACCTTTCCTGGTTCTCTTGTTTTGCTCTCTGATCACTGGATACAGTTACAGCTTCTGTATGATCACCAATACTTGTTATTTTCCCCGTTTGAGTGGCTAAAAGTACTCAATCTCACCCAGCATGAAAACAGCCTTTAACACAGCAAACACGGCTCCCACCACAATGCTGTTCTGAGAAGCAGCCAGCAAGTGTCGGTCACAGGACGATCTGATGCCCACTGTAGATTTGTCTGTGGACAAAACGTTATTTTCAGCTTTGAAGAGAGATATATATATATATATATATATATATATATATATATATATATATATATATATATATATATATATAGCAATAGTGTTTAGAGTTGTTCAGGTGGGATGTGTAGGGGAGAGTGTGAGTTCTGCGTTACCTGATTTGGTGCCGTCTTGTGGACAGGGGTTGCGCTGTGGGGTTCTGAACAGATGAAGCAGGATCCTGCAGGTCAGTCTGGCTCCAGGTTCTGAATCCTGCTCACTACAGGCTGCACACACACATGAACATTTCACAACCAGAGTCTTCCATAAAGGCACTAGCCTCAAAACATGACCCCATCATTTCTGGCTCACAGCTGCATGTACAAAATGGGCTGAGCACAACTGCAAACCGCCACACAGACACCTGTGACTCAAACGACCAGGATAAATAAACACCCTGGCAAAAGAATCCCAGAAGGATCCTCAGACTTGATTTAAAGTGTTAGTCAACCAAATACAAAAATGCTGTCATGAATTGCTCACCCTCATGTTGTTCCAAACTGAATGACGCCACTGTTGAACTCAAAAGGCGGCACATAGAAGGATGATACACAGAGCTCCTCATATATTGTAAATGAAAGATCAAACGTGCATGCTTGACGTGTGAAGAACAAACCTCATTTGTTCTCACACATCAAGCAAGAACATCTGAGCTTCTGTTAACCATATTTGATGAGCTCTACGTATGTGTGTCGATAATGTGTATATGTGAATAAAAGCCAGAATTAAATCTGCTCATCATATAAAGTGATTATGTCTCTTCAGAAGGGATTACTTGGATTACACCACTTGATTCATATGGATTTCTCTTACTTAAAAGTTTTGGTTGCGTAGACTTTCAATGGATGGACAAAAGAATGAAAGAATATTAAAAATACCTTCATTGGTGATTCAAAGATGAATGAAAGTCTTCTGGGTTTGGAATGACATGACAGTAAGTAAATGATGACAATTTTCAATTTTGTGTGAATTCTTCCTTTAAAATCTCACACAAAGTTACCATATGGCTCCAGAAGACTTGAAACGTAGTACGCAAATTATATGGACTATTTTTATGAATTTCGCCAAATTTAGGGAGTTCAGCAGCTCAAGTTTCTATTATGAAAAACAGCACTCTGCACATTCTGCAAAATATCATGAAAGTCAAACAGGTCTGTAATGACATCAGGGTGATTAAACAGAATTAATTTAGTGAAAATTATCCCTCTGAATAGACCCTAAAGAGACATGGAATTTAACAAAATCAGTGACAAAGTATGCGTTCCCATTTCCCACATCATGACATGCTCTTTCTCTAAATATACACCACTTTTCAACAGCATCATTCGGTCTCGTCTCATCATTCTGCCGCCCTGAATAGCTCCTTGTGTGGTGAGCCAATCAGAGACCGACAGAGAGAGAGACTGTGGGCAGCAGAAACAGCTCTCTGGCTCCAGGATACACAGCAGTGCGGCTAAAGATAGAGCTTCCCAGTGTGAAATGCGGAGACATCAAACAGGCAGGCAGTTAGTACTGACATCTCTCTGAAGTCTCTTACAGAACTGTGAAAAAAATAAACACCTGCACTTCCAAGAGTGAGGTATGCAGTGACTGAGCGTCTATATGGTAGGTGGTTGTGGAATAATGGGAGCCTGTGGAGAGCCGTACCTGCATTCAGGAGGGAGGGGATGGCCACACAGCGCACCAGATCCTCCAGCAACAAACACTGCCGAGCTATCAGGATGGCAACGAATGTCGCCAGTGAGTCATGGAAAGAAAGATCACTCACCTGCCAAAGAGAAAACGCATGCAATTATCACCAACAACGTCTAGTAGTCATTCTAGACAGCTAAACATTTCACCAATCATCCAGAGCAACAGACAAGACTGAAGTAAGTCTACCAGACCTGATAACGGAGTATCTTCATTAGACATGCCACAAAACATGACCAAAAACACATTTTAGTCATATCATTACAATCATGGCACAAATATGCACAAATAGCAGACAACATACAAGTGCGGTGACATTTACTGTTGTTTGGCGAGTTTTAACAGGCAAAATCCAGTCATTTCAATAGGAATCTAAGCAATCGGAAATGTCACATGAGGGAGAAATATTTCCCCATGCAGAATTTACAACAAGTTCATATTGATCGAGCAAATTTGCTGCGCTGACAAAAAGAAAGCTGCTTAGTTTTCTGTGAACTGGGACTCATACAAAGATTGTTTTTGGCCTGAGATTTCACTGTGACGGCACCTTTTAGGGATTTACTCAATAGATGTTGCAACTCACGTCAACGTTGCAGAGTAGATCGTTAAAGCCGCAGTTGCCGTTGTTGGAAGAGCAGCAGAGAGCCTTGAGCACTCCCAACCACTCAGCACTGAGAGAGCGACAATAAGCCGTCAGCTCCGCACACAGGATACCGATATCATTCACCCTGAAACAAAACCACACAACATTTGCTCACCATAGAGACAGTTACTGAAAATGCTTATAGAGGATTATGCTGCAGGACTCAAGCCGCCTTTCCTCTGCACACGACTGTCGGAATTCGACATTTAATTAGTCACTTCTGATGTAATTGCATTACATACTGTATAGACTATAGAACAATTCTATATAAAACAATACTGGATTTAATATGTAAAATGAATGCATGCTAAAATTAAATTATTAAATTGATTTGTATTTATTTTAAATTTTAGGGCGTTTACACTTGTAGTTCGGTTTGCCTAGTCCAGACCAAAAAAGAAAGAAAAAGCGTTCACATTGGCATTTTAATGCCGAACCTAAAGGCATAGGAATGTGTTCACAACCTGATTGGTTGGCTTTTATTATGTATATTTCGCGATGCAACTTACCGAACATCCAAAACAACACTGT
The DNA here is from genome assembly GCA_039654105.1 of Coreius guichenoti. NCBI lineage: Eukaryota > Metazoa > Chordata > Actinopteri > Cypriniformes > Gobionidae > Coreius > Coreius guichenoti. Next base: position 10,146,516 of record CM077173.1, on the reverse strand, counting down.
GCTCTGGGCTAAATGCGCTCGTTTATGTGCATATGATGGCATTTTGACCAGCTGAGAACTGGTGAAGTGCTTATAAAATATGTGAGAGTCAAAACAGTTCTAATTTCGTTTTAGTTTTTCCATCTAATATTCAGGGTTAGGTAACCCTAACCCTTCAGCTTTATTTCAATGAACAACGTTTTTAATAGTTTTAGTTAGCGATAATAACCCTGCTTAAAACATAATCAGATGCCAACCTCTCAGGATCACGATGGTCCACGCACACGTCCATGAGCACGTTACACACAAAGCTGTAGCGGTTAGCTGGGCTGTCGTTGAGGATCTTTCCCACCATGGAATGGTTGAGATTGTGTGCGGTAGGATTAGCGATGGCATCGATCATGAACATCTGATCCCACAGCATGTTGGAGTCTGATGGGTCAATGTTATAGTAGATGGAATTCTTTACCTTTGAGCAGAACTCACTGTGGGAAATCACACAAAACCAGAAACCATTAGAGAGGAATGCCACCAAAACCACCAGGAATATGGAGATATATTTAAAAAGTACTCACAGTTCATTGCTCTCACCTGAAAATCTCTCCAAACTTGCTCTTTAGGTGACTGCAGGAGGTATAGAGGTCGTAGAGATAGGCCAGGATACAGCGTTCAGCTGAGGAACAGTCTGCAGGGTTCACGCCAGACTTGACTACAATCCGCAGCCTGCCGAGCACGACACCATACATTTATCACTGTCCAAATAGCTTAACGTCATCCCAAAAGACGTTTTTGCACTGTCCTATCGAACAGTAGACATTAATATGACGTACCCATCAAAGACCTGTGCAGTCTGGTCAGGGTTGAGGATGAGGCAGGAGTGGTATCTCCGCAGAACAGCCACGATACACAGACAGAGACCTGTAGTGTAACTGCCTGCCAGGTTGGAGGATTTCAGCAGGAGTTCTGCTTCCACCAGACTCAATTCATTCAGCAGCTACATGACCAACACACACTGAGGTTATTCACCAATATACAAAGCAATAATGCTTTCCTTCACAAGCACCACTAAATATAATAATAGGTTATATACAATATTAAATAAGTATTACATTTAAAGCCGAAATCGAAGAATGAACTGGTGTGATGTAATTTCAAACAAAGTCAAGCCTGTTTCTAGGGTTCAAAACAGCATGCCAAAGCGAACTTGGAAATGTTTTTTTTCTATTCAGTCCACTGAGGTCAGACGCAAATAAAAACATGAAATTGACATTGACAGTTTTTTTATGTTTAACACTGTAAACTGGTTTGCTTTAAAATAATTTATTGTATAAAGTGCCATATAAACAAACATTATGTGATGACGGGAGTGCCGAATTGCAGAGGTTGTGCAAACATATCCATGATCAGATGCTTTTTCACCACTGTTATTTTTGTTCTGTATTTATTTTTTGTTATTGATGGGATAGAGCGCAGCACGTAGACGCTCAGTGCATCGTCAAGCTGCTGGCGTTTTAAAAACATTGCGCTCCCATTGAAAACAATTGGAAAAATATGCTAGCCTCGGGAAAAAAAGCTTTGGTGGACACACGGCCTAAGTGAAGGATATCACAGTGTGTATATATTGGGGCCTTCAGACTTGTAAAAACTGACATATTATCATATATTACACACAGTATCCATATTACACAGTATTTTAATGTATACATACATGCTGAATTCGGAACCGCATACTAGCATACTACTCTTATTATTCCTGCCATTGAAAGATATGGTAAAAAAAAAAAATAGTAAGAGCAGTATGCTAGTATGCGGTTCCGAATTCAGCAAATGTAACTATCAAAAGTTTGGCGATATTATAATTTTTTTTGTTTTTTATGATAATAATAATAATAATAATAATAATAATAATAAATGTTTCTTGAGCAGCAAATCATCATATTAGAATAATTTCTGAAGGATCATGTGACAATGAAGACTGGAGTAATGATGCTGAAAAAATATATTCAAATGGAAAACAGTTATTTTAATTTGTAATAATATTTCACAATATTACTGTTTTTACTGTATTTTTGATCGAATAAATGCAGCATTGAGATTTTTCAAAAACATTAAAAAAATGTAATGTTTCCAAACTTTTGACAGTTACTGTACAACTCCAAACAGTCAGAGATGATCTTTTGGGATCAGCTCTCATACCTGTATAGCAAAGTCAATGAGGCCGCTTATATTGAGAGAGTATTCCATGAGGTCAAAGATGAACTGGATGTGTTGGACCAGCGGGAGGTGATAGGACATCCCTAAGGCAAAACTGGTGATCTGCTCCAGAACATTCCTGGACACCTGTGAGAACCCAAACACACCAGTATAGCCTGTTTTATGGCTGCTTGATTATCATAATAATAGTCAAGATTATTTTGGTCAATTCTGTAATCATGTAACACAATGCTATAACAAGTTTAATAAGTAAACAAGTTTTTCATGCAAGTCTAAAATTAGATTAATCGGACAGCCCTAGCCTATTTGAACATCTGAATGTACATAAAAGCAAATGACATTTGGTGAAGGGCATGATTTGCAGAGAATAATGATTTAAATCAGTAAAGGCTGGAATACACCACACAAGTTTTGCCCAGATTTACAGTCTGGAGGAGTCAATGCTAGTTGCTAAAAATCAAAGCCAGTCTGCATATATTAGGCAGTCAGAGTTGACAGATTTAGCAGAAAATCGCAGTGTATGATGGGCCTTTTAGCCTCAGACTACGAATCTGTCCATTGAGAGGATATCAAACATGTTTGATATTTTGAGCTGATTTTAGAACATAGCGTTTTCATTTGTCATACGTCTCCCAGCAAAGAGGCATGTTACTGCACGAGTTTGTGTTGAATTATTTGAAAGTATTTACAAAAGGCAGCAAGTGTATGATGCCTAGTGTTTTAAAATCTGTTCAGTTTTTAAAAATGTATTCCAGCCTTTTGAAGTCACGGTTCGGTACGGGTTCGGTACAGCAGGGGAGAGAAAACTAAATATAAAATTGCTTCTTTTTTTTATTAAACTGGTTTACTGAACAAATTGTGTCTGTCCTTAAATGAATTCAATTATAACAAAGTTTCTTAAAGATAAAAAAAAATTAACTGCTAATGCTGTAAACTATATAGGGAACCCTTACTTGCACATTACTATAATATAACAACAGATCCCAAACTATTAGCCTAAATTCAGTTGCTATTTATTTTTAGATATAATAATCAATACTCTAACACATTGTATGCAAACATGTAAACTTCACATGAGGCAGTTTTTGCATTAACTTCTAAATTTAATTATAAAATTATGTTTTTACTCCAATTCATTGTTGAAATATAACCATTTATACACAGTGGCTGTCATTTTCATGACATTTATTTAAACATAGCCTACATTAAATAATCAAGACATCACTAACAGGTTAAGTAGAATATAATGAATATATAGGCTAATATAGTGCATATATTTAGCGAAAGAATTCATTTCTCTAGTGAAATAACTAGCTGTGTACACTGGATGACTTCTGAGGTAAATGTTTACAAGCTGTTTTATTGACGTCTTTCCACCGTTGAAACACTGATTGAGCGATTACACAACATATGATACGTTTCAGTAAGTTGTAATATATCCTCAACATACCTTCAGGCAGATGTTAATTCATGTTTATTCTTTGACTAGGAAGAGATGATCACGTTCACTAGCGCCGCGCTGGTCTGATACGTCACATTAAACAGCGTCAAAATGGCATTTATCGTTTGAATTTGTGATAAAATGGTCAGAATACTTAATATGTTTGTGTGGGAACTTGGATTTAAGTATGTTCCTCACGTAAAACAAGCCTAGTGTTAACTGTTAAAGATTGCATTCGGAACCGATCGGTACACGTGCACCGTACCGGAAGTCCTGTACCAAAACGGTTCGGTACGAATACGTGTAGCGAAGGCAGATTTTCAAGTTAGTCATGCAACTTCACCACATTGACCAACAGAAAGCTGCTTGGTTTGAAAGTGACTACTGTTTGAGTGTTGCTTCATGCATTGCTACGCTATCGACAATAGATTTTGTGCATGAAATGTCACATTTAGAACAAGAGATGGGGTGGAAAATTAAACTGCTTTTGGTGCAAAAAACTTGAATAAATATTATTAGTGCTACAAAAGGGTAGAATATGTCCCAATTTAATGGAATTATGCCTCTAAAGCCCTAGGTATACTTTGTTTTCCACATTCCTAAGTATATTTTTTAGGCTTAAGACACAAACCTGTGGGAAAAACAAACAGGCCACAGTAGTTCATTCATTTAATTCAGGCTGACCTGAGAGGTGACCTGGTGCTGGTCAAAGTGTGAGAGGTGCTGGAATTTAGAGAAAATGTCTTCAGCAGTGGGGAAGGCCTCAGGTTTACTCCTCTTCCTCTTCTGGCCTTCCTCACCTCCTGAGGAAAGAAAACAAAAGACAAAAATCAATGAATAGACAGCACACATGAGAGAGACCATGCACCAACAATGGGCCTTAACAGAATATCAGGAAGATGAAATATGGAGATTGCTATCTTAAAAAGTGCCCTCATCCAGCATCCATCAGTCAACCACTGAGGTCACTGTCAAATGGTTTTTCAAATGAAAAGCGGCTGGATGGGTGATTTATTCACGACAGGTCAGTGTTCTGTGCCGTGCTTGAAATAGTAATAGCAGTGGGTTGAGCCGTTTAATGTCAGGACCAAGGCAACACTTAGTCTGCTGCGAGGGAAATAATGGGATGTTCAATTACACCTCTATTAAAAAGTAAAAGCAAAAGCAGGGCTGCTCTTTCTGACCGAGTCGGCAGCTAAGCTTGAATATAATAAGTCAATGATTGCTATTAGCATTGAAATGGGGCTACAGCTATGAATATTCAATGACAGCAACAGAGGTTCAGTGCCATGAAAGGCTGTTAATAACAGAGTAGAATGGAAAAGAGGGGGGGGGCGGGGGGACTAATGAAATTGAGCATTAATGACGAACTGTCTCTAAGAGGAGAGATGGACATCCAAATGTGTCACTCCAGAGCCGAAAGGTGAAGATTAAGTACATAAGACTGATTGGGACCATCACCATGCAGCACAGATAATTTGATTCTTCAAAAAAAGGACAACTTTTGTGAGAACTATTCCTTTAATATAACTTTGCACTTAAATTTCTGTTAATGACTTAAGGGTTGGTTCGAGTTGTTTCATTGCCGCACCTGTCTCTGCTGTACTCTTGCGGTTGAGAACCTTCAGGATGTCTTTGGTGATCTTTTTGATGGCGTGGCGAGCTTCATCTCGCTGCTTGCCTACTCCGTAGAGAACCACCAGACGCTGGTTACACTCATGACTCGCGCTCTCCTCCTAAACAACAAATCAATTTAGTTTGAATATGTGTCATGTAGACTACGGTTCAAAAGTTTAGGGTCGGTAAGTTTTTTGTAATGTTTTTGAAAGAAGTCTCTTATACTCGTCAAGGCATTTATTTGATCAAACATACAGTAAAAACAGTAATATTGTGAATTATTACTACAATTTAAAATGTAAATTCTTCCTGTGATGGCAAAAGTTGACTTTTCAGCATCATTACTGATGCTATATCAATATACATCAATGCTGAAATACATCAATGCTAAAGACAGCATTGATACTAATATTTTAGTGGATAATAATAATAATAATAGTAATAATAATTAATATTTTAGTGGAAACCAAGATATATATTTTCAGGATTCTTTGATAAATAAAGGTTCAATCTTTTGTTACATAAGTGTCTTTACTATCACATTTGGATCAATTTAATGCATCCTTGCTGAATAAAATTATTAATTTCTTTCAATATAGAATTGTATAAGAATAAAAGACAGCACACTATTGCCAGTGCACTCATCAACATTGTAATATTTTTTTTTTTGTAATTTACCTAAAAATGTGTGTTCTTCACATGACTTGTCAGCTTTTAAATAATACTGAACAGGGAGCAAATGACTTAAAACAATTAAATGTTGTGAAAACAAAATTTCCCATGAATCCTCAATGTGCTCACCTGAGGAATGGGGAAGTGGGTGGCATACTGTATGTGGCGAGGCTGCTCGTAAACCAGGGGGAAGGCCGGGTCCATGCCCTTATCCTTGGCAGTGTTTTTGCTCTCCTGCTCTGGGGCAGGTTTCTCCGGGGAAGGGCTTCCCTTCGACTCACAGTGCATTGGAGGAGAGAACATCTGCTGAAGGTTTAGACAATGAGTGGGTTTACATGTACGTTCTTAACCTGATTATGCTTAAGCCGACAATGCACGTGCTCATGTAAATGTGTTAACCCTTTTTCCTTTATCAGAGTAAGGTCATAAAACGTTTAAGCATAAACCAATCATCACCATAGCCAATTACGCCCAGCATATTACCGCATTAACCTGCTTTCTGTCAACTTATATTTTATATTATATTATATCCGTTCTTTGGATGAGACGTTAAACCGAGGTCCTGACTCTCTGTGGTCATTAAAAATCCCAGGATGTCCTTCGGAAAAAGAGAAGGGGTGTAACCCCAGCATCCCGGGCCAAATTTGCCCATTGGCCTCTGTCCCCCATCATGGCCTCTTAATCATCCCCATATATACTGATTGGCTTCACCACTCTGTCTCCTCTCAATATGCTGGTGTGTGGTGGGCGTTCTGGTGCAATATGGCTGCCGTCGCATCAGCCAGGTGGATGCTGCACATTGGCGGTGGTTGAGGAGATTCTCCCCTTCTAAATGTAAAGCGCTTTGAGTACCCAGAAAAGCACTATATAAATGTAACAAATTAATTATGTGTGACCGGACGCGTCCTTAATGTGGATTTAAGCGCATCCAGACAGAGCGGGCGTTTTGCAGGAAGGGAGGAGGAAATATAAATCACAAGCTCAGACTCTTTCTTGACCACAAAAAATTATAAAATTGCTTTGTGCAGCAGAAGAAGTGGTACAGGCAAAATGCTGCATCTGTAACTGCATGAGAGGATAATATATGAGCCATAAGCTTCCTGCTGACATGTTGCAATACTCTTCTTCGGTTTTTAATGCTTTATGTAACATCACAACTGACAAATGAAATACTCTGAGTCAGATACTCAAAAATATTACGTTTGGACGCCACTGCTGGGAAATAACCTGATTTATTAATAAAGTCTTGTAAACACGGTTTACTTGCGTTGTCGGGTTATTGGTTTGCATGTAAACCGAGACAACAGGTCATTTCAATAAGCTGATTTTGGTGAGTTATCAGCATACTGGTGTGCATGTAAACATGCTCAATGATGCATTTAATAATTGACCTTGGTTAGCAAACATCAGGTAATATCACCATTATAAAACAGACATGTATTGTGAAACACTCTCTCCAACCTCATCAAAGTTAGCGCTTGAGTTGTGATCCATCTCCATTGATTCTGACATACCAGTATCCTAAAAAAACAAACAAATTAAAGCATTAAAGATTAAGACTATGTCCAACCAATTCTATTACACCTATTACACGGTGACTGAAAAACAAATAAGCGACTTGCCTCAATTTTAACACTGCTTCCTGCATCCTGCTCTTTGCGCTCTGATTCGTCAGAGGGCTCGTCGCTGGGGGAACGTGGGCGGGGCAGATGGGAATCAGAGGCCAGGTCACCCCGGGAGATGAGGGTGCACATGTAGATGTTGTGTGAGAAGACGTCATGACGGATGAGCTCACAGAAGAGCAGCACAAGATTAGAGAACTCCACTCGCTCACTCTCGTTCCCGGGCTCAGCTTCACAGACACACAGAGACAAAGATTCAGTTCATTTATACTTAATTTAAAAGTATAATCCATCCCTAAAGCCATTAATAGAACTTTAAGTAAAAAAAAAAACTATGGACGCTGATATATTGACTCACTGAGCACAGGGGCCTGAGTGTCCAGGAACTGCAGTAGGACGTCCTGGAACACAGGCAGTGTGGCAGTAGACAGAGACCCTGATGACACAGAGCCTTTCTCATCTACAACCTCTGAATCGCCACACCTCTAAAAACACACGCACAAACTGTCAGAAGTGAACTGTGCAGTTGGACATTATGAAACCATTATCATAAATTTAAAATAATGTTTAGTGTATTTGGTTCCCAGCAGCACCTCTGCCTCAATCTCTGTCTGTCTCTTCTCCAGGAGTTTGGCCACCACCATGGCTCTGTGCGGCCCTGACCTTTTACAGGAAACAGCCCACTCACACAGCAGGGTCACCACCGCATCGTCGTCTGGACTCATCTACAGTTACCAGCAAATTACACGATGTTAAACATCAAACTGAGCTCAAGTAATTAGTATTACATTGTTATTACACATTAATATCGTGATTATTACAATAAAGATGGAGAAGAGTATCAAAAAAACAGGAAAAATAAAAACATTTTTGAACTGTAGTGTAAGTTGAGTGAGACCACATAAAAACAAATCAAAACACAGCTGTCTTTACCTCGTGTCCATCTTTGCTCTGACCCGAGCCAAAGATTCGGTTATACAGCGAATCCAGGGAATTGCTAAAGTCAGACTTCTCAAAGCTGTGGTTATCCAAAACCTCCAATGTATGCAGAACCCGGCTGATGGTAAAACCTATCGGACACAACCCAGATTATATATTTCACAGGCTGTACCAAAACAAAATAAGTCCTGTCCATACTGAAATATGGAAGACCTCATTCATGCCCACCTGCTGTGGTTTCCTGACACTTGTCGAAGGACCAGCGGAACTCCACAGCCTGTCCTCTCTCTTTGATCTGCTCTTCAATCTCCCTCACCTTGGCCCGAACCTGAGACACATCATATTCCTTTAGACAAACACACTAGATGAATTGCCAGAGGATCAGATGTAAAATCAACTGAAATCAAACCTGCTGGTTAAAGGTGCTGGTGCCCCCCGGCATGGGCAAGTTAGAGGGGGCGATTGGCAAGAGGTCTAACGGGGAGCCGGTCTTATTACGGCTATCAGTCAGTGAGTAGTGCCAGACCAGAGCGCTGGGGCAACATAACACGATACTCTACAGAGGGACAAACAGAGTGAAACTGACGTCAAAAAAACTGAAAGACAGGAATCAGAGAAATGTAGCTGGAATGACACACAGTACCTGCAGCATGCAGCTGAGTCCAAACACCACGGGCCTGTGCTGGGGGCAGATGTAGAAGTCTGTGAAGGGGGTCTGGGGCTGGTTGCCCCCTGCAGGCTGGGAGGTGGGGGTGGGGGGCAGAGCGTTCCCTTGCTGTGCTGATATGCTGTGGGCTGGGTGCCCGCCTGGGCCCGGGCCGAGACTGCCATCGCTCAACAGCAAATTGAGCCGGCGTGTGCAGAAATACGCCAGCCGTCTAGATAAATAGGCTGACTGCACAAACTCCCCCGAGTACTGAATGAAATAATGACAAGGTCAAAACAATCACACTCCATTCAGAAAATGACCATGTCAAGACCGACCAAATCTTTTATGGGTTCTTTGCCTTGATTTTAGGAGAAATTCTGTGGAATTCATTGAAATATGGTAAGTTGTGCTAAACTGAGCTGAAAGTACTACACTTTTATTGGTTTGTTTGGGTAAAGTCAGGTTAAAATGCAATAAAAGGTATAGTGATTAAAAATAAATAAAAAAAATCTATAAAAGCTGTCTTTGATATTAACTCTACAACTGAATCTGCAATGACTATTTTATTCAGCTGACACTTTTGAAAAGATTTTTAACGATTTCCTCATGGAATTACACCCACTGCAGTCCAATCAGGGTTATCACTGTTAACTTAAACCAAAACCATTAAAAACACAATTTTCATTATTAAAATAATAATGAAATATAAAAACACATTTTATTTCAGATGGTTGAACATTTTTCATTTTTGCTGTAGTTTAAGTTGAAGTACTAAAGTAAGCTAAAACCAAAACTCAAAAACTATAGACATTTAAAAAAAAAAAAAAAAAGACTAATAAAAAAAAAAGACAAAAAGAGAGACAGAGACAACAAAATTACAAAAACTTTAAAATGAAAACAGAAAATATAAAAATATAATGTACCATATTGTTCTGAATATAAGACGACCCTGAATATAAGACGTAACCACTACATGGCAACATGCATGGCATAGCTACCATAAAAATAACCTGAAGTTCTCATTTAGTAGATTTCACTATGGCTGATTTCTCACCTTTTTTATGTACAGTGACAGATGCTGGCATGTTAAAAAACACAGGGCAGGGGGGATATGAATGTTTTTTTTCTTTAGGCCGATCACAGAGCTGAAAAGACAGCAGTTTCTCCCTGAAGTCTGAGGGCAAGCGCTAATTCATTACGCCGCATCAAATCGGCCACTTCGAGGATATTGACAGGCAAACTGTGCGTCAGTACGTAGCCGAAAGAAAAAAAATGATGGGTCTCGCTGGTGGGTAAGTTCAGCTCTTTGGTGATTTCCAGTGCCTTCAGCTGGATGACAGCTCTTGTTATGGGCATTTATTTTTTCGGCTATGTACTGACACACTTGCCTGTCAGTTTCTTCGAAGCGGCTGCTTTTAGGATCGCAGTAAGCTTTTCTTTGACTGTTACCATTTTTTGGGCTCGCCATCTTCTAACATTACACTCTGTATTTCTTGGCTGCTTAATGAGAGTTCTTTGAGGACTCTGCTGCATTTATCAGTCCGTTTACACGAGTTTGGTGCTCTCTATTGTTGCAGGTGTATTATTGACATGTAAAAGTTTAGATCCCGAACATAAGACAACCCCATTTTTTCAGATGCATTTCCAAGAAAAAGAAAAAACGTACTGTCTTACTTTCGGAACAATACGGTATTTGAAAAAATATTAACAAAAACTATAATAGTACATCAATGATACCAAAATAAACCAATAAACTTTTTATTGGTAGCTGAAAGAATAATCAAATTAGCCAATTAGATATGTGCAATCAATCCAAACACATAGGAACAGGGAATGTGCAGAACTTAAACGCTGGTTGTTCCACAGCGTCCAGCGTCTGTATGTCAGAAGTCATGACTCGTCACGCTGCATTCACTGACCTGTAACAGGAGCGGCAGCAGCAATCGCAGAAGCTCGTCCTCTCCAGGTCTGATCTTCTCAAAACACTCCAGCACCCAGGTGAGAAACTCATGTCTGTCTAACATGCCATCCTATTACACACATACACACAATAAATAATCCCATCCACACAAAAAATTTGTCAAATTAATTATAAATGATAGTGGTATGACCAATATCACAGAGTAATTTTACATCACATATTTTTTCTCAATTCAACAACAATCGTATCATATAGCCATCATACTGTATATACACTACCATTCAAAGTTTAGGGTCAGAATTTTTTTTTTAAAGAAATTAATTTTACTCAGCAAAGACAGACAACAGACTTTTATAATGTTAGAAAATTTCTATTTCAATTAAATGCTGTTCTTTCTATTTATTAAAGTATCCTGAAAAAAAGCATAATGGTTTCCACAGAAATATTAAGCGGCACAACCGTTTTCAACACTGATAATAAAAAGTTTCTTGATCAAATCATCATATTAGAATGATTTCTGAAGGATCATGTGACACTGAAGACTGGAGTAATGATGCTGAAAATTCAGCTTGGAATAAAATACATTTTACAATATATTTTCAAATAGAAATGTTATTTTAAATTGTAACAAAATTGCACAATATTACTGTTTTTGACCAAATTAATGCAGATTTAAAATCTTACCGACCCCAAACTTTTGAATTGCAGTTAATAATAATAATAATAATAATAATAATAATAATAATAATAATAATAATAATAAATTAATGGTGAGGTGTGTCATTTTTCAAGTTCAATTCTTTCTCCTATACAAACTTAAACTAATATATGATATGACTATTATTGAGCCATGATGAGCACAGAAATGACACACATTAGACTGACCACTGTGCCATACATATATTTGAATAAATCAACTAATTAAATGATTCTAGGGCTGCAACTAACGATTATTTTGATAATCGATTAGTTGGTCGATTATTTTTTCAATTAATCAGATAAAAAAAAGCCACTTTTTTTTAACGACAACACACTATTCCACATCCTGCCCAATGCTGTCCTTCAAACAAACGTGTCAGCTGTGCTATAAAAAAAACATACATAGTGAATATACCTTACAAAAATGAACCATGGTTTTACAACAAATAAAACAAACAAATAATAATAATAATAATAATAAATAAATAAAACGGGTTATTGTAGTTATTCCATGGTAACCACAAATTAATCATATTTTGCTTCAATCCATAGTTTAACTATGGTATTTGTGTGATTATACAAATGATAATCAATACGCCAAAAAACATGTTTTTACTATCTAATAGAACCATGGTTAATTTTCGTAAGGGTATATCTGTGCTATAGCCTACATTATGTGCAAAAAAGGTTACTACGCAAAAGGACAGTTTAAATCCCTACATTAAAATGATATTAAAGAAAAACAAAAACACAAACTCAGTGTTACCAGTTAAGAGGAATGTTCTGCAGCAACACACACACATTCGCTATGGACAAAGTAACCTGTTAATGCCATTTCTTTATCCTGTGTCTTACATTTATATTCAATTACACGCTGTTATCCCTTTCTTGCAAAATGGAAATACTCGCGTGAATTAGCAACATTTACAAATAAAGATTTAACCACTGTTCTCTATATAGATCAGTGGATATAACCTGTAAAATGAACGTTTTGCGCTGAGGACGCACACGCATCTGTCAAAGCGCATGACAGGGTATGTTAAACACTAATGCATTAGCTTAACGCTTAAAATAAAGATGTTTTGGGCGCTTGGATCATGTACCTTTCCCGCAGCAGCTCACTCTGTTTCCTCCACTATTCGTAGATGCATTTTGTCCATAGAAATGCGTTATTCAGTGCGACGGCTGGAAGTTGGTGGCAGACCAGACTAATCGATAATGAGAATCGTTGTCGATGATTTTCATTATCGATTATTATCGATTTTTAGCCCTACTGTACAACAGTAATATATTTCGGTCACAATTTCTTCAAGTTAAACCGAACTTTTATTCTGACGGGTTGCCGTGAAGACCTTTGAGTTTCTGTGTGTTTATGATACAATAGTTTTTCTCAAATGTAACGGTAAAATGCTGATGAAGTGACTCTGAAGATAAAGTTCATGCATTCATGTCCTCATATATTGAGCGGCAGAGGCTGAAAACACTGCGAACGTCACGCGTGCTTCAATGTGTGTGGTAAATGAAACTGCACGTCTGCGCCATTCATTCACACAGAGACACGCAGAACATGCAGGATTCATATTTAAATAGTCTTTTGCGGTTCAATATTCACAGACACTAGTCCATATCGTGATTTAAGTGTACTGACCTGCTTTTTATTTATTCATCAAATGACAAATTCCGTGAAATTCTGCGTTATACAGTAAACATTCCATTTTTATGATTGGATTCCGAGATTCCATCTGCGTTTTCTGCATTGCGGAAATCATAGGGCCCTACCTAATACAATGACTTCAGATCTGACAGACTCTATTACATGAGATAGCAACACAGCATCTTTAAAGTCACCATGAAATCGAAACGGACAATTCTTGTTTGTTTTTTTTAACGGGATATTATAGAGCTGCACGATTCTGGATAAATTGAGAATCACGAATTTCCCACAATTCTGAACATACAAACTAAACAAAATAAAATGTAGTTTACTAGATGTTTGATTAATTTGAATGAACTAAAAAAAAAAAAAAAAATGGTTTGAATGATTGATTCAATGACTCACTCAAAGACTTCACTTGTTTCATTGCTAGATGAATCAGTGTTTTTGAACGAATCTCTTGAATGAATAATTCAATGACAAATACATTTTTTAACAGTCACTTGTCATCACTTATTGGTGTAACAATGTAGTAGATACAATCTTTATCTTAAGTTAATTTCAAAAGGTGATTTGCTCTCTTTTGATCGCTACCATAGTCATCAGTGTTTATATCCGAACTATAAACCTTTATAGACGAACATTTGAGAGCTGTGGCATCGGTGCCACTAAGTTCTACAGATGGTGGCGCCAGCACCTGATTTGGTGGCGTTGGAGAAAAATGTATCAAAGTTAATTTAATCATAAAATTACTATTGTTTTGCATTGTTTTGTTAATAAATACAGTTACTAATAATATTACATGTTTGTTTATTGGAAATTTAACAGTAAAGCACTGAGCTTGAATTGATATGCAGATAAAATTTACTTTTATTAACAACAGTAACGTGCAAAAACCTATTTTTTTATAGGGAAAATTTAAACATTCTACTCTTATTAAATGTACTATTGTTCTTCTATAGTATCATACTGAACTGACCGACAGCTTCAGTGATTATAAAAGGAGTGCTCTTGTTTTCTGTGTAATTTAGTCATAATTTGAAGAAAAGTTTTTGTTTTTCATGTAACTGTGACTTCCTACTTTTTTTTTTCCATATATTAAGGAGTGGAAATGTCTAATAAGTCAAATAAGTGCTCCTCTGCTGCCACCTACTGGTTATAGTGGTAATTTCATGTCTTTTTAAAATAAAAGTGCTTGTTTGCCACAAACTGGCCTACACCTTTAAACTTAGTTTTACACATCATTACATTAAAAATAATATTAAAATTGGATAATATTTAGAGCTTAAGCCATGGTGAATGTTTCTGATTTGTGGACTGAAACCCCTGAATGTTTCAATGTTTCTCCTGGTTTCCACGTCAGCGCTGTCTGATCTGACATCTATGGTTTATAACAGAATTCTGCGCCGAACGCTTCCACTAGATCTCGCTGCAATGTTATTAATAGTGTGATGAATTCAAGCGCTTTCTCACTGGATCTCCCAGTGCTGTCACGAGATAGGTGTATGAGCTCACGCTGCGCTGTCTATTATTGAACCGAGCTGATGAACGGTCTGCACAGCACAGCACAGCTCAAAAGAGTAGCACGGTTCCGTTGCGCTTTCGTTTCATTTGGCATTTGATGTTTCTCATATGTAACAGAAATGGCAGCACTTATCAGTTGGGCACTGTGGTGGTTGCACCAGTGCGACCTCTAACAAAATTTAGTTGCACCAGCAGGAAAAAAGGTCGTGTACTTCTGTGATAATTTGAATATCTGTAACATACACAACCATACTGTGATGTTCAAAAGACTGTTTGTGAAGAGGTTTCATATACCTAAAGCCTACATGATAATTGGTCTCTCTGGCTCAGCGGCAGCGCAAACGCAGATCTGAATATTCCGCTGCGATTTTTATCAAAGGTTTAACAGACACAGGTGAATCGTTGTCATTTAGGAATGAGATTGTGTGGGTGTTTGAATTGAGATTGTGATCTTTTAATGATTCATCGTGTAGCTTTAGGATATTGCAGTATTTATTATAAAAGACTTATCCGTACACATCATTATTTTTTTTTAATTCATGTGTCCTCTTAATCTTTAATGAAAATAACTTCCCCTCCCACTTGCAGTGACATCTCTTCTCTGATGATGTGCTTACTGGTGCGAGGGCGGGACAACCTGTCACTCACAATCAATTCCCGCCCTACATTTGTTCTCGCTCGAGAAGCAGTTTCACTCAGATATGTGTCACAATAGGGAAGAAACAGACGTTTCATGCCGACTTTAAATAATAATGGGCCCACCTACCTGGAACATGAACATGGCCAGTTTCTCGTTGTACTCCCACTGTTTCATTGCAGTTTCCACCTCGGCAGGAGGAGCGGGCAGAGGAGACCCGCAGCCCTGGCTGGGTGACTGTCTGTAAAACTCTGCCACCTTCTGCAGCTGCTCCCACAGGTATTTAGTAATTATCTGAGTCCATTCTACAGAAGCCAGATAAAACCAGTGAGGCATTGCAGCACAAAGCCCAATTACACAGCACAACAACAGAGGACATTTTATCTTCTTCCGAGGATTAAACGAGGACATGCTGCATGTTTGACAGAGCCAAATTACTATACGAGCATACAGAATGATGCACAATAACCACACTAACCTATGCAGGGGTCAATGACGTGCCTCTTCTTCACCTTGGTTTCGGTTATGGCAGCATGATACGCGCATGTCATTTTAATCATCCAAGCAGATCGCATGACCGGAACAGAGTACTTGGCAAGGTAGCCAAACACTTCCTCTTTCTTGCTGAAGATAGGAACCTAGTGCACACACACACAGCAATTAGACTAATGCAAAACTCAAGAGAAAAAAAAGAGCATTTGACCTCCTACTGTGAAATCCAGTAATGCTCAGAGGTTTGTGTGCTATTAACATGTTAGGGACCTACAACTAGTGATCTGTTCAGAGTTCACAAAAATAAACATGGCAAAAGCAAACCTTTTTAGCAAGCTGAGTTAAGGGTTTGGTCCCGGCCAAGTCCGTGAACCAATTATTAATGGAGCTCTGCGACCTCGCGGTGACGAGCCAGAAATTATCCTTCTGATTGACCTGCGGCTTCCTCTTCCCGGTGTCTGGGAATGTGTTGCAGCGTAACTTCTCTGCAATGATGCTGCTGAAGTTTGAGCTGATCTGAAAAGCAGAAGGAAACAGGAATCCCCAGTGTAAATGAATGAGGATTTGACTAATAAAATGCATGCATGCAAATGACCTTGGAATTGGTAATCTTACCTTTGAAGGGTTGAAATTGACATTTTTAGCACTTCCATGCTCATCGCCTGAAACAGCTGGCTGGTTGTTAAATCCTTGCTTGACGTTCAATGCCGTCAACTCATCCTAATCAATGAGAGAGTGATAGTTTCAGTTACTACATGCATATCTCATTACAGTGTGCAGGAGAGTTAATCAAGCGCCAGGTAATCAGAGTCAATCAGTCTTCCATCCTAATGAGTGCTCAAAATTCATCAAGACCACAAACTGAATTCGGACGGAAAAATCTGCTGGCACAAGTATAACAGATCACATGCGATGCTGAAAAATAAGACTTATGATGCACTCCATTTAATGAGATTTATATTTAAGTACACTTTCAAATATAAGCTTCTATTTTCTAGTTGAATAACAGTCTTAATGCGTTTGTGATATAATGGTTGTCTACCTGGGAAGCTTTTTATGCACATACTATGTTGCATGCATAGATCATTAATATACAAAATGCTGAACGAGCCAGTGATGTTGCCTAGCTAGACAACTCGCTAGGTTTTAAAACGCATCCATGACAAACACTTCAATCCACGAGCAGTTGTCAACAAACATTAACATCCCGACAGTACTAACAGGCTATTGGGATTGTTTACATCTTAAATAAAGCTTTATTGTATACAAATACTTATTTAATTATTACAAAAACACAAGATAATGATTAACAACACTCATAGATTTCATATGACGCGCTTTTTAAATGGCACTGCGACGATGAAAGTGGCTTTAAATAAAAAGCTCGATAAATATAGATCCTCACGTCATTTTTAAAGCTGAGTTTCAAAAATAAAATGACCCTTTTGTCTCTCTAACCATCTGCAAGAACAACCAAAGATGAAGACCTACATAATTTGAGGCAATAAATTATGTTTTTCTGTTCAGCTAGTCGAGCCGTTCGGTTCATTGTTATTGGCCGTTAGCTGACGGCAGGGCCTCATCTCAACACCCCTGGAAAAAACACTCTATAATTCACTATTTAAACGTTAAATGTTGCTAGAGAGGAAGAGGGAAAGTCGCCTAACCTCCTTTTGCTTCGGGTCTTGTGGATAGACGTCCGGAGGACCGAGTCTGGGCCGTTTAAGAGGCCTGTGCTCGTAGCTCAGAATGCCGAAGGCAGCCATCATCCCCGCGGCATGTCAGCCCGGTGTGTGGCCGATCCTGAGCGCTGCTGCAGCGGCTAGAGCTCCGCAGCTTCACCGATGCTTCCGCTCCGACGGGATTGATGGGAAAATACAAGACAACATAAAAGTCCCTCCAGTACAGAATAACGGGGCTTCTTTGATTATAAGGACTTTATTTATTTTAGCAAGAGCTCCTGCAGCGTCGTTGCGGTTATTTTGTTTCGTGTTGTGACTATATTAGGCAAATGAAAATGCATTTACATGTATACTGTTTAGGATAATAAAAGTCCAAAGTGAGAACCATAAAATATGAATATTTCCTTTACAATGTTTGTGTAACGTTTGGCAATCAAGTATATCCTATTTTGAAACAAAATAATGGTGTCTTAATGGTGTTTCCAGGCAGGAACAAAATGTCATGAAAATTTAAAAATAATCTTTTATCTTTCAACTCTGACAAAGGTTACACACACACAAAGCAGTTAAATGTATAAATATACTTTTTATTCAATAAAACATTTTTGTAATCATCATAAAACAAGTGTTCAACAACCACAAAACTATAATCTCTGGATCCTAAAGAACAAGGCAACTCTTAATGATAAACATATCTAAGCTTGTGAACTGATTTGTCTTTATCTTGATATTTCCAAGAGGAATATCTAAACAGATACTGCATGGTGTGGCATATTTGTTTATTAAAATAATAATAATAATAATAATAAAATAGTCCTGCATAATTCAGGTACCCAAATGTGCAATTCAGCTTGGAAAATACAAACAACTGTCATTCATTCATGAAGAGATTGTGTAGTGTAGTCTTGATATGAAGTACAGGCACTCCTCAAGAATCTAAGAGATATTTAGGAATTTTTGAGAAAATTATATCAGATTAAACAGAAATATGCACTTATAATACAAATCAAAATAGCACTGTCTTGAATAATTATTATAAGAATTCTCATTGCACATTTTCTTCTCTAAAACACTAATTGCACAATGCTTTTGACAGTTATCTGTCAAATATATAACAGCAGAGGCACATAACTTACACACTATGAGTAACAACAACAGCACAAGCAAATAAAAAAAGTATAATGAAAATAAAACACTTTTCTCTTTTTGGTGCTGATTTCTGGAATGACTGATATGCGTGACTGATCTGAATGTCATCTTTGGTTGGATTCATATGCATGAAAACATTAGATACAAGGCAAATCAATAGGTTACCTTATGGTCAATACACATCTTGCATACCTTTATAGCCCAACAAGAATTATAGCAAATAAATGAAAAAGAAAGAAAAACAAATAAATTATATTTATCATTGTGCAAAATTGACTTCTACCAAACACAGGCAGAAGTTCTAGTCCAGTACGAGAAATGCACTCAATCAACACTTGTTTGGACTGACTGCAGGAGTCAGGATGCCTCTCTGGCAGGCAGGATTATTCAGACATGAACACAAATAAAGTGCCATAAACATGAATGCTTCCATCAGAAAGCTCTCCTTCATGACATTATACATTGTATGAACTCAAAATCTCTCAGTGTGCGAACAACAACATCATCTTAAAGTATAACAATCAAACGGAAAATCTCATTTGCAGCAGCTTCAAGGATTTTGACTCTGCGTCTGGTATAAATCTTCTCAGCAGCAGGTTGGAGGGCCTCTCGTCTCTCTGAATGTATTGTTGAGCAGAGGGTCTGTGTGTTCGATGCCTGCTTAGTTCTTACGGGTGAGCGTTTCTTCTGCTGCCATCATCATGGCACGAAAACATGAGTTTTCATTGGCCAGCAAGTTTGAAGGGGTGTCAAACTCCAAAATCTATTTCAAAGATAAGATGTTACATCAAAATAACTCTGTGTATATTTACTGTACATAGTCCATAATGTAAAGCCTATATCTAGGTAGTATTTTGACACAAAATATCAAAGTAAGTGCAATCCTTAAACAAATGACACATTAAAGAGATAGTTCACCCAAAAATTTACTCACCCTCAAGCCATCCTAGGTGTATATGACATTCTTCTTTCAGACGAATACAATCGGAGTTATATTAAAAAATGTCCAAGCTTTATAATGGCAGTGAATGGCAGCCCAAAATTTGAAGCCCAAAAATGTAATCCACACGGCTCCGGGAGGTTAATAAAGGCCTTCTGAAGCGAATCGATGGGTTTGTGAAAGAAAAAATATCCATATTTAACACGTTATAAAGTAAAATATCTAGCTTCCAGCGGACCGCCTTCCGTATTCAACTTACGAATAAAGTGTAACGGGCCGGCTCTTGCAGTTCAAAACGCTTTTGCTATGTCCGACTTCATCTTTGCGGCAGTTACGCTTTTTCATAAGTTGAATACGGACAGCGGTCCGCCGGAAGCTAGATATTTTTACTTTATAACGTGTTAAATATGGATATTTTTCTTACACAAACCCATCGATTCGCTTCAGAAGGCTTTTATTAACCCCCCGGAGCCGTGTGGATTACTTTTTATAATGGATGGATGCACTTTTTTGGGCTTCAAATTTTGGGCTGCCATTCACTGCCATAATAAAGCTTGGAAGAGCCAGGACATTTTTTAATATAACTCAGATTGTATTCGTCTGAAAGAAGAATGTCATATACATCTAGGATGGCTTGAGGGTGAGTAAATCATGGGGTAATTTTCATTTTTGGGTGAATTATCCCTTAAAGCTTTTCTTAAAACTAAGTCAGTCAGTTATTCTACATGTAAAGAGAATCCATTAGACAACATTAACAGGTTCAAAACAACACTGTATTTTAATTAATATTTTAATTTTAATAACAACACATTTAATTGCATATGTGACCCTGGACCACAAAACCAGTCATAAGTCGCACGGTATATTTGTGGCAGTAGCCAACAATACATTGTATGGGTCAAAATTATCCATTTTTCTTTTATGCCAAAAATCATTAGGATATTAAGTAAAGATCATGTTCCATGAAGATTTTGTAAATTTCCTACCGTGAATATTAAAAAAAAAAAAGTAGTAGTAATATGCGTTGCTAAGGACTTCATTTGGACAACTTTAAAGGCGATTGTCTCAATATTTAGAGTTTGTTGCACCCTCAGATTCCAGATTGTTTTTTTTAAATATAATTGTATCTCGGCCAAATATTGTTCTATCCTAACAAACCATACATCAATGGAAAGCTTATTTATTCAGCTTCCAGATGATGTATAAATCTTAATTTCCAAAAATTGACCCGTATGACTGGTTTTGTGGCCCAGGTTAATGTTAATGTTTTTTTTTGGACAGATCTCTATGTTGTGTATATATAGAATTACAAGTTTAACACCATTATGCTTTTTTAGGAGTTTACCTAATTTGAGACTGATTATCATATTAATTATGAACACGTTCTACTAACGCTTGACAATTACTGTACCTTTGGGGTCACTGTATGATTATCACTGTTTCATTATCATTAAAACAACAGCAGATGAAAGTGGAGACCCACCTGCCCCTGGTCCAGGACCATGATCCTGTTACAGTTCAGCACAGTGTTGAGACGATGGGCAATCACTAGAGTGGTGCAGCTGCTGAAAGAGGTGCGAATAGTGTCCTGTATGAGGCGGTCTGTTTCTGTGTCGATAGCAGCGGTTGCCTCATCTAAGAGTAGGATCTGAAATACACATCACAAGATCACATACAGCACAAGTTTGTGATCATGAACGTTATAATCAAAATCTTTTTAATGGACAGTCATTTTCCATTTCTTTTTCATTTCAACAGCCCATGAAATGGTCTGATGAGCACATACACTAATGAGCCAAAACATTATGACCAGTCACGGGTGAAGCAAATAATGTTAATCATCTACACCAGCATCCAGTCTGGATCCAGCCTCTTACAAAGACTTCAGATGACCCAACACCTGTGAAGAGAAGACTCCAACTCCTGACAGGACTTCAGATGACGCCAACTCTGAATCAACATGCACCACTGCCAAATGTTCTATATATTGTAATCATTATTTTCACAACTTGTAATAAAATTACTTTATTGAGCTCATTGTTTCTTCCTTAAATAAATACATAATGTTAGCTAACTGCATGATTTGTATTATCTCAGAACTGTACATTTCTGAAATATGGACATAACTTGAACACAGTCATCTCTGCTCTGATAACAGATCACTCTAAATTGTAATGTAGACATGCATTTTCTGTAAAGCTGCTTTTCACAATATGTATTGTGAAAAGCGCTATACAAATAAATGTGAATTGAACTGAATTCAATATCCTAACAAGGCAACATTTTAAAGTCCCCATGAAATCAAACTTTAAGGTTTTTGGCTTTTAGTATGAATATGTTATCCTAGTATAAGCTAGTGTGCTCCTATACAATAACAAAATTCACATTTAGAAGATATACAGTGGGGAGAACAAGTATTTGATACACTGCCGATTTTGCAGGTTTTCCTACTTACAAAGCATGTAGAGGTCTGTAATTTTTACCATAGGTACACTTCAACTGTGAGAGACGGAATCTAAAACAAAAATCCAGAAAATCACATTGTATGATTATTGTATAATTAATAATGTATAATTAATTTGCATTTTATTGCATGACATAAGTATTTGATACATCAGAAAAGCAGAACTTAATATTTGGTACAGAAACCTTTGTTTGCAATTACAGAGATCATACGTTTCCTGTAGTTCTTGACCAGGTTTGCACACACTGCAGCAGGGATTTTGGCCCACTCCTCCATACATACCTTCTCCAGATCCTTCAGGTTTCGGGGCTGTCGCTGGGCAATACGGACTTTCAGCTCCCTCCAAAGATTTTCTATTGGGTTCAGGTCTGGAGACTGGCTAGGCCACTCCAGGACCTTGAGATGCTTCTTACGGAGCCACTCCTTAGTTGCCCTGGCTGTGTGTTTCGGGTCGTTGTCATGCTGGAAGACCCAGCCACGACCCATCTTCAATGCTCTTACTGAGGGAAGGAGGTTGTTGGCCAAGATCTCACGATACATGGCCCCATCCATCCTCCCCTCAATACGGTGCAGTCGTCCTGTCCCCTTTGCAGAAAAGCATCCCCAAAGAATGATGTTTCCACCTCCATGCTTCACGGTTGGGATGGTGTTCTTGGGGTTGTACTCATCCTTCTTCCTCCAAACACAGCGAGTGGAGTTTAGACCAAAAAGCTCTATTTTTGTCTCAGACCACATGACCTTCTCCCATTCCTCCTCTGGATCATCCAGATGGTCATTGGCAAACTTCAGACGGGCCTGGACATGCGCTGGCTTGAGCAGGGGGACCTTGCGTGCGCTGCAGGATTTTAATCCATGATGGCGTAGTGTGTTACTAATGGTTTTATTTGAGACTGTGGTCCCAGCTCTCTTCAGGTCATTGACCAGGTCCTGCCGTGTAGTTCTGGGCTGATCCCTCACCTTCCTCATGATCAATGATGCCCCACGAGGTGAGATCTTGCATGGTGCCCCAGACCGAGGGAGATTGACTGTCATCTTGAACTTCTTCCATTTTCGAATAATTGCGCCAACAGTTGTTGCCTTCTCACCAAGCTGCTTGCCTATTGTCCTGTAGCCCATCCCAGCCTTGTGCAGGTCTACAATTTTATCCCTGATGTCCTTACACAGCTCTTTGGTCTTGGCCATTGTGGAGAGGTTGGAGTCTGTTTGATTGAGTGTGTGGACAGGTGTCTTTTATACAGGTAACAAGTTCAAACAGGTGCAGTTAATACAGGTAATGAGTGGAGAACAGGAGGGCTTCTTAAAGAAAAACTAACAGGTCTGTGAGAGCCGGAACTCTTACTGGTTGGTAGGTGATCAAATACTTATGTCATGCAATAAAATGCAAATTAATTATTTAAAAATCATACAATGTGATTTTCTGGATTTTTGTTTTAGATTCACAGTTGAAGAGTACCTATGATAAAAATTACAGACTTCTACATGCTTTGTAAGTGGGCAAACCTGCAAAATCGGCAGTGTATCAAATACTTGTTCTCCCCACTGTAAGTGTTCAAAACTTACAGTCTCTCACTTCCACCTATATGGATCATTGATTTTGATGATATCACACTGCACTTTAGCTTTTCATCAGATTTTCTGTCCAATCAAATGCTCCCTAGAATCGAAAGTGTTCCGCCTCCTACATTATAAATAGATGCTGAAGCTGCGGCTGAAATCGGTCACTTGTTCACAAAATTACTATTTTTTACATGGTGAAAGGCACATAGTGCACTATATAGAGGATAGGGAAAGATTCAGACAGTGTAAATATACTTTCCATCAAGGCGACTGAAGTCTGGTTTCATGTTAGTGTCATGTGAACCTCCACATTGCGCACACAGTCTGCTCCGGTCCAGAGACACGATAGCAGAGTTCAACCAGGGGTCACTAAGAAATATCAGCAAACTTCCAAGAGAGCTTCACAATGACTTTTTGATATTTTCATCATTATGCCTAATCCTTATCCAGTAAATCACAAACAACTGTAAGAGTCACTGGTTAACAAGAACATTCAGTTCCTAAAACTTCTGGAATCCTGATGTCATTATTTTAATTACAATTATTTTAGTGACTTATTGTAATTTACAGAAACAAGGAGTACCAAAAGATTCAAATAAGTATTTTTTTCTTTTGAGAAAGAGTTTTGTTTCTTCTAATATAGTTGTGGACAATGGAGGGCCTTGGAGACAAAAAGGTTGAGAACCACTGGTAGAATTTTTCCCTGAAGAGGTTCTGCTTGGTAGTCACAGATGTAATTCCCGTGGGGGCGTTTGCTCCATGCGAACTGTTCTGTACAGACAGTTACATCATGTCCCTTACTGGTATGATTGCACATTTTGTGCAAAGCTTCCCAGGTTTACATTATCAGCAAGTTTAAAAAACGAAAAGAAAAGATTGGATAAAATGTTATACTAGCAATAGCCATTCACTGTCTGCCATGTGGTGGCAATGTTTCGCCATTTTACAACAGCTGAGATTCACCAGAATTGTAGATCAGTGCTTCTCAACAGCAGGAGAAAAACAATGATGCAAATAATATACTGCAACTAATCATATAATCAAATAGAGTTAGGGCAGCAAAATAAACCTGTTTATACATTTTGAAGGGGGAGAAAATCGTAACTATGGTTGCCCATGATATTTTTTAACAAAACTACATTAAAAGTGTAGATGTTTGTGAGATTAAATGAATGCAGGCAACATCATCTGGATGATAAACTGTGAACTGACTTTAATCCACACAAACCAGGAAAAGCATCAACCCTTTTAAAAGAGAAAAGCCCTACTTAACATTTTTAAAGGGGATAATTTACTCCCCAAATCATTCCAAACTTTCTTTCTTCTGTGAAACATATTTTGAAGAATGTTGTCAACCAAACAATTTGGGGTTCCCACTGATTTCCCATTGTATTTTTTTGTCCCTGTAATAGAAGTCAATGGGAGCCGAAACTGTTTGCTTGACAACATTCTTCAAAATTTGTTATTTTATGTTCCACAGAAGAAAGAAAGTCATTCAAGTTTGGAATGACATGAGGGTGAGTTAATGATGACAGATTTTTCATTTTTGGGTGCATGTATACCACCACACAAGAAAATGTGTCACTAAATATAGGTTCACTTGAAAAGAAGATAAACATGGTTTGAGCCAATCACAATGTGTTTTGTGACAAAATGTTGGTGATAAAAACATATCACCACATATCATCACAATATAGTTCCTGGTAGTATTAATACATTTCAAAATTAAATCCTAACCATGTTTGTTTGCTTCTACTTGACCAAAGAATTGCTAAAGAGCAGAGCTGCGATGCAGCATTCAAGAGCGTTTCTGATCTTAACAGTTACCTTGCTGTGTCTTAGAAGAGCTCTGGCCACACATAGTAGTTGTCTCTCTCCCACTGAGAAGTTCTCTCCATTATCCGTCACCTCTGAATGCAGTGAATTAGGCAACTGGCTAACCTGAAACCAAATCAACACATTACAACCACTAAGGCACAGCTACTCAAAGTCATTTGCCTTTGGGAAATAACTCCAAAACCTCCGGCTCTTCCTCACCATGTCCTTAATGTGCGTTTTCTCCAGTGCTTCCCAGATCTGTGCATCTGTATATTGATCCCAGGGATCCAGATTTGATCTGTTGGTGAGATATGCAACTTAGCCCACATGGTCAACATAAACTGACCCTAGTCTTACTGTGCACGATTCATCAAGTGCATGTTATTCCAAATAATTTTTTTTTTTTGTCTTTGCAATCTTTCATCAAAATGTAATTATTTGATCAACTTCTGAAATGACTTTGGCCCTCCATTCTAGTACGCAACGCCCACTTTTTCACAGTCGGATCAATTCCAGATAGATAAAACCTAGTTTAACTTTCACATTGAAGTACTATACATTAGGGGTATAATGTACAGATTTTTTAAAGTCGGCATTTATGTGATGAAAGTCGAGTCGACTAGTCACTGATGACGTCATTAATGAACAAATAAGCCTGAATCTCGAGCTGAGACTCGAGCGCGGGTTGCCTTGTGCACAACTATGGCATATGACAGCGCTGCCCACAAGGCTATTGTTACATAACATCTTATATTTATCAGTTATATTTCTCACCGATTTCTGCTCATTCTAAATCACATACAGATAAAGTAGCACAGTAAAGATTACATTTATATGAATGCATTAGTGAGAGAACGACTGCATGTGAATCAATTATACCTGACAGCATCTCTCTACTAATAGTGAAGCTGTGGGTTTTAGTTACTCAGAAATACACTATATTGCCAGAAGTATTGGGACACCCCTCCAAATCACTGAATTCAGATGTTCCAATCACTTCCATGGCCACAGGTGTATAAAATCAAGCACCTAGGCATGCAGATGCTTCTACAAACATTTGTGACAGAATGGGTCGCTCTCAGGAGCTCAGTGAATTCAAGCGTGGTACCGTGATAGGTTGCCACCTGTGCAATAAGTCCATTTGTGAAATGTCCTCACTACTAAATATTCCACAGTCAACTGTTAGTGGTATTATAACAAAGTGGAAGAAATTGGGAACAACAGCAATTCAGCCACGAAGTGGTAGGCCACGTAAAATCACAGAGCGGGGTCAGCACATGCTGAGGCTCACAGTGCGCAGAAGTCGCCAACTTTCTGCAGAGTCAATAGCTACAGACCTCCAAACTTTGTGTGGCCTTCAGATTAGCTCAGGAACAGTACGTAGAGAGCTTCATGGAATGGGTTTCCATGGCTGAGCAGCTGCATCCAAGCCTTACATCACCAAGTGCAATGCAAAGTGTCGGATGCAGTGGTGTAAAGCATGCCGCCACTGGACTCTAGAGCAGTGGAGACGTGTTCTCTGGAGTGACGAATCACGCTTCTCTGTCTGGCAATCCGATGGACAAGTCTGGGTTTGGAGGAGAACGGTACTTGCCTGACTCAATTGTGCCAAGTGTAAAGTATCAACCCGATAGAACATCTTTGGGATAAATTAGAGCGGAGACTGCGAGCCAGGCCTTCTCGTCCAACATCAGTGCCTGACCTCAAATGTGCTTCTAGAAGAATGGTCAGAAATTCCCATAATCACACTCCTAAACCTTGTGGAAAGCCTTCCCAGAAGAGCTGAAGCTGTTATAGCTGTAAAGGGTGGGCCAACTCCATATTAAACCCTACGGATTAAGAATGGGATGTCATTAAAGTTCATGTGCATGTAAAGGCAGGCGTCCCAAAACTTTTGGCAATATAGTGTATATGCTAGAACTTTTCGGTTTCTAAGCTATTTTATTGATAAATCATAGAACAGCGTTGACAATACATTTCTGCGCTACTGAATGATTCTGTGTGCGTGCGATCTGCACGTGATGTGCGAGCTACTGTCTATATGTGTGTGCGTTACAATGCAGCAGCGCATTTGTTTAGAACGGCGATTAACTTCCGTGTGCAATAAGCTGTTTAAAACGTGCATTCTCCCGATCAATTTTGAGCATCCAGATGGTATAATCAAACATGTCATGTGGAGTGCTCTTAGAGTATGCATTTATTTGTCATTGGAGCGTAAAAGCGGACTTTCTTATCCTGTTGCGCCCTCTATAGGCCAAGACCAGCGAATAGTCGACATCAAGCTTAAAGCGTCATGGCAGAGCATTAAAGTCGACTAGTCGACTAGTGTGAGCTGCATCATTTTGACTTTGGCTGATAGCACATGGCTAGTCTTGGTAAAGTGACGTGGACCGTACCTGACAGTACCAATGAAAAGAACCGGCTCTTGAGGGATGACTGACAGCTTGCTCCTCAAGTCCTCCAGACCAATGTGAGTGATGTTGACACCATCAATGATGATTGACCCACAGCTGAGGTCCACTAGTCTAAAGAGTGCGACGCCCAGTGAAGATTTCCCTGAAGAAACAACCAACCTGTGTCACAATCTATTTCCTCAGTAATATGACTTGCAGTACAGACGAACACAAACAGCATCTGATCAGTCAGAAAAGTCAAGTAGACAAGTGTACCTGAGCCCGTTCTGCCAACTATCCCTACCGTCTCCTCTGGAAGAATGCTAAAGGAGAGATTCTTCAGAACCAGAGGAAGGTCATCCCGATAACGCATTTCTACATTCTGAAAGGTGATGCGCCCATCCGCTGGCCAGCTGGAAGCGGGAGTGGAGGATCCGGTGATCTGTCGAGGACCTTCGCTTTCCAGGTTCTGAGTAAATAAATTGCATAATGATTTTGCTTTGTACTTCAGAACTCAGCGAGTAAGTTATTGGCTTCATTAATCACTGTAAAATGCTCTCCGCCACTTGGGCGACAGCTGTACTGTTCTGCTTTGATAAGAGCCTCCTGAAACAAGCTGTGTCATAAGCTATGATGTTCTGGCTGGCAATAAACGCATCCCATGAAGCCCGCTGAGCGGCCTGTGCAAAATAAAGAGCTGTTGTCTTGTGTGGGCTGTGTCAGCTGAATAACAAATGGTCTGTCCCTTTCTATTTGCCATTGACACAACCTGCACGCCTGTGTCACAGATGCTTCTACCTTTATGTAATGATTGATCCGCTCCACTGAGGTAAATCGGGCTTCGGTTTCAGAAAGGAGCCTCACGGTGAACTGAAACAGGCCAGTCAGCTGGATATGGGGAGGAAAAGAAAATGGACAATGAATAACAATTATGAGCAACAGTAAGCAATGCTAAGTATTCTTGGTCCTGCCCTACAAGCTTCCCGTGCAACACACTCAGATGTGAGAGCAGCGCACCTGTACGGCGTAGGAGATGGCCAGGCCCGCGTAGGCAGGGGGAATGTGGCCGTGCATGAAGACAATGAGGAGGGCTATAGTGGTGATGAGAGAAATACTAATAAGATCCAGACGAACAGCCAGCCAACGCATCGCACAGCTGAACAGATAGTGACACGCTTGGTTTGTGTCAAGCAGGGCTTGATTCCTGGTGGAATAGAACAGAAATTCAGCCAAAGTCCTCATTTTGTAATTTACATACTTTGAATATTGTGTATATACATATATAAGTGTGTGGTCAGTTTTTAATATTTTTGAAAGAAGTCTATTATGCTCACCAAGGCTGCATTTATTTGATCAAAAAAATACAGTAAAAACATTAATATTGTGAAGTATTATTACAATTTAAAATAACTGGTATAATTTAAAATATATTTTAAAATGTAATTTATTCCTGTGATGGCAAAGCTGAATTTTCAGCATCATTACTCCAGTCTTCAGTGTCACATGATCCTTCAGAAATCATTCTAATATGATGATTTGCTGCTCAAGAAACATTTCTGATTATTATCAATGTTGAAAACAGTTGTACTGCTTAATATTTTGTGGAAACGGTGATACTTTTTTTCAGGATTATTTAAATACATACAATATTATTATTTATTAATTATTACAATCTTTTGTTATTTTGAGGGGTTTTCAGTAAAGGTGACACCAATATTTTACATTTCTATCACTGTATGTGTGTAGGATTAATATATAAAATTGGGCATGTCAAATTCAGGAGGAATTCCAAAATATGCCCCGAAGTGGAAGGAATTAATGAATAGAAAGTTCAAAAGAACAGCATTTACTTGAAATAGAAATATTTTGTAACATTATACAGTGGGGAGAACAAGTATTTGATACACTGCCGATTTTGCAGGTTTGCCCACTTACAAAGCATGTAGAAGTCTGTAATTTTTATCATAGGTACACTTCAACTGTGAGAGACAGAATCTAAAACAAAAATCCAGAAAATCACATTGTATGATTTTTAAGTAATTAATTTGCATTTTATTGCATGACATAAATATTTGATACATCAGAAAAGCAGAACTTAATATTTGGTAAAGAAACCTTTGTTTGCAATTACAGAGATCATACGTTTCCTGTAGTTCTTGACCAGGTTTGCACACACTGCAGCAGGGATTTTGACCCACTCCTCCATACAGACCTTCTCCAGATCCTTCAGGTTTCGGGGCTGTCGCTGGGCATTACGGACTTTCAGCTCCCTCCAAAGATTTTCTATTGGGTTCAGGTCTGGAGACTGGCTAGGCCACTCCAGGACCTTGAGATGCTTCTTACGGAGCCACTCCTTAGCTGCCCTGGCTGTGTGTTTTGGGTCGTTGTCATGCTGGAAGACCCAGCCACGACCCATCTTCAATGCTCTTACTGAGGGAAGGAGGTTGTTGGCCAAGATCTCGCGATACATGGCCCCATCCATCCTCCCCTCAATACGGTGCAGTCGTCCTGTCCCCTTTGCAGAAAAGCATCCCCAAAGAATGATGTTTCCACCTCCATGCTTCACGGTTGGGATGGTGTTCTTGGGGTTGTACTCATCCTTCTTCTTCCTCCAAACACGGCGAATGGAGTTTAGACCAAAAAGCTCTATTTTTGTCTCATCAGACCACATGACCTTCTCCCATTCCTCCTCTGGATCATCCAGATGGTCATTGGCAAACTTCAGATGGGCCTGGACATGCGCTGGCTTGAGCAGGGGGACCTTGCGTGCGCTGCAGGATTTTAATCCATGACGGCGTAGTGTGTTACTAATGGTTTTCTTTGAGACTGTGGTCCCAGCTCTCTTCAGGTCATTGACCAGGTCCTGCTGTGTAGTTCTGGGCTGATCCCTCACCTTCCTCATGATCACTGATGCCCCACTAGGTGAGATCTTGCATGGTGCCCCAGATCGAGGGAGATTGACCGTCATCTTGAACTTCTTCCATTTTCTAATAATTGTGCCAACAGTTGTTGCCTTCTCACCAAGCTGCTTGCCTATTGTCCTGTAGCCCATCCCGGCCTTGTGCAGGTCTACAATTTTATCCCTGATGTCCTTACACAGCTCTCTGGTCTTGGCCATTGTGGAGAGGTTGGAGTCTGTTTGATTGAGTGTGTGGACAGGTGTCTTTTATACAGGTAACGAGTTCAAACAGGTGCAGTTAATACAGGTAATGAGTGGAGAACAGGAGGGCTTCTTAAAGAAAAACTAACAGGTCTGTGAGAGCCGGAATTCTTACTGGTTGGTAGGTGATCAAATACTTATGTCATGCAATAAAATGCAAATTAATTATTTAAAAATCATACAATGTGATTTTCTGGATTTTTGTTTTATATTCCGTCTCTCACAGTTGAAGTGTACCTATGATAAAAATTACAGACCTCTACATGCTTTGTAAGTAGGAAAACCTGCAAAATCTGCAGTGTATCAAATACTTGTTCTCCCCACTGTATATATACATACACTCACCTAAAGGATTATTAGGAACACCTGTTCAATTTCTCATTAATGCAATTATCTAATCAACCAATCACATGGCAGTTGCTTCAATGCATTTAGGGGTGTGGTCCTGGTCAAGACAATCTCCTGAACTCCAAACTGAATGTCAGAATGGGAAAGAAAGGTGATTTAAGCAATTTTGAGCGTGGCATGGTTGTTGGTGC
Source organism: Coreius guichenoti (assembly GCA_039654105.1). Lineage (NCBI taxonomy): Eukaryota > Metazoa > Chordata > Actinopteri > Cypriniformes > Gobionidae > Coreius > Coreius guichenoti. Next base: position 10,114,754 of record CM077173.1, on the reverse strand, counting down.
CAGACGGGCCGGTCTGAGTATTTCACAATCTGCTCAGTTACTGGGATTTTCACGCACAACCATTTCTAGAGTTTACAAAGAATGGTGTGAAAAGGGAAAAACATCCAGTATGCGGCAGTCCTGTGGGCGAAAATGCCTTGTTGATGCTAGAGGTCAGAGGAGAATGGGCCGACTGATTCAAGCTGATAGAAGAGCAACTTTGACTGAAATAACCACTCGTTACAACCGAGGTATGCAGCAAAGCATTTGTGAAGCCACAACACGCACAATCTTGAGGCGGATGGGCTACAACAGCAGAAGACCCCACCGGGTACCACTCATCTCCACTACAAATAGGAAAAAGAGGCTACAATTTGCACGAGCTCACCAAAATTGGACAGTTGAAGACTGGAAAAATGTTGCCTGGTCTGATGAGTCTCGATTTCTGTTGAGACATTCAGATGGTAGAGTCAGAATTTGGCGTAAACAGAATGAGAACATGGATCCATCATGCCTTGCTACCACTGTGCAGGCTGGTGGTGGTGGTGTAGTGGTGGTGTAATGGTGTGGGGGATGTTTTCTTGGCACACTTTAGGCCCCTTAGTGCCAATTGGGCATCGTTTAAATGCCACGGCCTACCTGAGCATTGTTTCTGACCATGTCCATCCCTTTATGACCACCATGTACCCATCCTCTGATGGCTACTTCCAGCAGGATAATGCACCATGTCACAAAGCTCGAATCATTTCAAATTGGTTTCTTGAACATGACAATGAGTTCACTGTACTAAAATGGCCCCCACAGTCACCAGATCTCAACCCAATAGAGCATCTTTGGGATGTGGTGGAACGGGAGCTTCGTGCCCTGGATGTGCATCCCACAAATCTCCATCAACTGCAAGATGCTATCCTATCAATATGGGCCAACATTTCTAAAGAATGCTTTCAGCACCTTGTTGAATCAATGCCACGTAGAATTAAGGCAGTTCTGAAGGCGAAAGGGGGTCAAACAGTATTAGTATGGTGTTCCTAATAATCCTTTAGGTGAGTGTATATATATATATTTAAAGATTAACAAATCTTTTTGTGAAATGTTTTTCTTGAAAAGTGTGCATGTACAATGACAATGTGCAATGCAATGACATTTGTGTGTGTGTGGCTTCAGTATTATATCTACTTTTTGAACTTTGAGAATACTTTCTGAGGCCATGGTACATACATAGTAAAGTTTCCCCGGCATGACAGGGTTTCAGTGAAAAGTTCTGCAAAGTCATGGAGGGCGTTTTGTTGTCTGAATATTACCTGTGTATGAAGTCAGCACCCCTGCCGTAAGCATAGATAGTGGACAGTCCTTGCAGACTGCTGGTGATATGAGAGGTGAAAGGGGATTGGCTGATATTTTCCAGGCGCTTCAGCTCACGAATGAGAACCCTTTGGGTAAAAAGGACAATCGGAAAAGTAAAATTATATATATATATATATATATATTTTATTTTTCAGTCCCTGACAGAAAGTCACCCAGTCATAGAATATGAGCAGCGATATACGGCTGAGTTTTGATCAAAGCTCTGGCTCATCTCATCTGCTTATCTGTGTGGCTCACAAAACTGCCTGTGATGTGACAGGTTAGTGGCGAGATGGAGGCCCACAGGGGACAATAACGGTGAGACTGAGGGGATCTTCCTGGCTGAGCTGCAGTCATTTCTGGCTTCTGAACTGATTTATACGGGGCTTTATGAGGCCTGTCACACGTCAGCACTAACGCAGGCAGGACAGCAGAGACTATCTGCAGTGTGAGGCAGAGGCAGAGGCCATTACTGATGAAAAACCAGCCTGATTTCAGCTTGTAAGTGCATATATAAAAAGGCAAGGCTTGTGAATAATGTCAGTAATGAATCATACTTTTCTTAAAAAGAGGACAAGCGAAGGAGGACAAACCTGCCCTTGAAATGCTTCTCTGTAAGACAGATTCTTTAAAAATACATGTATGAGGGTGGTTCTGTTGTCTTTTTAGAGCAAACGCGGCCAATATGACTGTTTGAACACATTTCACTTTAAAGAGAGAAACACATTTGTATCACAGTGGTCGGCAGTACACTAGGGTACATAAAATTGCTGACATATTTGAACATTAAAAAATAGTAAAATATTATGTTTAAATATGGCAGCAATTGTATGTACCACTCAAAAATCTTCTAACTTCTAATTCTAAATCTAATCTTCTTTTTATTTTCTTAATACATACGAATAAATGTTTATTTTTAATTAAATAATTATAATAGAAATAATCAAATTAATATAAATAAAAAGTTTATTTTCTACATATTCGTCAATTAATCAGCCCAACCTAAATATTTAGTTCTATGTTTTACATTGTTTTCCATAAATCTGATAGACCAAACCTGGAGATTCGGTTGACAATGAAGAGGAACACCCCTAAAGGAATGATGGAGAACAGGAACCACGGAAACACAATGCCCACCACTCCCAGACAGAACAGCACTAGAGTCACATTCTGGATCAGCATTTCGGCTTGCATAGCCAGACGTATGTCAACTATGCAAAGAGGAAGAATAGAGAGCCAATGTGTGAGAGAGCGAGACATCAAAACGCATTGAGACGCCCCCGTCATCCCGCAATTGAAAGGATTTGTGAACTGAGAAAGAGAGAGAGGTTCCTCACCCTCATCCATGTCCCTGGAGAATCGGTTGAGAATGCGTCCCAGGGGTGTTGTGTCGAAAAAGCGCATGGGGCTTAGAAGTAGAGTCTTAAATAGTTTATCATGCAGAACCGAGGCTGCCCGCACAGTGCACTGCAACAACAACGACACACACAACAGTGTTAATAATGCATGCACCCAGACACAACAATAATGCTAATAAATGGGCCGGTGATTTAAAAACCTATAAAATGCTTTAGTTAGGGTCCACAATGCAAATAAACAGGTCAGGGATGTAAACAAACATTAACAGCCATAATAGCTAGATTATATCAGGGGAGACCTTGGCAAGCATGCAGGAATGTTTTTGCCTGAGCTCTGTGAGGTCCAGACGGGACATCAATGCTGCCCGAGTCTGACGTGACTAAGCATGCTTGGCTCAACTTCAGCCACAGTAAAATAGGGTAATTTCTTACTTTGTTAACAGATATACAGTACGCTGGTATAAAAAATTACTTTGTAGAATAGCAAAACAGCTTGAAGGGTTTATTCACCCCAAAATTAAAATTCTGTCATTAATTGCTCACCCTCATGTAGTTCCAAACCCGTAAGACTTTCGTTGATCTTCGGAACACAAATGAAGATCTTTTCAATAAAATCTGAGAGCTTTATCCCTCCATTGACAGCTAACACATTCAAGCCCTATTTTCTGATAGATTATTCCCTTCAAAACGGTCAAAGTTTAAGCTTTAAAACTACCTAAAGTAAAATAAAACTTCCTACTATTTCAAACTGAAAACCTTTGAAAACCAATGCTTTCTGAAAACTCTCTGGTCAGGCTTTCTCAAGCCAACTTTTTTTTTAATATAGTTTGTAAATAAAGTGGTTAAATTATGTTTTTGCACAAACAAAGCACCCGTGTCGCTTCATAAAATTGAGGTTAAACCACTGGAGTTAAAGGAATACCTTGTAGTAGTCAATGGAGGGACAGAAGGATTTCATTAAAAAGATCTTCATTTGTGTTCAGAAGATGAGCAAATGTCTTACAGGTTTGGAACATCGTGAGGGTGAGTAATTAATTACAGAATTTTCTTTTTTGGGTGAACTAACCCTTTAAACAGCTGCGTATTAGGATCATGGATAAAATTCACAGGGCCCAGGAAACCCACTCCCTGAGGGTCTCCACCATCACAGGGCCCAGGACAATGTTCACAGTTGTTCCCTCCTGACGACACACCCGATACATCTGGTTAGAAACAATAGATTATTTAAATTAAAAGACTAGAGACCTCTTCACCAGCTTTTGTTTTGATGCAACAAATTAAACTTACTTAAATATATAACAGGTACGCTTTTTCAAAATCAAAAGTGCGCGATAAATAAAGTTATTGTCTCCCAAAAGAAAGAATTGACTCTGAACCGCCTAAACGAGTCGTTTGTATTTCGAATCTCACTGAGTGACAGTTCAACGTCACTAGAAAAGACATCTGCATAATGCCCGTCTGTGTTGTACCTCATCCGCCCGTGAACAACTTGACCCGCCCTCAAACATCATTTTACTGACGACTGCTTCTCAAATCTCGGAGTTCAACACGGGATTCGCAAAAAGCTTGCTCTTAAGGGATGAGTCAGTACCCAGTTTATTTGGACCAGCTGCTCCTCAGAATCACAACCTGTAAGTATGAATAATTATTGATGTATATATTTTATACCGGGTGTTCAAAATACATCGTTTTGTGTTTTATATTGTGTACATTTCCGGTATTACTGTCTTACTGAAATACTTCTGCTAATCAGCTTTGTGAGACACTATTACCTAAAACTGCATCTATTGTTCTTACTACTTTGAGTAAGGATAAAAGATGGAACAAGATTTGTTTTACAAACGTTTATGTTACGTCAGCCATTCACGTTAGTGCTCGGCTGTAATTGATACAGTTCCCGCATGTGTACTTCAATAAATTAGAAATATACACATGGGTTTGTTGATGGACTCTTGTTAATGCTGATAGTGAGGAACTACAGATGCAACATCTCATAATGTACCTCAAAATGAGTAGCGTATCACTGAGAAACGTCCTGCTCATGTCGTCCTTGCGATGGAGGTTCAGGTTGAATAGCTAGTTGTTTCATCATCGGACTTGCGGTCAGATTGATATGGTAAAATCGACATCATCATTACTGTCTTTACAGTGTGTACAATCGCTGAGCTTTAGGAAGCCTCTGGGCGGAGCTGAAGTTCAGTTATGGTAATGGGCATTTAGCTTCCGAAACATGCGCTGTACGTGGTAGACCAATCACAACAGACTGGGCCATCTGGCCAATCAGAGCAGAGTAGGCCTGGGAAAGGAGGGATTTAGAGAGACTGATTCATCCCTCGAGTTGTTTGAGAATCATTGAACAATGTGGTGATATGCGATGTATATTATGAGAAAATTAAAGTGTTTTTTGACCTTTGATGCATGTAAACCTGTTGTAGGAGACCTCAAAACAAAATTGGGAGCCTTTAAAATAGCATAATTGGGGCACTTTGAATAAAAAGTAGTTATTTCAAATTGCAATATTTCACAATATTACTGCTTTTTACTGTATTTTTGATCAAATAAACGCAGCCTTGTTGAGCATAAGAGACTTCTTTCAAAGTCATTAAAAAATATTACTGAACCAAATGTTTTGAACAATAGTGTTCCCTTTCTCTGCCTCGTTCACTGGTGATTGAAATTTCATTGCATTATTTATAATATATTTATTTATAACGGACATTTGACGAGTGGGTCTTTAACTGGTCTTCATTTTAAGTAAAAATCTTTTATGTATTCTATTTTTCTTTCTACCGGCCAGTGATGATTCTGAAAGGAAATGCGCAGGGTTTGTTATAGTAGCAAACACAACTTTCACACGCATCTGACCGACAGATAAACCACGCACTCTTATTTGTGTTGTTTTTATTAATGTTGTGGTTATTTTAGCAAACAGTTTGCTTCATATATTCAGTTCAACAGCATTAGGTTAAAGAGAGTAAACTTTATTACTCAACTGAACTCTGCACATGCATTTTAGACACTTGGATGTTCTTGCGCCATCCAAGCAATAAATGCACATCCTTGAATGAGTGTAATTACTTCAACCGCTTATGTAATGTCAATGGTATGACCCATTTCAGGGGCTGGCAAAATTACAATTTAAAATTAGTTAGAGCTACAGAAATACATCTTTATATTTACAAGTAAAGCTCCATATTACAAATAAAGCTACTTTCTATCCGAATCCCCCCACCCCACTACATCTAGTTTTGATGTCCATTGGGGACGTAATTTGCACCCTGTTTATAACAAATAAACAATCTATAAATCATTTTTTTTATCATTTTAAGTCACAGGGGAAATAAAGTGCTTGGGATCGCTGTGCAGTGCATCAGAAATAGAAAACAGGCATCATCATCTAAAAGCACACTGAGACATGCTGTGCCGCAAAGGGCACTTCTCATGAAGACAGCTTTGTTAATTATAATGAAAGCGGTCTAGTTTTTGCACAATGCACAGATCATATCCAGTGCAGTCATGATGTTACCCCCTGCACGAGCTAACAAATGACTTGTAGTAAATGCATGAACGCAATCACTGCACTGAAGTAGAACTGCAGCACATAGAAACACACGGCACAAGTACAGATATTCTCACATACATGTCAGGAGAATATTGAGAATGTGCCAGACATGCCTTCATAACAAAATTCCTCATGTTATGATTATGGGAGAACATTTGGATTTGATGGTTTCTGGGACAAGGGGACAAATTAATTCCGTTAATAGAATATGTAAAGATCCCAAATTTGCTATCTTACCTTTGGGTAAAAAGAGATTAGCCATCATCGAAGAATTAGCGAATACAAGTGGCACACAATTACACAGACACATAACCTCTCTAATGTGCTGTCGGGTCTACTTAATGGAGAAGGGGGCACAGGGTCCTGAGGGGACACGCATTCACAACCCCTCCAGCTCAAAGTCAAGACACTGGACAGATAAATGGATTTAGCCTGCAGGCAATTTCAATTAAAGAGCAGAAAAAAAAATGTAGAGACAGAAAGGATGAGAAAGAGAGAAAAAAAGCAGACACTTGGCAATGTCATGGATTGCAGCGCAAGGATTTAGTGTGGAAATGAAACTGAAACTATGTAAGTACACTGTGCTATGAACGTGTTCTGTACCATCGGTTTCGCTGTGGGAAAAAGGCATTAATTGCGATGCCCCCTTGACAGATTAACCTGGTACTCTCAGGTAGATTCAGGCGGTGATGAATAGTACATGAACAAAGAGGAAATGCATCTGCCTAAGGACCCAAGTGTTTGATGAAAAATTCAGCAGGAAGCCTGAACAGAGGAATCTCGTGCGCCAACTTCGCTGACAATAAACTCCAGATTACCTTGACGAACACCAGCCCTCGCACGGTCTTCAGGAAGAGTGCCGCCCCCATGGATAGGATGTACACCCTGGAGTAGTACTGTATATGCGGATTCAGTCGCATGCTATCGCTCTCTGCGGTCTCGTTCCCCTGCAGCAGCGAGGAATTCTGCAGGGACAAAGGAACATCACCTTGGAAACATGATCCTTCCCTAGAGATTCCCAACATACCAGCTGAACTGTGTGCATGAGTCCCAGTCTCAATTATTTTACAGAATGCGAGTTAACTGCAACATCTGTTGCCGTGATTGTCCCTCTGAGTAAATCGTGTGGAGTCTGGCACTTCTAATTAGTTTCAGGATTGATGTTCATTCCAGCTAAGCATCAAAAGTTGGCGATTCAAGCTGGCGGTTTGTTGCCTTGCCTTAAAGGAATAATTCGCCCAAAAATGAAAATTGTCATCGTTTCACCATCATGTTGTTTCTAAACCCGTAAAGACTTACTTTCTTCCATGAAACTCAAAGAATGTGAGCAAGTACGAGCCGAGGAGTCAGATCATTCCAGTGAATTGGTTGGTTAATGTTTTCCACAGTCTTACAGGTGAGTAAATGATGACAGAGTTACACAAACTATCCTTTTAAATGGCAGAAACTCAAAGCAGTGAGATTGGTTTACCGCGCTGCCCTGCCTGATCCAGTGACTCAGCCACCAGTTGCTGAAGGCGATACTGCCTGTGGTGAAGAGGAAGAGGAGGATGTTTACAATGAAGGCCAGGGGCCCACCGGCAGCCTTGATGTAAGCAGCGTACACGGGCCAGGCCACGGCCCCGGTCCCCTTTTCTTCCGCCTGCATGAGCTGATCTGTGAGGTGCACATCAAACAACAGAAGGAGAGAGAAGAACAACAAAGAAGTGTGACTCATCCACCGATGTTAGCTCAGCTAAACACAGACTATTATTCTCAGATTAAACCAGTGCTTCTCAACTGCTAGGCCACGATCCCATGATAGGTCATTGGAATTGGAAGTGTTACCGTATATATTAATAATTCTGCATTTACAGTTTTTGCCATTTTCAACGTTTGATTCCAAAGTAATTTCTTGTAAATTTTTTGTAATGGTAAAGGGTTAATGGAGTCACCACTTGAAATGCAGTGTGGATGCAATGCAAAACCATCTGAGAAGTGCTGGATTAAACACCCCTCACCTGCTTTATTGCTCTCAGTATGCGGCTTGGCTGCATCATTGACATGAAGGGACCGTGGGCTGCTCTCCTCCTCTGCCCTCTGCTTGTTTTTCAGGTTCTTCCTCACCAGGTTCTAAATGAAGGATAAACAGAAAAAAAGAAACCGCGAGACCTAGTAAAGAGCAACTCGCAACTGAATACCAGAACACATGAAGAACAATGGCTTTTGGGTCATTAATACAGAGACCAGTGACAATGTCCCTCGGCTGTTACTCCCACAGATCAATTCACTTATAAATGACAAAAGCACAGCGTGAATTAACATTTCAAACCTAGCGGCTCTGCAGCCCATGGTTCATGAATTTTGCAGTGGGTGATGTAGGATGTTTTGTGAGTGTGTGACCCTGGTGTTCTCCCATAGGGCACAGCTGCTGCGGGTGGCATATCGCACCTCTTGCTGCACGCTGTTGAAAAGGGCAGCGTAGTCTCGGCCTTTCTCCATCAGCTGGGCGTGTGTGCCGTGCTCTGCTATCTGGCCGTCCTTCATTAACACCACCTCATCACACTCTGGCAAGTACTGTAGAATAAACACACCCAGGGGAAAGGACAGAGTGTCATAAAACAGAGTTAGGAGACCTTATGTTACATTCACCTAACCCTAAGCATAATAATATCATAGAGTAGAAGTTGAAGGAAAAAAAAAAAAAGAAAGAAAAAATTGTTTTGAGGGAAATTTTTGATAATATTTGATAAAATGTCTTTAATATTTTTATATAAAGTCTTTAACATATCAATACTAGCAGTTATCAGCTAATATTAGACATATTTTTTTAATGTATTTGTAACAGTTAATATTGGATTTATAGTTGTATGTTGAATTGTGCTGATAATTTTTAAGTAAGCAATAAGCATTAGATGACAGAAATGTAAAAAATAATTACATTGTTTTGTGTAATCTTTAGCAAATCTCAAAATAAATATAATTTTTTATAATGTACATTATAATGTTATGGCATTTAAAATGTTTCATTTAAATTTTTAGTGTTTAATTGTATTTAGACAAAACATAATTTAAATATCTGTCATTTATCAGTTATCAGCAGTTATTTTTAACTGAAATAATAAAAAAATTATTAAAATTTTTGTTAATTGAAATAAAATATAAATATTAGATGAATAACAAACTTAATTTAAAAAAAAAATTGAAAATTAGAAATGTAACTGAAATAAAATAAGTTTAAGATAAAGTACTAAAATGATTAAAATGTTTATGATTACAGCTAAACATGATTTAAAAAAGGGCACAAAACAAAATTACTAAAACTAACATTTTGTTAAACAAATGAAAATGAATCATATATAAATAATACAAAAATATTATTTATATGAAATAAACAAACAGGCTTATTGGTATTGGCCTAAATAAATATTTAATAAATAAATAAATACATATTTTATAAGAGGAAAAAGGCATTTAAAGCCATGCTGTAATATATATATACTAACGGCTGAAAGGACTGCCTTCACAACACAGCACTGCCTCTCATATGAACCATATTCGATTCACAAACGTATATATTCTCAGTGGAACTTGGTGGACGAGTACGATGTCACCTGTCCCACCGGTCCCAGTCTGCGAAATGTTCTCATCACGTGCATTCATAAGCCTCTTGCCTGCAGTTGGTGCGTGACAAAGATGACTGTCCTGGCCTTGGCAGCGGGGCGGATGGCGCTGTGGAATAGGTGGGAGCCCACACGAGCGTCTACGGCACTGAGGGGGTCATCGAGCAGAAGGATGGGTCTCTCGCTGTACAGCGCACGTGCCAGACTCACTCTCTGCCGCTGGCCGCCGCTCAGGTTGGCCCCTCTCTCTCCTATCTACAGCAGATAATTCAGTTCCAGCCACAGTAATGATTATACTCTATTTTTTTCAAGGCTATTTACAATAGAAAAAGTAATATGGATGTCATACAAGTGAGATTTGTATGATCTTGTACTTTGATTGTGTCAGAGATTATATTAGGAGCATTATAATGTAGATACCTCAGTCATATCGCCATATGGTAGCTCAGTAATATCAGGGAATAAACAGCATGCCTCCAGAACAGCATTGTACCTGGTGAGAGATGAGCACAAAACTTGTTTAATTTTAGAAGAAAGGCCCAAGTCATTTTTATGCATAACTTACACATGCATGGATAAAGCTCCTTACTTTTCCTCAGTGTATTGTTTTCCAAACAGGATGTTCTCCCTGAGGGAATCATTGAGGATCCAAGCCTGTTGAGCAACATATGCGAATCCTCCATTTACAGCAACTGAGCCGCCAAGAAGGGTCATCTAGACAGAAGGCGAAGAATCAAACCTATACATCTGCTTTCACCCTGCTGAGAAAACCAGCTGGTTTATGTCCAGGCTGGTTTATGATGGTTAAAAGGGTAGTTATAAAAAAAAAAAAAAAAACGTTTTTCATTATTTACTCTAATTTCGTGCCAACCCCATATGCTGTTATTTTCTCAGTAGAACTTATAAGGAGAAATGCTCCTCCTTTCTGTAAAACAACAGCTGTCAAGCTCCAAAACAAGAACTTTGAAATTTATCATAGGATTTGTGTGCTAGTCATATGATAACTTTGCATGAGAAACAGATCGAAACTTAAATGGTTATTCACTGATAATCTTCCCTAAATCTCATTCGGCTTCAAACATGTAGCACCAGGTTCTTGGTTTTCTCATAGACAAATGAGCTGAATGTAAATGAGATTTGAGCTGCAGTAGAGGGAAAGATTATCGGTGAATAATGATTCACACAAACTTATTATTTGTAACATAAAAGCGAGTCATCCGAACCCAAGTGCAGTTTAACAATGGTGACAAAGTAAACAGAATAAAATGAATAAAAAAACTTGACATGACTATGAACATAACAAACATAAACTTGAAAATTACACTCACCAAGATTAAAATTGTAGGAGGAGTTTGTTAAAGTACGACGCCTGAAAATGGCAAAAACTGTACAAAAATCGCAGAGGAAATTCAAAATGGCTGACTTCCTCTTGTGTTTAGTACTTCACTCCAAGATACTTTTTTTGTAGGTATTGGGACATTACATATATGTACCAAATTTGGTACATGCACGTAAAATGTAGCGTGAGGGGCGCTCGTTGAAATTGTGTAGGTGGCGCTATTGAACCATTTTGCCACACCTAATTCTGAAAACCATATCAGATGTAAATTTGTAAAATTTGTAAAATGTTTCTGAAAGACATCTCTTAAGCTCATCAAGGCTGCATTTAATCAATCAAAACAGTAAAAACAGTAATATTGTGAAATATTATTATAATTTATAAATAAATGTTTTCTATTGTAATTTATTTTAAAATGTTATCTATTCCTGTAATCAAAGCTGAATTTTCAGCGTCATTACTCCAGTCTTCAGTGTCACATGACCCTTCAGAAATCATTCTAATAAGACGATTTGCTGCTCAAGATATATTTCTTATTATTATCAATGTTAAAATTTTTCTGGAAACCATGTTACCATATTTTTTCCAGGTCTCTATGATGAACAAAGTTCAAAAGAACAGCATTTATTTGAATCTTGTAACATCCTAAATGTCATTACTGACAATTTAATGCATCCTTGCTGAAAGTAAAAAATATTAATTTCTTTCAAAAAAAAAAAAAAAAGAAATCTGACCCCAAACTTTTGAATGGTATTGCATGTAATTTCTCACCTGTCCCAGGAGAGCAGATAACAGTGAGCTCTTTCCACTGCCAACTCCACCACAAACCCCCACCAGTGAGCCCTGGGTACACAGCGCAGAAAGCAGGCCGTCAAATTACGTCACAGATATTTCATGAAAAGTTTAATCCTTGTTATGAAAAACTAGACGAGCCCTCTATTCATGAACTCTTTCCCTGCAGGCAAGAGTTGAGTCGCCCATGAAACCCTTGTTTTTTTAATCTGAGAAATGTTGAAAAACACAACTGACCTCAGACACTGAGCTATGTAATGAACGTGAAAGCGCACATGGAATGGTACAAATATGCTGATGATCTATGACAGTACCTTGCGGATGCTCAGGTCTATGCGGTGCAGGGTTTTGTGCAGCGGCGGTCGGATGCTCTGGGATGAGGAGATGGTGCTCTGCGGGCTCTCCTGCTCCATGTGTGTGAGAAGGTGCTCTGCGTTGGGTTCCTCGCTCTTTCCTTTACTCTCCTCTGTGCTGATGTACAAGCTCAGTTTCTCCCTCCTCAAAACTCTTCTCATGCCTCCTTTCTTCTGCTGAACTTGGCTCTTTTTCACCTGTGAGCCGCAGGTCTTCTCCCAGGCCAGTGTGGCATCTTTAAACTCCACCGCATTATAGGGATCTTCCGTCTTGACCGAGATCAGCTCCCTATCCTCCATCATGAAGAGCTTCTGTGGGCAAACGTGGAGGCATTAACACCGTAAAACAACGAACTTGTTTGATAAACAACACTTTGAAGGAATAGTTCTCCCATAATAAAAAATCTGGGTCACACTTTAGATTAGGGTCCAATTCTCACTATTAACTAGCTTAACTTTTCCTCAATAAACTCCTAATTACTTCTTATCAATAGTTAGTAAGGTAGTTTTTAAGTTTAGGTATTGGGTAGGATTAAGGGATGTAGAATATGGTCATGCATTAATATGTGCTTTATAAGTAATAAGCAGCCAATATCCTAGTAATATGTATGCTAATAAGCAACTGGTTAATAGTGAGAATTGGACCCTAAACTAAAGTGTTACCAAATTCTGTCATCATTTACTCATCATGATGTTGTTCCAAACCTAAACACAAAAGTAGAAATCCCAAAAAAGCAGAATAAAAGTAGTCCAGTGCAACGATAAATTGAATTTGAGCATGACTGAAATTTGAACTACAGCATAGGTGATAATTTAGAAGACGTATTATGAAATAAATAGTATTGAAAGGGAACCGTTTACTGAACCTTCAGAAAAAATCTTTAAAAAAAAATTGTTTGTATATGTGTTTTTTGTTGCGTATCATATTTTTTATTCAGAGACTCAACTGAGCAAAAATATGTTCTGATAGCTTGTAATGTAAATCAATGAGATCTTTATAACAGTAAGGCAGACATACATAAAATGCATATAAATATAAGTTTTCAATCTATATCTCCCAAAAGTATGTTTTAGTAAAATGATATTTAAATGCTTAGTTTTATGATCAAAGCTCTGTAGTTTTAATTTGGGGGAGGGGGTCCAGCAAGTGTTCATCTTGAAATACTACTAACAACAATATAAAATGTATTCTTACATTTACTTTATAAATATCAGTAAAGGTTTCACAACTAAAAGATAGTTGTGAAAGTTTTTAGAATCAATTACAATTTAAAGCACTTTTACTTGCTAAAAAAGTATGAGCTATCAATCAGGCGACAGAAAGCACGCAATAGATTGTGTACGACACGTTTTTCGGCAAAGTTTTGATCATGTTGATAATTTAGAGGCCTTAGAAATTTGTGTCTCAAATATGATATAGTAAGCTTTATAGGGTTAAATCATCTTTTTGTCATTTTTGAGTCGCAGTCCTCATTTATTTCATTGTATTGGAGAAGAGTCGTCTGGACATTCTTCAAAATTTCTCTTTTGTGTTCCACTGAAAGTAATTCATGTTTGGAAAAACATGAGGGTGAGAAAATAATGACAGATCAGTCATTTCTGGTTCTTTTGTGCATGTGAATGTGTTTTTGACCTGAAATCTTTTCACAGCCACGGAGCCCTCAGATAAAGCACGCACTGCCAAAGGCGTGACCTTTAGAGCAAAGGTCATGGAGTTGAAAACAGCAACAATGGTGAAGGCCTGCGCGTTGTGACAGAAATGAAAACAGGTCTCTGTGAGTTCAAGTTCGCTGTTGTTTACGAGCCTCGGATAGAAAGCGAAAAGCAGAAATATGGGTTAACCTGTGCTGCCGTGAGGTCATAACCCAGAGCCATGTGAAGAGTGAACGTGCACACGCTGGCCATCACCACCACGACTGGAGCTACGCCCACCGTCAGGCTCTGAACACAGCCAGCCCACTCCAGTATCCTCCTCTCTTCTGATCGAACCTCTGGAGACAAACAGATGCAATAATTTACAAATCTCATAAACTTATATTTTATTCACAATAGAATATAGATAACATATCAAATGTTGAAAGTGAGACATTTTGAAATGGCATGCCAAATATTGGCTCATTTTGGATTTCATGAGAGCTACACATTCCAAAAAAGTTGGGACAGGTAGCAATAAGAGGCCGGAAAAGTTAAATGTACATATAAGGAACAGCTGGAGGACCAATTTGCAACTTATTAGGTCAATTGGCAACATGATTGGGTATTAAAAGAGCCTCTCAGAGTGGCAGTGTCTCTCAGAAGTCAAGATGGGCAGAGGATCACCAATTCCCCCAATGCTGCGGCGAAAAATAGTGGAGCAATATCAGAAAGGAGTTTCTCAGAGAAAAATTGCAAAGAGTTTGAAGTTATCATCATCTACAGTGCATAATATCATCCAAAGATTCAGAGAATCTGGAACAATCTCTGTGCGTAAGGGTCAAGGCCGGAAAACCATATTGGATGCCCGTGATCTTCGGGCCCTTAGACGGCACTGCATCACATACAGGAATGCTACTGTAATGGAAATCACAACATGGGCTCAGGAATACTTCCAGAAAACATTGTCGGTGAACACAATCCACCGTGCCATTCGCCGTTGCCGGCTAAAACTCTATAGGTCAAAAAAGAAGCCATATCTAAACATGATCCAGAAGCGCAGGCGTTTTCTCTGGGCCAAGGCTCATTTAAAATGGACTGTGGCAAAGTGGAAAACTGTTCTGTGGTCAGACGAATCAAAATTTCAAGTTCTTTTTGGAAAACTGGGACGCCATGTCATCCGGACTAAAGAGGACAAGGACAACCCAAGTTGTTATCAGCGCTCAGTTCAGAAGCCCACATCTCTGATGGTATGGGGTTGCATGAGTGCGTGTGGCATGGGCAGCTTACACATCTGGAAAGGCACCATCAATGCTGAAAGGTATATCCAAGTTCTAGAACAACATATGCTCCCATCCAGACGTCGTCTCTTTCAGGGAACACCTTGCATTTTCCAACATGACAATGCCAGACCACATACTGCATCAATTACAACATCATGGCTGCGTAGAAGAAGGATCCGGGTACTGAAATGGCCAGCCTGCAGTCCAGATCTTTCACCCATAGAAAACATTTGGCGCATCATAAAGAGGAAGATGCGACAAAGAAGACCTAAGACAGTTGAGCAACTAGAAGCCTGTATTAGACAAGAATGGGACAACATTCCTATTCCTAAACTTGAGCAACTTGTCTCCTCAGTCCCCAGACGTTTGCAGACTGTTATAAACAGAAGAGGGGATGCCACACAGTGGTAAACATGGCCTTGTCCCAACTTTTTTGAGATGTGTTGATGCCGTGAAATTTAACTTATTTTTCCCTTAAAATTATACATTTTCTCAGTTTAAACATTTGATATGTCATCTATGTTGTATTCTGAATAAAATATTGAAATTTGAAACTTCCACATCATTGCATTCTGTTTTTATTCACAATTTGTTCAGTGTCCCAACTTTTTTGGAATCGGTTTGTACTAACAGGTGTGACTCTCAAATTGTCCTGGCTCAGTTGCATTAACTGCTTAGACTGATTTATTTCAAGTTAGTCATCTAATCTTTCCATTAAGACTGATTACATTAAGTCAGTTAGACAAAAAACATAGATTGCTCTAATTTGAATTCTAAAAGGAAGACTGATTACCACTTGCATACTTTTCTTCCTCTCATTTTGTCAATCTACGACCACACAATACCTTATTGTGCGACAGGAAAATGTATGAAAAAAAATAACAAAATAAAATGAAGAATTTTACACAATTAATGCAAACAACTAGACTTATCTCAGTCAAAAAAAAAAAACTATAAAAATAACAACGAGTAAAAAAAAGGAAAAACATTTCATTGAAATTAGTTTTGTTTCACTGTATGTCAAATGTCTCAATGACATGACAGACGACTAAAAAAATGTACATTCTCAAGCTGTAAAATGTAGCAAGGGGCTGTTCACACAAAACCTGTTTTTCCATTCCACTGCGCTACTTTCCCATTGTTTTTCCAATGTAAACACTAGGAGTGTAACCGTTCAAATTCCTCACGGTTCGGTTTGTATCATGGTTTTAGGGTCACGGTTTCGGTATGGTTCGGTATGTGCTATGTTCAGGGAAAAAAGGACTGCTGTCAAATAAAAACAAAGAAAATAAGAACGAATAACAAAACTACAAGCAACAGCACAAATAAATACAATAGAACAAAGATACAAATAAAATAAACCGTGCTTTTCAGGTTAAGTATCTAACAGTAGTTTTCAGATACAGAAATTGAATAAAGTAATCAAATAAATATTAATCGTTATTAAAAGCTACAAAAGTTATTCAGTCAAGAGCAGTGAGTGATTTCTTTGTCATTTGTTGTTTGATTAACATTAAAAACACATACAGACAGCAGGAATATTAGGCTGCTGTCACTTTAAGACAGGGTTCCTCAAACTTGGTCCTGGAGGGCCGCTGTCCTGCATAGTTTAGCTCCAACCCTGATTAAACACACCATCCTGTGATTTTCTAGTGATCCTGAATACCTTGATTAGCTTGCTCAGGTGTGTTTGATCAGGGTTGGAGCTAAAATCTGCAGGACAGCGGCCCTCCAGGTCCGAGTTTGAGGAACCCTGCTTTAAGGCATAATGCACGGATCCCAAATATCGCTGATGTCGTCACTAGTACAGCTCTTCTTCTACATCACTTTCCTTGCTTTTTAAGTTTCACTATCACCAGACGTTGTTGTCATCCTGTTTGTTATCATCAGTTTTTAAAGTATTTTAATTGTGAAACTCTACAGCAAATTTTATTTTTATGGAAGGGGTAGGTTTAGGGTAAGGTTTTGGTTAGCTATAATTACCATGAGTCTATATTAATTTTATAGTATAATTTATTTTATGTTTTCCTACTTTTTCTTAAGTTATTTCATACTTAATAAGATTCAAAAGCAATATAAGCTCATCTTACAAACATTTCATACATAAAACAATTTACTTCAAAAGACGGTTTTATCCAATGATATCCACGCTTGTTTCTTGCGGGAAGCGTAACTACTTGTAGTAGGCGCAATTTGAACGGGCGTGGTTTGTAGAACTGCGTCTCGCACGTGTCACGGCATTCCAAAGATGCGGCACTCAAGTTAAAGAAACTTCAACTTGTCTATAGACATTGTGCTTTTTTCCGTTCCACTGGAAACCTGCAGTGTGAATGTAGCCATATTGTGTTTCCATCCTACAATGTAGTTTCTAATTTACAGGAGCCAAACTACAGTGGGGAGAACAAGTATTTGATACGCTGCCGATTTTGCAGGTTTTCCTACTTACAAAGCATGTAGAGGTCTGTAATTTTTATCATAGGTACTCTTCAACTGTGAGAGACGGAATCTAAAATCCAGAAAAATCACATTGTATGATTTTTAAATAATTAATTAGCATTTTATTGCATGACATAAGTATTTGATCACCTACCAACCAGTAAGAATTCCGGCTCTCACAGACCTGTTAGTTTTTCTTTAAGAAGCCCTCCTGTTCTCCACTCATTACCTGTATTAACTGCACCTGTTTGAACTCGTTACCTGTATAAAAGACACCTGTCCACACACTCAATCAAACAGACTCCAACCTCTCCACAATGGCCAAGACCAGAGAGCTGTGTAAGGACATCAGGGATAGAATTGTAGACCTGCACAAGGCCGGGATGGGCTACAGGACAATAGGCAAGCAGCTTGGTGAGAAGGCAACAACTGTTGGTGCAATTATTCGAAAATGGAAGAAGTTCAAGATGATGGTCAATCTCCCTCGGTCTGGGGCACCATGCAAGATCTCACCTCGTGGGGCATCAGTGATCATGAGGAAGGTGAGGGATCAGCCCAGAACTACATGGCAGGACCTGGTCAATGACCTGAAGAGAGCTGGGACCACAGTCTCAAAGAAAACCATTAGTAACACACTACGCCGTCATGGATTAAAATCCTGCAGCGCACGCAAGGTCCCCCTGCTCAAGCCAGCGCATGTCCAGGCCCATCTGAAGTTTGCCAGTGACCATCTAGATGACCCAAAGGAGGAATGGGAGAAGGTCATGTGGTCTGATGAGACAAAAATAGAGCTTTTTGGTCTAAACTCCACTCGCCGTGTTTGGAGGAAGAAGGATGAGTACAACCCCAAGAACACCATCCCAACCGTGAAGCATGGAGGTGGAAACATCATTCTTTGGGGATGCTTTTCTGCAATGGGGACAGGACGACTGCACCGTATTGAGGGGAGGATGGATGGGGCCATGTAACGCGAGATCTTGGCCAACAACCTCCTTCCCTCAGTAAGAGCATTGAAGATGGGTCGTGGCTGGGTCTTCCAGCATGACAACGACCCGAAACACACAGCCAGGGCAACTAAGGAGTGGCTCCGTAAGAAGCATCTCAAGGTCCTGGAGTGGCCTAGCCAGTCTCCAGACCTGAACCCAATAGAAAATCTTTGGAGGGAGCTGAAAGTCCGTATTGCCCAGTGACAGCCCCGAAACCTGAAGGATCTGGAGAAGGTCTGTATGGAGGAGTGGGCCAAAATCCCTGCTGCAGTGTGTGCAAACCTGGTCAAGAACTACAGGAAACGTATGATCTCTGTAATTGCAAACAAAGGTTTCTGTACCAAATATTAAGTTCTGCTTTTCTGATGTATCAAATACTTATGTCATGCAATAAAATGCAAATTAATTACTTAAAAATCATACAATGTGATTTTCTGGATTTTTGTTTTAGATTCCGTCACTCACAGTTGAAGAGTACCTATGATAAAAATTACAGACCTCTACATGCTTTGTAAGTGGGCAAACCTGCAAAATCGGCAGTGTATCAAATACTTGTTCTCCCCACTGTATATCCAATCCGGCGGCAACACTGAGAAGAGCGGCTGTAACGGAAGACAGATCGCAATCATAAATGGGATGTTGCAGTAGATGGGAATGGTGAGGCATTGGATGGTGTCCAAACGCCCCATTTCACCCTCCTTCTGCTGCACTAATATTTGTCTCCCGACTGCCCGCAAGCTGGCACATTCATTCAGTGCCGCTCTCTGGCTCATGGCCAAAGTGTTTTGCTGCTGGTCTAAACAACAACCAGAAGCACTGGACGTAATCTCTGAAAACATTGCTAGATCTCCATAATTCAGATGTAGAAGTTGTTAATCTATACAGGTTGTGATATTTTATTCATAAGTGCATGCAAAAAGGTGTAAATAGAAGACAGAATGCCATGGATCCTTCATTTCTGCTCAGCTACATCACAGGCAATATCTTATGTGAAAATGGATTAGCCTACCGAAGCAGTACATCCCAGTTTAAAGGTTTAAATGATCCATTTCCTACATATACAGTGGATTTTTGAACATTTAGGACACAACTTAAAATCTCTGAATGTCATTTTTTTTTTTGCATAAAAAAATGCCAAAACAAGTGCCATTTGTTGTAAAGAAAGGACAGTACAAGCACACTTTTCAAGCAAAACATTTTACAGAAAGAGGTTATAAATTATAAAATTAATGAATAACTATACCGTTCAAAATGAAGACAAGTAATATTTGGTTTTGGTTAACTACACCTGTGATTACTAGATTTGATATTTTATTTCAATGGTTCATTCATTTTTAAAGGGCAACTTTAGTGTTTTAGAAAGAAGTTTTTGAAATTTTACAATTCAAATTCATTGAATTTCATCTAAAGAAAATTATTGAAAACAGTTTTGCTGCTTAATATTTTTTTTTCAGGATTCTTTGATGAATAGAAAATAAAAAAAAACAGCATTTATTTGAAATAGAAATCTTTTGTAACATTATAAATGTCTATACTGTCACTTTTGATCAATTTACCATGACCCCAAACTTTTGAATGGTAGCCTATATCCACGTCACCCAAATTTTTATTATCTAACATTCAACAAAGTCAAACTGCTCCAAAGACATTATGGAATAAAGAGCGCTAAATGCTTTGTAAAGTAATCTTGAAGCTCAGGGACTGTCAGGACATTTCAGTGACTGAGGAAAGAGGAAGGACAGAGCGAAGACAGTGGATTAGGAAACTTGAGATTGTTCCTTTGAATGCAGTGTAAAGCCACAGAGATGATTCTTTGATTTCCATGGAGACTATGACATCTAAGCACTCAGACAAACAGGAAGTGAGCATATAATGATGGTGACTGAGTCAGTGCTGCTGTCTGAGTGGGTGAAGTTGAGCTCTGTCTTACTTTGGATGTTGTGGGCAAACGCCG
The DNA here is from genome assembly GCA_039654105.1 of Coreius guichenoti. NCBI lineage: Eukaryota > Metazoa > Chordata > Actinopteri > Cypriniformes > Gobionidae > Coreius > Coreius guichenoti. The sequence goes on along the minus strand of CM077173.1, from coordinate 10,094,134 downwards.
TCTCCCAGCAGTACATCTTAATGAACTTAATACAGCCCAGGATCTCGTTCATCAGCCGGACGCGCCGGTCCGTAACCACCACACACTTCTTACGGAAATACGCTGTCATGCGGGAGGCCAACATCTGTGGGAAATAATTATTATGTGAAGAACAACCTGTACAGCCAGTCACAAGGCTACAGTGTGTCCTGACTCAAAGGGAAACCCCCCCAGAGTAAAACTATTAATGTACGGCACAAAAATGACAGAATGTTCTGATTATCTGCTGAAAAACATTTTTGTGACCTTTTAATGTGGCTCAAATGACATCTGAACTACTGCTGCATCCATGCCTCTTCCCTTGCATGCTCATCATAATCACAATATTTTATAATATAATTGAATCTGACCACATTTTGTTATTACACGAGTTTAGAAGACCTTTTGACATCCAGTCTTAAAGCTTAAGGCAATTTTTAGCTAGTCTGGATGGTTTAAGCAGGGTTATATATAATGCATATTGTGGGCCCTATCATACACCCAGCGCAATGAGACGCCAGACGCGACACAAGTGTTTTTTGCTAGTTTCAGCCCGACGCAGTTATCATTTTCACGTCCAGCGCCACGTTGTTTATTTTGTTCAATTTGTAGCCATTTGTGCACCCATGGGCATGCTGGTCTGAAAATGAGGTGTATTCAGGCGCATTGTTGGCGCGTTGCTATTTTGAGGCAACTGAAAACGACTGCACCATTGACCAACAAAAACCTGGTCTAAAGTCAATAGCGCAGTATTTTTTGTGTTATTTAAAGGGCTTGTTAGTAATATGCGCCTACAGACAGGTGCACAACGCGCGTACACTCTGCTTATTACACACACAGGGACACACAGCAGCACACAAACATTTTTAAATATTAAAAATAAAAGGATTCCTCTCTGGAGAAGCGTTCAGTCTTTCTGCTTGCAAATTCCGCCGTGTAAATAGCGAATGGTGCAAGAGCAACTGGCTTTCAAAGGGAATGGGAGATGAGACTCTGATTGGTTTATTGCACGTTACGCCCAAAACACACCCATGACTCATTAAGAGACTAGTTACAACCCTTTTAGACCATCCGCCGGGCGTGCCGACCGTTTTTCCCGTCGTTAAACTAGCAAAAGTGGATTCTGACACGCCCTAAGTGCACCTGCGCTTCAGACCATGCGCTCAGATCGTTAAAATAGGGCCCATAATGTATATAATATCTTTCCCCAATTACATGGCTTGGGACACACAAACATTCACACCTACGGACAATTTAGCCCCTCTAATTCACCTATACCGCATGTATTTAGGATTGTGAGCACCCGGAGGAAACCCACGCACACACAGGGAGAGCATGCAAACTCCACACAGAAACCTCCTCCAGGGACCTTCTTGCTGTGAGGCGACAGTGCTACCCACTGAGCCACCGTGCAGCTAGATAAATAGATAGATTTGTTTGTAATATTTTAAACACATGCGCAATATGCGTAAATCATAAATTTGTTCATTGCTCATGCCAGTTATTCAATTTATGCATTTATGAGTTAGATTATCCTGAAAATTACATGAATTCTGATTTGACTATTTAAACTGGTCACAAAAAAACAAAACAGATTTATTGCCACATATGAAAGTGTCACATACACAAAACTAGGTATGTTTACATGGAATGTAAATTAATTCAAACGGAATTAATCGGATCCGATTTCAGATTCTGGAATCTGGACGTTCTGTATATTTAAACCCTAAACGTTGCAATATGATATTTATGTCAGAAGAGTTTCTTTAGCAAATATTCAGTCTCACCCACTGACCAGATCGTAAAATGTACGTAAACATACACATCATGGCACTGCACATGTGTCTAAGATATTTTTGAATCCGAGTAAATGAGTAAGTAAGTAGTAAGTAAAGTAATGCTTTATTTATATAGCACCTTTTAAAAACAGTGTTTCAAAGTGCTTTACAGAAGAGCAATACATGTGTACAAAATAAAATAAATAAATTAAGGAAAGGCCTCTTAGAGCTCTTCAGTAACGCAGCAAAAACACTATTGGAGTAAAGTCTAGTTGTAACAAATGCACAAAAAAGTTTGTCAGACAGACAAAAGTTTCTCATTGTCAGACAGAGAGAAAATATCACATTCTCAGATGTTTCTGAGGTGATAATATGCTGTTTTAGTAACACTGCTAATATGTTTTTTTTTTGTTTTTTTTTAAACTAAGGTCACTGCTGTCAAACATGACTCCTAAGTCCTGATTAGTGGATTTTAGATATGGAGCAATAGCTAGATGTTCTCTGTGCGTAATTACAGATAACAAGTACCTCTGTCTTATCTTTGTTTAGCTGTAGAAAGTTCTGTGACATCCATAATGCTATGCTCTCTATGCAGTCCAGCAGGGTGGAAAATTAATTGTGGACATCTGGTGCAAGTGAAAGATAGAGTTGCTGCCATCTGCATACTGGTGAACAGAAATATTTGACTGATTATTTACACCAGCTAAAAGAAGCATGTATAGGTTAAATAATAGAGGACCCAAAATAGAGCCTTGAGGAACACCACAAGATATGACGTAACGCCCGGAAAATAGGGGTTCCCAGTGCAACATAGTATTCCCTGCTGCTTAAGTAGGATCTGAACCAGTCTAAGGACGTTTTCACACCTATAGATCGTTGGTTTTGTTCCGAAACAGGGACTTAATTTGTTACAATATTGCATTTTCTTCTTGGTAGGGTTCGCTTTCACAAGGCAACTTTTCAAAGCGTACCAAAATGTATTTATGCAAGTCACGTGAGTACAACTGTCCTCTTATTGGTCAGAGTTTCCTCTGCGTCATTCATCAAGATGATTGACAAGTTTGCTCCATGAGCTTATTGTGGCTTTATTTGTAACTGTCAAAACACACGCAATCACTATACGAATGTAGCCGTCATTCCCGCGGTTAAATTATATACTACATTCGTATTAATACTGCAGCAAATTCAAACGCTCTCTCAGATCTCCCAGCACTGTCTAGAGGTTAACTGTGTCAAGACACGCAAACACTAGTATATGAATGTTATAATGCAGCTAGAGCAGGAATCAAGGCTTCATCGGGACAACATTCTCACACGGAGAAGCACAATTACACAACATTAGATGAAGAGGTGCTCTTTTGGTTTTCAGCTGTGATAACTAATGTGCTCACTCACAGGATCAGACACGACTGCTATTTATATAGCACATTTCCCGTTATGAATTATAATACCATTTGGTCCGTTGGTCCGTTGGGTCAGATTGCTTTCACACCTCAAGAGAACCGCCCCAGAGTTCGCTTCCTAAACGAACCGAACCAAGGGGGAAATCGCACCAGGTTCCGAAACAAACGCTCAGTTGTGAAAGCACCCTAAGACAGGACCTGATAGACCCGACCCAGTTCTGCAGTCAGTTGAGTAGAATCTCATGATCAACGGTGTCAAAAGCAGCACTCAGATCTAAAAGGATAGCCAAATAACCCTAATAGTCCCAAATAACTTGCAGATAATTTAAAGCCTTAATCAAGGCTGTTTCTGTGCTGTGGTTTGCCTGGAAGTTCACTGCTGTTGAGATAGTTGTTGAGCTGTAAGGACACTATTTTTCAATTATTTTACGAGTAAATGGAAGATTAGAGATTGGTCTGTAGTTACTGAGCACAGTAAGTGGGTAATGGGTCGAGGGAGCAGCTAGAGGAATTCATATGTGATATGACCTGTTTAAGTATATTGAGGCTGACAGCTGATTCAAGCATTTACAAGCTTAATTTTTTTCCTGTTGAAATTTCAGGAAGATTGATTGAGGCATTTACATGAAGTCTTTTCAGTCCAATTGAGCCATCAATCCAATTCCTATGATTTCTGCAAACAAACTGTCCTCTAAGAAAACCTGTGTCACATACGAGGAAAAGGGAAAAAATGTGATTTGGGCCACATTCAGCTGCAGAGTGTGTTAACGTATCCTTTGTAAAGGATACGTTATACATTCAATTCATTAGCAAAAGCATTAATTGTGCTTATCTTACCATGGTGGGATAGAAGATGACAAAAATGGCTGATCCCACGAGTGCAGTTGGTCCTAAGAAATAGGTGGTGTATGACAGACCCAGAATTCCAACAAGAGGCCCTCCGGCCAGCAGACAGCCCACTGAGACCGCCTCATACAGACGCTGTCCATCACTGGAGCAAATGTTTACCAGCTGAAAGAGTAACAGTATGAGTCATTCAAAGCTAAAACTATAATATAGCACTCAGACCTCACAAACATAGAGGACCTGAACCCTCCCATGAACCCTCTCAGATTTTTACCTTTACATTCGAGTAAACAAGGCATGACCTGAGAAGCTGTTCTCGCACTATTAAAATTCTTAGTGGAGAAAAGTGTTTACAAAAGTGCTGTTCCTATTGAATAGTTTAGTATTTATTATGGGAGTATTAACACACAGCTCACCTCTCCCGTGCTGACGTCTTTAGTACTCCGAAGTCGGAGGATCTTTTGGAAGGCAAAAGTGAGTGCGGCTCCCCTGAGGCGTGCGGCCGTGCGGTAGTTGACAGCCCACATGAAAGCCAGAGACCAGGAGCGTGTCAGTTCAATGAGGAAAATCCCCCCGACCAAAGCCAGGCCGTACAGCAGCTTCACCTCTGAGCATTGAGAATACTCGAGCAGGGCTCGGATCAGCAGAGCCTGAGAATAACATGGCACAACAAGGATGCTGAGGGAGGAGACAGGTGTACAAAGACTTTTCAGAGTTTTTTTTTTTTTTTTTTTTTTACATAATCAAAATTACATGAAAAGGGTTTCAGAGGTAAGCTTTGAGGTTTTATGGTATCAGAACATCCTGTGAACATCCTCAATCACAAAAATGGAATTAATAAAAAATAAATAAAAAAATAAATTTGAAAATTATGATGGCTAGACAACTGGGTCAGAGCATTTCCAAAACTGCAGCTCTTGTGGGGTGTTCCTGGTCTGCAGTGGTCAGTATCTATCAAAAGTGGGCCAAGGAAGGAACAGTGGTGAACCGGCGACAGGGCTCATTGATGCATGTGGCGAGCGAAGGCTGGCCCGTGTGGTCCGATCAAACAGACGAGCGACTGTATCTCAAATTGCTCAAGAATTTAATGCCGGTTCTGATAGAAAGGTGTCAGAATACACAGTGCATCGCAGTTTGTTGTGTATGGGGCTGCATAGCCACAGACCAGTCAGGGTGCTCATGCAGTCAGGGTGCTCATGCAGTTTGTCCACCGCCGAAAAGCGCCAACAGTGGGTATGTGAGCATCAGAACTGGACCACAGAGCAATGGAAGAAGGTGGCCTGGTCTGATGAATCCCTTTTTCTTTTACATCACGTTGATGGCCGGGTGCGTGTGCGTCGCTTACCTGGGGAACACATGGCTCCAGGATGCACTATGGGAAGAAGGCAAGCCGGTGGAGGCAGTGTGATGCTTTGGGCAATGTTCTGCTGGGAAATCTTGGGTCCTGCCATCCATGTGGATGTTACTTTGACACGTACCACCTACCCAAGCATTGTTGCAGACCATGTACACCCTTTCATGGAAACGGTATTCCCTGGTGACTATGGCCGCAGCAAAAGGGGGGCCAACACAATATTAGGTCATAATGTTATGCCTGATCTGTATATATATATATATATATATATATATATATATAAAGAAATAACTAAATTGGAAGCTGAAAAAAAATGTTAATCATCCTCTAATCACTTTTCAAATAGTTTTTAGGCCTCTGACCAAATACGAAACCATTGGGGTGAGTTTGAGGTTAAAGTTTGTGGTCAGTGTGTGTGTGTGTCTGTTTTTAACATTGATAATAAGAAATGTTTCTTGAGCACCAAATCAGCATATTAGAATGATTTCTAAAGGATCATGTGACACTGAAAACTGGAGTAATGATTCAGCTTTACCATTACAGAAATAAATTACATTTTAAATTGTAATAATATTTCACACTATTACTGTTTTAACTGTATTTTTGATCAAATAAATGTAGCCTTGGTGCACATTCTTTCAAAAATATTGAAAAATCTTACCCCAAACTTTTGAATGGTAGTTTAGTAAGCCATGGATAACAATATTATTTGAGTATTTACTTAAAGCTGTGGGCAGGAGTGGTGAGGGAATATTTAATTTCTGACATGAAAAGAGCATTAAAATTTACTGCACATAAATGAGCATGCTGCAGAGACAATGGCTGACCCATGCAACGCTAAACAAATCAACGCAAGGAAATAAGTGTGCTATTTTGTAACATGTAATCCCTGATAATGCTATTAAGCGAGTGCTGTCAGGGGCATGTGCAGCCTTGTGTGGAGAAATAAAATTAACAGCTGCGCTCCCAACAGCGTCGCAGTAAGAAACTCCCAGCTACACCAAAATAATCCCCTCATAGTGAAACTAATAAGATCGAAAATGTGTTTTTTTTGTGGAGAATTTTTTAATCCTAACTCTAAATCACTCTTTGTTGAATAAAGATCTAAGCTCATTTGGCAACAGAAATAAAGCAGCAGGCAGTAACTTAAATAATATGAATAACATGCCCCCTGGACCATGGAATATCCAGGCATACGTCACAATCCTCTGGATTAATACTAGTTTAAACTAAGAGAAGGTATGAAAAACCTCTGCTTTCCATTATAAATTTAATTTTGAGTCAGCATGAGCTGCAAATATAATCTCTCAAATTTATCCCTTGAATATAAAACTGGTCATAATTGTGTGCAGATATGTTTTCTGTGTGAAGCAGGAAAGTCCTGAACCACCAGTGTTCATCCATAAAAACTTCCTGTCATTATTTTCTCACCCACATGTCATTACAAACATGTATGACTTGATTTCTTCAATGGAACACACACACACACACACACACACACACTAAAAAATCTTCACATATATTTTGTTTTCATTCATCAAGAATTCATAATGATCGCTGGCTGTCAAGCTCCAAATAGGAAATGAGTCACACAAAGACATTACAACAGAAGACATGGGATATATCGCACAAGTCATAATGACTACTTATATAATGCTTTTTGTCCTTTTGGATCTTGTAGGCCTGTGATCACTATGAATTATGGTACTGAAAAAGTCAAGATTCTAAGCCATCGATTGGCCATCGGGCAATGTCGGGGAATTTTTGCGTGTTGGATGGCTTAGTTTTTCGGTGTGTTTCGCACCGTTGGCTCTAGAGTAGTCGGATGCAGACTACTCATGTTGAATCAGTATTGGAGAACTCTGATTGGCTGTTCAGCTTAGCGAACGAGTCAGTGCACGAGAATAAACGCGAAAGTGATGCAAGCGAGCAAGAAGTCAAGACAGTACAAGGCAGAAGGTTGTTATAATTTTTTATATATTTTCATAATAACATGATCCGACTGGAATGAAGAAAGTGATCAGCGTGATTGATATTCAAAATGGTAAGCAAGTGCTGCTTTGTTTATAATTTATGTATATCTACAGTCCTAGTTTCGATGTTTGAATGATGACAGTCACCTTTAGTCCTTTTGGTGTGTTCAAGCGCAGCTTTTTGGCCGAGACGCAACAACACAGTCAGCTTTTGTCGCCGCTAGTTCTTTGACATCGGCTTGGTGTGTCAAGACAAACAGTTAAGGTTAGGATAGGGGAACAGGTCAAAGGTCAGCATGCAAGGTAAACCCCAACCCCAACCCTGGGGCTAGTGGCATAAACCGTGAAGACTTAGTCATCAATTAAGTTATTAGTCATCAATTTTATTTCTAAGACTGTTCATAACAGTTCATTTTAACTCAGTTACATAAAAACGTAGATTGGTCAAACTAGATACAGAAAAGACTGGTTGCCCCTTGGCTAATACTGGGGCTAGTTGCATAAACCAAAAAAAAGTTTTTTTTCTTTAAGACTGTTCATAACTTTTTAAAATCAGTTACATAAAAATGCAGATTGGACTAATTTGATACCGAAAAGTAAGACTGAATGCTCCTTGACTAAATGGTAGTCTAGGGTCATACAAGAACTTAAAGGGTTAGTTCACCCAAAAATGAAAATTCTGTCATCATTTACTCACCCTCATGTTGTTCCAAACCTGTAAGACTTTCGTTCATCTTCTGAACACAAATGAAGATCTTTTTGATGAAATCTGAGAGCTCTCTGTCCCTCCACTGACAGCTACACAACTGACACTTTGAAGCTTCAAAAAGTTCATAAAGAGATTGTAAAACTTATCCATATGAAAAGAGCTTCATTTGTGTTCCGAAGATGAGCTTAGGGGTTTGTAACAACATGAGGGTGAGTAAATGATGATAGAATTTTCATTTTTGGGTGAACTATCCCTTTAAGTCACTGTCTTAACATAAAGGCTATGTTTATGCAACCGGCCCCAGGCCATACTAATTCTTATCATAATAGCTGTTTATATGCAACTGGCCCCAGCAGGTCAGTTTTGTCAGAAGGAAAACGAGGAAAACTCACAGGTCCAACAAATCCAGCCACCATAGTGATGAGCAGGGAGAAGATGGCCACCAGCATACGGGTCTGACAGAATCTCCAGAACACCCGGGACAGAGACGCCCCATCCTTCCCCCGCCGCTTGAGCTCCTCGTGCCACAGCCACTCCAGTCTGAATGATGCATTAAATCATGCAAAGACACTGTGTTTTAAACTACATGACAAGTGAGTGGACTATTTATTGAATCCTCTAAATGCATGTTATTTTGTTATTTATGCATGTGATATTATTGTGTACAATTCATCCATGCATGTTTTTATAATAGTTTTTTAATGTCTTGACTTAATCAGAATGTCATTATTGGATCTTCCATTGAAAGGGACAGACTTCATAGAACCAAGTACACAGCCAACATTTGTTTATTTTCTTTTAAGTCACAATACAGAAGAAAAGATCGGTCTCTACTTCCTTTTTATAACGACTTAAAGAAATTAAACTGTATAAATTGTTAGATGAAATCAAAATGAAACATCCAATATTAAAGTTACATCTGTCACTAATAAAAATTCCCAAATGTCACTTTATTAGATAGCTCTCTGCAATGCTCAATTCTGCTAAATTTTTGTCCTTGGCAACCAGTTTCATACACAGCTGTACTACTTTTATGTCTTTTGTATATCTTACTTAATAAAATATATTTCACCTCATATTTCATTTATAAACCTCTTCAGAATGATACAAGATCCCTCTGATCCTTGTTGGGTCCTGATCACCCTGTTTTTTGGGGATACTGCCAAAGATGACTGAATATTATCCCTTATCTCATATCTAAATTAATAAATGTGCAGTATTTAAATGTTAAACACTTTCTGTATTTTAAGCTCAAGGGTTAAACAACACCATCTATTTCTGGTCCTCAGGTAAACTGAGTAATAGAGCTAATTTTGGGCACACATTTAGAAGCCAAATCATCCACACATACATTATAAACCATAAATTATGTTCAATTTCTCCGAAATATTGCAATGTTGATATTGAAACATTCAAGCAAAGCCTCTTTTAAGGCATCAAAATCCCCCCTCAGAATGAACAATCAATCTGAAGGACCAAAGCTTTGAGCTTTCAGTTCCCATGCCTTAGACCTACAACTGCCTTTCAAGGACTGATATAAAAATTCCACTCACAACTTTTATCTCTCAAAAGGGTAAAACACTTGGTGAATTGTATCTTTTTTCTTTACATTTTCAACCGACTTGCAGGCCCCCAACCCCCTCTGTTTTGAAGATAACACTTTATGTAAGTGTTCCAGACCCCAGAAAAACAAAATCCACTCCTCTGCACACTTCACACAAACATGTACACATGCCATAAACACATCCTAGCTATCTCTGACATGAATGCAGTAACGGGAGAAACAGACCCTGAGGTCAAACACTGAAAACTGACACCGGTTGTTACAGAGTCGCTGAGGCATAGCTGTCAAGCCATTTGGACGGCAAATACATGAGCCTGTATTTAACATACGATCACTGATCGCAACAAAAGAAGGCACAGCATATGCTATCAAAGTCTGATCCAATTAATTCACCAAATGTGGGTTAATCACAGATCTGTGAAGCAAAAGGGCAATTACAGATTATAGGTGCTTTTCCATGTTCCCATGTCCTCGAGAAACCCTTTGAGCCTGTACGATTCTCAAGGAGCCAGCTTAGTCGCAAGGCACACAGAGTGCCGATCACACGTGTTAATGACATAACCGTTCTGCAGGAAAGGTGCAGACTAACTCTCTCTCTCTGATGTCTAATCCTTACTATGAATAACACCCACCTGCCATAACTCTCTGGGCTGTGTGAGCGTGGGAGGTGAGCATCCATCATTCCCCACCGTGACTCGAGGGATTCCCACACCCAACCTCTTGTTATCAAGGCATCAACTGTGTGAGACCTTGGCTCAGTAGGTGTTTTCTAATAGTTCTGTTTGTTCACATTTCAGCATTGGGAAACGAGCGCGAGACATGCCTAACTTGGGCTTGGCTCCAAGGTACTTGCATTTAGACAAACACAACCTGACAGTAAATGGAGACCTCGCTGAACCTTTGAAAACGGATCAGGCAGTTTCCACCATGCAGCAGCTCACCTTTGGCAGTTTGTTTCCGAGGCCTCGTGGCAAGACAGACCCCACACGTCTTCTATTTTGAGACAGGACGCTTTGTGGACCCTCCATGCCAGAGGGGACAGCCATTGCAGAGTCATGAAGGAGAAAAATCCTGCATTGTCCACAGGGTGCTGATGTCTGGGGGTGAAAAAGGAACAGTTTGGCTCGTATCAGTCATCTAGGCGCTATGTGCTATGTCTGAGAACGGTGTGACCTTGAACGCAAGAGGAAGACTGAGAAAATCTTTACTCGCTGTGGCCAAATAGAAGATGAATCACACGCTTGTGTTTGAACAGCAGTTTGCACGTCCCTCTCAGAACTCTTACGGAGCAGTGAAAAAGTTCAGTGGCTCTTTATCAGTCAGCATGTAAAAAATTGAGCCGTCTGTGAGAAAAGGATAAGAGCGTTCTTATCAAGAGCTCATTGACTGGCACTTGAGTTCAAATGGCAACATAGCAAACTTACCCTAAAGCCTGTTTTGCAACTCACACAAAAGTGTTTCAGTGTGTATATTTATTTTGGCTCCATATCAACAGGTTACAGTTTTCATACTTTCCACGTAGGTAAAAGTTTGTCACACTGAATTAAGCAGAAAATATGTTGAAAATACTCTATAAACCTATTTGGTCCCACTTTATATTAGGTGTCTTTAACTACTATGTACTTACATAGAAAAATAGGAATAATAATTTGTATGTAAAATGTACTTACTGTGTTCATGTTTTATTGCAAAACACTTTTGTTGCTTTTGAGATAGGATACGGGTAAGGTTAGGGACAGGTTTAGTGTTATGGGTAGGTTTAAAGAGATAGTTCACCCAAAAAAATTAATTGCTCACCCTCATGTTGTTCCAAACATGCAAGACTTCATTAATTTTCGGAACACAAATAAAAATCTTTTTGATGAAATCTGAGAACTTTCTGTCCCTCCATTGACAGCTACGCAACTACCACTTTGATACTTCAAAAAGTTCATAAAGAGATACGAGATAAAGAGAAACTAATCCATATGAATTGAGCAGTTTAGTCCAAATTTTCTGAAGAGAATCGATTGCTTTATATGATATACAGATTGAATTTAGGCCTTTATTGACATATAAACATTCATTCACTCACACATCAGTTCAAGTGGAAGCTCAAGCATGTTCGCTTGACGCGCAAGAACCAATGAGGTTCATTCTTGTGTTACGCAGCACGTTTGAGCTTCAGCAAGAACCAATGAGGTTCATTCTCGTGTTACGCAGCACATTTGAGCTTCAGCAAGAACCAATGAGGTTCATTCTCGTGTTACGCAGCACGTTTGAACTTCAGCAAGAACCAATGAGGTTCATTCTCGTGTTACGCAGCACATCTGAGCTTCAGCAAGAACCAATGAGGTTCATTCTCGTGTTGCGCAGCATGTGTGAGCTTCAGCAAGAACCAATGAGGTTCATTCTTGTGTTACGCAGCACGTTTGAGCTTCAGCAAGAACCAATGAGGTTCATTCTCCTGTTACACAGCACGTTTGAGCTTCAGCAAGAACTAATGAGATTCATTGCCGTGTTACGCATCACGTTTGAGCTTCCACAAGAACCAATGAGGTTTGTTCTTGTGTGTTACGCATAAAATTTGAGCTTCAGCAAGAACCAATGAGGTTCATTCTCGTGTTACGCAGCATGTTTGAGCTTCAGCAAGAACCAATGAGGTTCATTCTCGTGTGTTACACAGCACGTTTGAGCTTCAGCAAGAACCAATGAGGTTCATTCTCGTGTTACGCAGCACGTTTGAGCTTCAGCAAGAACCAATGAGGTTCATTCTTGTGTTACGCAGAACGTTTGAGCTTCACCAAGAACCAATGAGGTTTGTTCTCGCGCGTCAAGCAGGTTCCGTTGAGCTTCTGTTTGTGTTCGCTGATCAATGTTTATATGTGAATAAAAGCCTAAATTCAATCTGTTCATCATATAAAGCAACCTCTCTAGTCTCTTCAGAAAATTTGGACTAAACCGCTCAATTCATATGGATTAGTGTTACGATCTCTTTTTAAGCTCAACTTTTTGAAGCGTCAAAGTTTCAGTTGCGTAGCTGTCAATGGAGGGAAAAACATCTCTCAGATTTCATCAAAAAGATCTTCATTTGTGTTCAGAAGCTGACTGAAAGTCTTATGGGTTTGGAACGACATGAGGGTGAGTAAATGATGACAACATTTTCATTTTTGGGTGAACTTTGGGTGGGTTAAGGGGTAGAAGAAAGGTCAACAGTGTAATTATAGATGTAATTACAGAAATTAATTACAGATGTAATTACATGCAGGTTTTTTTAAATAGAAGTACAGTGTAAAACATACAGTATGTACACAATAAGTGCATTGTATCAAATGTTTAATTTAAATGTTAGTACATAGTAGTTAAAGACACTTAATATAAAGTGGGTCCACCTATTTAAACAACAAAAGCTTTTACAATACAGGCTTTTATGAAGCAAAATACTGGAGTGAACTACTATATTAAACTACTATATCAAAAAGCACGTCTGTCGGTTTTGATGCAGGTTAAACATGTTGTGACATGCACACAAATGATAAAAGCAGCTCATAGCTTCATTTTGGGGTTTGGGTTCAGTGTTCAGTGAACTACTATTTGGATGTAAATGTGGTGCACCTGTTCATGTAAATTAGACTTCTCAAAGATCAAATATGGCAGTTATTAAGAAAATAAGTAGTAACCCCGCTGTGTGAAAGTACAACATGAGTCTCCTGTTGTAGTTTGCTCCGACTGCTTGTGCATGTGAAACATACACAGATTTTGTCCATAAACATAAAAATATCTATTTAAATAATGTCAAATGTGAACATTGTGACTGTCCTCATGAAGTGAGAAATACAAAATAAGTATCAAAATAAACAGTGTAGACAGAAATACTAATTAAATATATTGGCATTATCTAATTGCAATCTTATTGCAATTAGACTGCAATTATATTGCAGTTCATATAGAGCAGTTCATTGACTGCTCATGAACTTACATGTTACGTAAATGTTAAAAAAAGCTATATGTTTTATACAGCTAGCCTATAAAAAAAAAAAACTCACTGTCACCAATTAAAAAATGTCGAATGACTCCCCAAAAAAACATGTTTGTATAGTCACTTGTAGGGCTGCACGATTAATCGAAATCGAACCGCAATCGTGATTTGGCTTATGTGCGATTATGAAAGCGTAAAGGCTGCGATTTTAATGAATTAAATATATGCCCAGCGTGTCAGTGAAGAGCGGCTCTGTGATCAGTAAACGCTGCTCCGTCTGAAAGCACTAAGAGTTTGAGTCGCTTATAACGTGTGTTTGAAAAAACAAAAAAAAGACAACGGTTAATAACGTTTTAACTCACTTCATATCGTCAATCGAGTGTTTGATATTTCCTTTTTGTGAGCTGATGTGGCTTCTTATCACAGAATGAGGCAAACGATGAATTATTTTATAGTATTCTATACAGTGATGAAGTCTATGTCGATTAGCACTACAATATACTTTATTATTATGAAAATACCCAAGAAGGTTTGAAGAACTCAGATACACCATATATTGTCTCAGTCGTGAGTTTATTGTCTTCATGTTTAATCTTCTTTTTATTCAGCTACACAGCGCTAGCTTCACATTAGGGATTTCCTGAAAATATCATTATATTACTTCTCTCTGAGGCATATGTGGCGTTTCTGCTCGAGGGCGTCCTCTGGCCTCCAGTATGAATGAAACATGAGTGTGTTTACTGCCCAGCAGTGCTCACTCCATCCTATTCTGGGTAAAAAATAGGAAAAATAATACTTCTCTAAATAAATATATATGACAATCCATATGTTTTTCTTCAGTGTACAGGAGTTTTTTCCCCACAGTGGATGTATAAGAGGCTCGTATTTCATAATAAAGACATAGACTCGGTCTTGATTTTGCATACCTCCTGACAAAAATTAGGAAATTTATATCACAGATTTTTATAATAATAATAATATAATATTTTATAATAAATCCTTAGACATTTCTAGTGATTTTTAGTCATAGGCTGCCTGCATGTTAACAGGTAACCCTGCAGTTTTTTTGTAAAATAAGTTTTCTGTAAAATATAAATATTATTATTATATTGTCATATTTATTCTTAAATACTCTATTTTTTTAATAATGAAAATTTTATTGTAATAGTAATATTTCTTATTTTGTTAAATATTATTATATATTATTAGCAATAATAAATCATAATAATTGTTAATAAATCAAATTGTTAATAAATCAAAATGTTTTATATATATATATATATATATATATATATATATATATATATATATATATACACACACACACACACACTTTTCATTTGTAAAAATAAATAAATCGCAATTTTAACCAGAATTATCGCAATTCGATATTTCCCCTAAATCGTGCAGCAAATACGTTTTATGTCTGCGTGTGGATGCAGCATATGGGAGTCTAACTGTTGGAAACAATGTGTCAAAGTAAATGAATCCCTTGCTCTGCAGCGTGGCATGCTGCACTCCAGCAAGAACTATTTTAAACAGCATTCGATAATTCTTCTATAATTATTATACATGCAGTGTTTATGAGCTCAAATTAATTGAGGGACTGCATGAAATATTTACACTTTTTTTCACACCGCAGGGCCATTTAAAAGAACAAGAGAAGGGGAAAAGTAAAATAAAAATGGTGATTATTTAATCTTAATATTTGAGCCCATTTGTTAACTACCCACATATTTATTTTATATGGTTATAACAACTATAACCAGGAGAACTTACTTGTGTGTGATCCGGAAGGGCTTCAGTATCTGTAAGCTATGACGATATCTGCCTCGTCTTTTTGTTTCAGTGCCCAATTCCAGATCATCATCGGGGTCTGGAAGAGTCTGGGGCGGGGACAGCGTCAAACCCTCCACCTGTCCTACGGCCTCCAAGGCATCTGGGAACATACCTACCTCTAGCAAACACAAACAGAAAAAACAGCACAATACTTTCAGACACTTGGGATAAGCTCCCATGCATGCCTCATGACTACCAGGAGAGGGTATGTCTAAATCTGCTGACTAATATCAGTGCGTCTAACTTTGGTTACGCGCCAACGTTATGGCCTTGGCTACAAATGTAAAGTGCTTATCTATTTAAAGACGCCTGTGGGAGGCCTCTAGGGCTTGTGTATACTGAGACGGAGGATATTCGAGCTCGCCGCGTGTGTGTTGACCCTGTCACTGATCCATCAGTGACTCTCTGTATCTGCTTGGTGTACGTCACCAGCGGCTGCCAGATAATGAAAGATAACCACATAGTTTCATTATTTACACTCCATACAAGTCTGTGATAGATAAAAATCACTAATGTAATAGTAGACTATGAATGTAAACAACTATAATAGGGACATTTTGAAATTTTAAAGGGATAGTTCACACGAAAATGAGCAACCAAACCTGTATGGTTTTAGTTCAGCGTTTTAAAGAATTGATCTGGCTATTTATGCAATTATAATGAACTTAGACTGAGGTTTTCAAGCTTCATAAAGCACAGCAAAATCATAAAAGTATCACAAAAAGTCTATGTGTTCTGTGCGCTAGGCTATATTCCAAGTCTTCAAAAACCATATGATTGTTATTTGTCTCTAGCTCTCCTTTTATGAGAGCATTTATGAGAGTACATGAGAGAACAAGCATTCTTTTGAGAATAAATCAATAAATCAGTTTGTCCAGTTTATCTATCATGCCTGTTGTAAAAAAAAAAAAAAAAAAATCTGTGCCATACTTTCCAAAGATAAGCTATTTATAGTGGCTTTGTATTTATGTCGTAATAGCTATAACAAATGTACTACTGCTAAGATTTTAAGAGAGTAGTACAACACAGAATTTCAAAAGACATACAATTAGCTGAGTAGGACATAAATATGCAAACAATTTTGGGGCCTAGACAAGGTATATAGTTCATGTTTATATATTCCCCTAGCTTCAGTTTCTGTCTACTATAAATATTTATGCATATGCACACAATTTGAGCGGAAAACATATTTGAAAAAAGAGCCAATCCTCTACTAACCACCATTTTGCTTGATCCAGTGCGACTAAACCTATAATAACTTAACATAAGTGTCTGCTAAATGACTTACAAATAAGGCTGAATAAAAAAATCAGTTTATGATCATCATTTCAAACGTTGATCTGAGCATCACACCTGTAGAACTGTGCGTTATCTGCCATCATTGGGGCACTTTATGGATTATTAGAACTAGCTTTACCTCTAATAAACATTACATGTAATTTAAATGATGAACATGAACATTGACTGTCCGCTAGTTAAAGTGTCTGTCGAGCAGAATCAACACAAAACTGTCTCTGAAAGTTTATAAAAACTTTTGGAGTGTGGAAAAAGGTCACTTACATCTCAAACAGAAAACACGTTGGGATTTTCACCCTCTTTCCTTTCAGCTTCAGGATGTTCCCACAGGTTATAAATGATTTATTTAGAAAGTCAACGCTCTCTGGGTCCCTTGCTGCACATGACACATCTTCTTCTCGTAAAATAACTTACACAGCACGTACACTGATCCGGTGTAAAAGTTTCACCGCGTTAAAAGGTGCGGTGGAGAGACAGCGCTCAACCCCGAGCGACGTTTTGAAACGTGCCACTTGCACAGCTGACGGAATTCCCTAAATGCATCCTACGTCACGCCCGAGCAGCCAATCGCGGATTTGCTTGGTCGTCGCTACGGTAACCAGACACGAAGGAGAAGGAAAGGGCACGTGGTGATCTTTACAACAGTCAGATTACCAGACTATTTATGGCCCGTCCGGTCATCTGAAGAGCATTGCTACATATGGAATAAGGGCAGAAGTCGAAGAATAAACACTTTTTAATGGTAGCTGAATGGTATGTTTATGAATGAAAGTGTCAGTCCGCGGTGTGAAGAAATGCTCCTTGTTCGCGTGCATTGGTGATCCTGAAAATGTTACATAATGATAAAACTTTAAGACTTTGTACAGACTTTCACTATTTCAACTTAAAAACAAACATTGAAACCGCACAGTATCTTTCCGTCTCAATTAGATTCGTTTCAAGGCTTTATTTTTCGTCATTGCGTATATAATAAAGTACATAAATTATTTTTATTACTGTATGGGCACTATAATGCAAAGTATTGACATGCAGGTGATTGTAAACTGACAGCAAGTTGTTGTGTTTTTTTTTGTTACAGCTTCATGCAGTAGCCTATACAAGTCCATACAGAAATAGACAAACACACTGGAGGTGTTGACAAATAAACATGAACTTTTAATATAACATCAAGATTTTAGGTTACAAAGTTCAGGTTTAATTGTTCAGGTTTAATAGAGGTTCAGGTCTGCTGTTTTAATCACCTTTTAGCTGTTTAGTTCAAAAAAGTACAAACATTCAATTTTCTTTCAATCAAAATATGAAGTCATAAAAACTGTAAGACAAGTTGAAGTTTTAGTTGAAGAATGTTAAATTAATCTCACGTACATATGAAGTCAAACATGTCAGTATTATGCAATTTTGTGCCTGCTGTGATTAAACAGCAATTCTGCATTCAGGGAATTCTGTGCTGTAGTGACCTCTGTTGGCATTTAACACACTATTTACATTAGCATTGCCTAAAGCAGTGCACTTTCCAATCCCACAGTACTGCACATAATGTATTTCTCTTTTATTTAACACGCTTGATTCAGATCAACTCGTTAGAAGAGAGCTCCATCATCAACTGGATGCATGTCCTGAAAATGTCCTTTGCATGTTTGCTTCCAGAATGGGATTTATTTTTTTCCCAGGGTTGATGACTATTCGGGAAACCTGAAAATCCTGGATGGGTGGCAAGTAAAATGAGTGACACAATTACAATAATTAATATATAAAAAAAAAAAATAAATAAAAAAAAGTTGCCTGCTACACCAAGGACGATAATTATAATGATAACAATAAAGATATAGTTCTCAGGGATGCAGCAGCGTTGTTAAACCATACCTCGGTTCTTTAGTGACCCGGGACGTCATTCACTACCCTCCTCCTCATTCATTTTTTAAAGTTAGACATCAGCCTTCTTAGTATGATGAAGTTACATTTCACTCATAGTTACCGCAGGCAGAAAATAAAAGAATAGGAAGAATCATCAGCAAAACTTGAAATGGCTCAACGATTTACTGCAGAGCAAGTACTGAACGCAATCATCACTGTCACTTGATGGTGGATCTGGTGAAGAAGCTGTCAACGATCAAAAATTTGATTTTGAAGATGTTGAAAATTATAGTTTTGAGAATATGTTTGAGATGGCGAATATGAGACAAATACTGAATGTACTGGGAAATGAGCTCTGACGAGGACAGTGATGATGGTATAAAACATCTGCTCAAACTGAACCCTTCCAAGCTCCAAAAGGTAACAAAATATGCTTTATTTTACTCTTTATCTATCTTCTTTTTACTCTAATATCAGGAGAGTTTTATATTATTGCGACAATTAGAGATCCATCCATGTTAGATACAGATCCGGGTCGCCAAAGACCCAAATATGTAATAATGATTGGCGAAACATACCTCACTCCTGTGATCTCAAGAGACGTTATAGCAACTAACACTAGAGGTTGCAGCCTTTAGCCTCCATGTTAGAGCGTCCGACTCTCATGCAGGTGGACCAGGGTTTGAGTCCCGCTTGGAGCGGGTGGTTCGAACAGGAGGGGTTACATTGGTGCCGTGACCCGGATGGGAGTGAGGTTTAGGGGGGTCCGTGTAACGGAGGCCAGCTAGAGGTTGCAGCCTTTAGCCTTCTTTTTAGAGCGCCCGGCTCTCATGCCGGCGGACCTGGGTTCTAAATCTAAATGAAGCATCAGATGAGGCGAAAGACCCAGCCAGGTCGCACACTAAACAAGCTGACACACAAAAATCCACATTTGTATACTATGCATACTACTTCCGTAAAGTCAACTTCCCTATATAATATGCATTATATGCATACACATTGTATATTCATTGATTCTGCTGTCAGCTTTGTTGCACTATATATTGTTTATGTATATTTTTGTGTACATTGTATATGTGTGTGTATAATTATTGTATATTGTTTCTTGTATATCATATTACCAAGTGGTTTTTTTTTTGTATAAGTGCAATGTCTGGACCACGCACCTAAGCTTTTCATACATCATTTACCTATAAATGCTGTAGTGACGACAAAGTGAGTTGTGAGTTGAGTTGTGAGTTGAATTGAGTTGAGAGCTGAGTTGTGAGTTGAGTTGTGAGTTGAGTTGAGTTGAGAGTTGAGTTGGGAGTTAAGAGCTGAGTTGAGAGTTGAGTTGAGAGTTGTGAGATGAGTTGAGTTGAGAGTTGTGTTGTGAGTTGAGAGTTGTGAGTTGAGAGTTGAGTTGTGAGTTGAGTGTTGAGTTGTGGGTTGAGTTGTGAGTTTGTGAGTTGAGAGTTGAGTTGTGAGTTGAATTGTTGAGTGTTGAGTTGAGAGTTGTGAGAGTTGAGTTGTGAGTTGTGAGTTTGTGAGAGTTGAGTTGTGAGTTGAGTTGTGAGTTGAGTTGTGAGTTGAGTTGTGAGTTGAATTGTTGAGTGTTGAGTTGTGAGTTGAGTTGTGAGTTGAGTTGTGAGTTGAGTTGTGAGTTGAGTTGTGAGTTGAGTTGTGAGTTGTGAGTTGAGAGTTGAGTTGTGAGTTGAGAGTTGTGGGTTGAGTTGTGGGTTTGTGAGTTGAGAGTTGAGTTGTGAGTTGTGAGTTGAATTGTTGAATTGTGAGTTGAATTGTTGAATGTTGAATGTTGAATGTTGAATGTTGAATGTTGAGAGTTGAGTTGAGTTGTGAGTTGAGTTGAGTTGAGTTGAGAGTTGTGAGTTGAGAGTTGAGTTGAGAGTTGTGGGTTGAGTTGTGGGTTTGTGAGTTGAGAGTTGAGTTGTGAGTTGAATTGTTGAATGTTGAGAGTTGAGTTGAGTTGAGTTGTGAGTTGAGTTGAGTTGAGTTGAGAGTTGAGTTGAGTTGTGAGTTGAGTTGTGAGTTGAGTTGAGTTGAGTAGTGAGTTGAGTTGTGAGTTGATAGTTGAGTTGAGAGTTGAGTTGTGACTTCAGTTGTGACTTCAGTTGTGAGTTGAGAGTTGAGCTGTGAGTTGAGTTGAGAGTTGAGTTGAGTAATGAGTTGAGAGTTGAGTTGAGAGTTGAGAGTTGAGAGTTGTGAGTTGAGAGTTGAGAGTTGTGAGTTGAGTTGTGAGTTGAGTTGAGAGTTGTGAGTTGAGAGTTGAGTTGAGTTGAGAGTTGAGTAGTGAGTTGAGTTGTGAGTTGAGCTGTGAGTTGAGTTGTGAGTTGAGTTGAGAGTTGAGTTGTGATTTGAGTTGAGAGTTGAGTAGTGAGTTGTGAGTTGAGTTGAGTTGAGTTGTGAGTTGAGTTGTGAGTTGTGAGTTGAGAGTTGAGAGTTGAGTTGAGTTGTGAGTTGAGTTGAGAGTTGAGTTGTGAGTTGAGTTGTGAGTTGAGTTGAGAGTTGAGTTGAGAGTTGAGCTGAGTAGTGAGTTGAGTTGTGAGTTGAGTTGAGAGTTGAGTTGTGATTTGAGTTGAGAGTTGAGTAGTGAGTTGAGTTGTGAGTTGAGCTGTGAGTTGAGTTGAGAGTTGAGTTGTGATTTGAGTTGAGAGTTGAGTAGTGAGTTGAGTTGAGTTGAGTTGTGAGTTGAGTTGTGAGTTGAGAGTTGAGAGTTGAGTTGAGTTGAGTTGTGAGTTGAGTTGTGAGTTGAGTTGAGAGTTGAGTTGTGAGTTGAGTTGTGAGTTGAGTTGAGAGTTGAGTTGAGAGTTGAGTTGAGTTGTGAGTTGAGTTGTGAGTTGAGAGTTGAGTTGAGAGTTGAGTTGTGATTTGAGTTGAGAGTTGAGTAGTGAGTTGTGAGTTGAGAGTTGAGAGTTGAGAGTTGAGTTGAGTTGAGTTGAGTTGAGTTGTGAGTTGAGTTGTGAGTTGAGTTGAGTTGTGAGTTGAGAGTTGAGTTGAGAGTTGAGTTGAGAGTTGAGTTGAGAGTTGAGTTGTGAGTTGAGAGTTGAGTAGTGAGTTGAGTTGAGAGTTGAGTAGTGATTTGAGAGTTGAGTTGTGAGTTGAGAGTTGAGTTGAGAGTTGAGTAGTGAGTTGAGTTGTGAGTTGAGAGTTGAGTTGAGAGTTGAGTAGTGAGTTGAGAGTTGAGTAGAGCTGTGAGTTGAGCTGTGAGTTGAGAGTTGAGTTGAGAGTTGAGTAGTGAGTTGAGTAGTGAGTTGAGTTGAGAGTTGAGTTGAGAGTTGAGTTGAGCTGTGAGTTGAGTTGAGAGTTGAGTTGAATTGTCTTTATTAATGTTTAAAATATATATTATTGGGCAAAGTTCCCCGTGTAAGTGTTCTTCAGGCTTCTGATTTGTTTGTGGTGTTTATCTGTAAAAAAATGTTTTACAAAAATACACAGTATAAAAATAAGTTTGATATGTAAATGTGGGTGTGTGTGTGTTGCTGTTGGGGGGGGGGGGGAGGGGGTAAACCATCCAAAATGGTAAACCCACCCCTTCTAAAAATCTTTCTAAAAATAAAAGAATAGCAGAGTCACACCACAACTAATGAAAACGACTAAATGTGGCGCTGCGCAGACCGATCAGTGTATGACATCAAAGTACTGTGAGAGCGATTAGAGACCACACTTTTCCCCAACTTTGTCGAGGTACATTGAATATTATTTCATAATATAAACAATAGGCCTACATGTCTACAGTTTTTTCTGCGTAACAGTATTGAAAAATTAGGTTAATGTTTTGTCATGAAAAAAAATGTCTTAATAAAAAAAGCATGTTATGTCATAAAAGGCATCAAAAAATATAATTTATTATTTCTTTTGATTGTGGTGTGAAATATGTCTTTGTGAGATTGAGCCTACTGCGTTGTCTTTATCACATATGGAGAGCTCTGTGCTTCTGCTTAAGATGAGTCAGGTATTTAAGAACAGTCACTCACCTTAATGTAGTTATGGAGCTTGTCCACTGCTGTCTGTCATTACATTACATTACATTACAGTCATACATTAACAGTCCAGAAATCACTTAGATGGTTTCACTTTCCTGAGCTGGGAAATCTGCTGAACGCCGACAATCAATGAAGTGGATCCAAAGCTCCCTATCAATTTCCATGAGGCTTTGTGATACATGCCAGCTATAGCATATACACTCTGCTGGACTACCTGGTTAGATACATGAATGGATGACTATATAAACAGACAAATAACCCTAATGATGCTGATAAAATGTGTTCAAAAATAAAACACCACCACTTCACATATAATGAAAGAATATGCCTCAAACTGCCTTTGTACAATGTATCAGGATCTCTAGCAGCAGCACATATTCATTTGGGTGCCAATAGTATAATTGTTCATATCACTATCTTTTCAGCTTCCTCAATGAGAGCCAGCAACAGAGAGATGTGCCACAGATGATGCACATCATAATGCGAGTCCATGAGCGTCGTCCTGTCTGACCTCTGGTCCATCCCATTGCCCCAGCAGTATGAGGTCAGAGAGAATAGAGGTCCAGCGCTATCCCACACTCCATAAGGTAGACTAAACCCTTTATCTGTCTATTCCCAGAACAGGCTGCCCTGGCCACAGCCGCTATCAACAGAGAGACTGCAATATGCCTCACAGAAACAAAATCCAGTCTCAGCTCTGTCTCAAAATAGATTTCTCTTTCTTGTCTTTCACCCCTTGTTTTACACGGAACTGAAAAGATTGTCTGGAAAACACAGAGTGGAACTCACACCGAAACGACACCAGGGCTGGACGATTCAACCTCGCGTTTCCAGTCAGCAGCAGAAGATAACAACAAAGATTTATATTTCTGTATAGGAAGTATTTTCTGTGTGAAGGCCAATCAGCTGAAAGGAAAGTTCTGGGTTCAGTATAACTTAAGCTCTACACACAATCTGTGGCATGCTATTGATATTCTACTGAAAACCAGACGTGTCCCTTAGTTTGTAAAAGTAATCAAAACATGTTTTTTTTTTTTTTTTTTAGTAATGCACTTTTACAATGGAAGTCTATAGCCACAAAAATGAAACATTATACTATAGCCACACATGAGGCTGTCTGATATAATCACTAACCTTAAATATTACTCAATGACATTTAAGAATTTATGGGATACACAAAAAAATAAATAATAAAAAAAAGTTCTAAGAAATGTATTATTTGTTTATTATGGTTTTGAAAAAAATGTATATACTATTTTCTAGAAAGGTCTTTACATGTATTTCTTTTAAGTATTTAAAATTATATATACTGTATGTATATGTATATTTAAATACTACATTATTTTACAATTAAGTATAATATATTAATATAATAAAATATATAATATTTAATATATAAAGTATTTATAATATATATATATATATATATATATATATATATACTGTATATGGTATTTATTTTTATTCATATATTATATATTTAATATATTTTTATATTAATATAATATATATATATATTATTTAATATATTAAGTATTTAAAATTATATATATATATAATAAATGTCATTAACTATGACATGAACTATCTTGAACTAACATCATAAAATCTCAAATTATCATACATTCTAATAAGACTGACTGACCACACGACTTTCATTTGAAAAGTTTTTAAAACATCAACATGCAGTTTTTTTTTCTAAGAAATAATACTAAAAGATTATTTAAAACTAAAGGTTTCCTTTTCAAGAATTTAATTCTTTTAATGAGGCTTGTTTTTCAGTATGACATCAGGACAGTTGCACCCTGACATTGACTTTATATGTGTTTTCAAGTCATTGTGCATGTCAATCAGCTTCACATTGCTGTTTTAAACTCATAAACTTCCACTGTAAGTGCGTTACTGCAAACACACTTTTTGTTAGACAAGTTTTTGCTATTTAACTGAGGAACGAGTCGACATTACTGTCACTCGATAGAGCTTAACTTGTTTTGAAGGCAAAAGACTCCTTTAAAGATTCAGACATTGAGTATCTGCAAACAGTTTGAGAAGCACAGCGATTGACTGGAGGTGAAGTTTATGGACTGAGGCGAGTAACCAGCCCTTCACATCAGCACTAATGGCCAGTCACTCAAGCGTAAAGTGGCCGCTCTTGAGCCGTCACAGACAATTTCGTCTTTGCATATTCTTAAGATCTTTACTGGGCAGTGCGGTCACAAATCAAAACTCATTAAGGGAAGGCCTTGCTAATTTAGATTTAATAAATGTGACTTAAGGGCAACACTGTCACACAAAGTTAACTAAGTCACCATGACTTCCCTCATTAAGCAAAGACGTTAAGACACGAATGGTTTCAAGGTTTCTGTCAATGTGACAGTGGGAATCTTGCTCTACATGCCACCGTTTTCATGGCTGGTAGAATAAACAAGACTGAACTTTTGTTTGCTCATAAATATGCAGCGCTACATGCTTTTTAAGACCTGCTGTTGTACCCTTTGTAATACTACTTGTGCATCTTTTTTTGACTGGGGAAACATGAGTGAAAGCGACATGAGAGATGTTAACCAATTAATAGAGTTTCTACTGGAATATGGTCTGTTTTACTTTTCTACATGCTGTTAGCAGGAGATGGCAAGCTTTTAATAAAACCCTGGTAGATTGTGTAAAACAAGCCCACTTTAGTTCATTATTTTGGGGATAGAGTTCTGACATCTTGCTTTGTTCAAAGACTTCATGAAACAGCCGATGACAAATAAGGTCTACTTAGAGGCACGCAGCTTGCTTTTCCCCAGTAAACACAAGGAAATAAATCTTTAGAACATGATATTTAGACAAAGCTGATGTTAAGTCTGAGGAAAAACAAGAGTCACTTTTGGGAGCATCGGTTTGAAAATGAAAACAACGCAGAAATTTGTTGAAAAGGGATTTTCATGTTTTAAAATAGAGTTCTGAATGCTCTCGATAATCTCTCGCACAGAGGTAATCTATTTCTTCAGTTGTTTCTGAAAGGTCGGAGGCGTAATGAAGATGAGTGTGACTGTAGTTCATTAATCAGGCAGTGTGTCGGCTCAAAGGTATCAGGACCACTGGCATTTCAAATCAAACACATCAGGACCTCAGATGAAATCATGTAAAAGGCCAAGAGGAAATGACATCATTGCAAACACTTGATCTTTAGTTCCAAGACAAACGATGTGTATTGTGAAGTGCAGGTAACCTCCACAATTACCTTAACTATTGAGAGTGTGATGTTACACCCGAACCAGTGGGGTTACCTGTCCTCTTTATATGTCACAGTGTTTATTATTTATGACAAAATAAAGTCAAAATGACTTATGAAAGTGGGGAAGTACCTATGAATTATTTACAGTCACATTCTATTACAGCGGACAGATATGTAATGCTCTCAAAAACGTTTGGATTGTAAATAAACAGATGATTATATTCTTGTTTTAAAGGACCCCACCTCCTTTTTTATTTAATTTTCCATTTATAATGTTACAAAAGATTTATATTTCAAATAAATGCTGTTTCTATTAATCAAAGAATCCTGAAAGAAAATGTATCTTGGTTATCATAAAAATATTAAGCAGCACAACTGTTTTCAACATTGATAATAATAAGCAGGGTTCCCACTCTTTTTCAGCAATCATTTTCCAGGACATTTTCAGTTTTACTACGACGGGAATAAAAGACAAGGATCATGCCAAATATTGCTCTCTAAGTCTTTAAAAGGCGTACAGTTTATTGCCATGATTTAACTATAAAAACAGTTTTTAATATGAGCTCTTAATCTTACATTATGACTATTGAAGCTTGTTTCCGCCACAGAATAAAAAGAAAAGTAAAGATAATTGCGACTTTCTATCTCGCTTATTCAGACTTTTTCCTCGCAATTGCGAGTTTACATAATTGTGATATAAACTCGCAATTCTGTCTTTTTTCCTCAGAATTGGACTCTATAACTTGCAATTGTGAGTTTATATCTCATAATTCTGAGAAAAGAAGTCATAATTGCAAGATATAAACTCGCAATTGTGAGAAAAAAGTCCATTTTGAGAAAGTCAA
Organism: Coreius guichenoti; assembly: GCA_039654105.1. NCBI lineage: Eukaryota > Metazoa > Chordata > Actinopteri > Cypriniformes > Gobionidae > Coreius > Coreius guichenoti. The sequence continues at coordinate 10,067,491 of CM077173.1, read as the reverse complement.
AATTGCGAGTTTATATACAGTAGCAATTCTGACTTTAAAACACGCAATTGCGAGTTTATATCTCGCAATTCTAATTTTTCATGTGTTTTCCAGGACTGGAAAATTTGTCATCAATTTTCCAGGTTTTCAAGGTTTTCCAGGACGAGTGGGAACCCTGAATAAGAAATATAAAAAATCAGCATATTGGAATGTTTTCTGAAGGATCATGTGACACTGAAGACTGGAGTAATGATGCTGAAAATTCAGCTTTGATCACAGGAATAAATTACATTTTAAAGGGGTCATGAATTGAGAAATCAACTTTCCCTTGAGCTTTTGATATGTAAAAGGTCATGGTAATATAAGAATATCCTGTAAATTTCAGAGCTGAAAACTTCCTTGTTAGTCAAAGAAAAGCTTTTATTGACAGCTGGCTCAGCAAACGCCTGATCTGGGAATGTGCCTCCCTGTGACGTCAGAGTGCGGTGAAACACCGCCTTAACCGAAGAAGACGAACGCCTGATTCTGTAGCCCTGCCCACCGATTTGTGCATGACATGTTATAGATAAATAACATAGGCCTACGTGGAGCTAAACCGGATCAAACTTACAAGCAATAAAGCTTATTGCATGTTTCAAACATGCCATAAGCTTCTTTCGGATTCCAAAATACATGGTTGAACTTTATTTTTAATGAAGTTCCAGCTCACGTGGGGAAGACATTGCATTTGTTCGCTTCATTTCACCGGATTCGTTTGTAAACAAGAGACTGGATTTGCAGACAGGATGAGATTAAAAAACAATGCTGTGGCTTCTGGATCTGACAGAAATGATGCAACACAATTATGTGAGTAAAAAATGTTTTTTATATGTGACAGTATTGCATTGTTACGTTGTATGGGCCACTATCTTAAATAGTGAAATACACGTGCGCGCGCGTGTGTGTTATGCACGGTTCGCGGTTATATCCACCGATCACTGCCGCCAAGTAATAAAAAATAACATTCCAATGAATTGCGGGTGGATGAGAGATAAATCATTGTGTTTGTTTGATAAAGACGTTTTGCGAGCCCTGTGGGCGAATCATTCCGGTTGCCGTTTCTCCACATTGGAAGTTTTCATAACAATTCCTCACGTGTACTCACGGGGGAGCTGAAGCTCATTATAATATACAAAACTTATCCAATCATAGCAATGGGTGTTTACTTCCAATTCTTCAGTGCGGCACGCCCATAAAAACCGAGCGTTCCAGGAGAGAGGCTCAAAACCAGGGTAGAAAATAGCCTATTACTTATTCATTATTATGTTTTTGAATGTAAGTTGACCTCAGAAGTTCAGTTGACCTCAGTTCAAGCTGACCTCAGACAACAGTATAAATTTTTTTTAAAAAGCCAGTTCATGACCCCTTTAAAATATATTCAAATAGAAAACAATTATTTAGAATTGTAATAATTTTTACTGTTTTTACTGTATTTTTGTATCAAGTAAATGCAGTCTTGGTGAGTATAAGAGACTTATTTTTTAAAAACATTAAAAAATGCACTAATCTCAAACATTTGAACTGTAGTAAGTATATACATATTTTTTTTACAGTATATTAAGACAATGTGAAGGTGTCAAACATTTAAAATAAACACCACATTTTATTTGTCCAGTTATATAACACAGTTCAAACTAATCAGTGGTCCTTTACTGAAAGGTTGGCATTGCTTGAGGTCTGCTTCAACTGTGCTCTTCATATGGCCACACAAATGACTGTAATCTGCTCTCCAAAAGCCATTTCACTGCTTTCTGTCCAGAAGGGGGCGCTCATGAACCACTCTACTCCGTGTATTGGCTCTGATCTTTTATCCATAAGCATTATTATGGAAGTGGTGACCCTCTGTAACCTCCACGGGTTACTCCTTAAACAGATGGACACTTTCTGTCATAGGCTCTGACTGCTGTGGAGTAATGAGGACCTTTCACTTGTGAGGGACGACGGGAACATTTGCCTCTCCTTATGAGCCAATCACCTCCCTCTCATCTGATTGCTCAAGGGAGTCGCTCTTTGTAATTGCCTGGATTCACTTTGACTGGAGGAAGTCAGGTAAGAGTGAACAAATTAACTAAAGCATCAAGATACGGGCCCCTAAAAAGAGATCCACAGAAGCTGGATCACTCCATATCCAATTACTTCCAAGGATGTGAGGAGCACGGCATTCAGGGGATTATGGGTTATATGAGCCAGACTCTTGGGTTTGTGCAGTTTGACATCGCTGCCCTTTGGATTCAGAGCTGCTTCGCTCTTTAGGAGAGCTCAAAAACAAGGCCAGGTGCTGAAGGACACTCCAGTTTCAATAGGAAGAATATAATCGAGAAGTGAACCGTGTGAATTCCGCCTCAATCCATGGAGAACTGAATATACGACTCTCTGTGGTGCTGCATAAAGAAGACAACAGAATGAGAAACATCTCCAGGGCACCACAGAGAGTCTAATTAGTCTGTGTAGGGTTTTGTGTGATGTTCAGAATATCTCCAAAAATCTCAAAAATGGAGGATTCCAGTCGGAGTAAATAAAGTCGACCGGGGAACAAAAGTACATAAAGATGACAACAACACCAAATAATGGTATTCCAGAGAATATCTGTGCTTGTCGATGTGAAAACCACAGCCATTTGTCAAATGTAGGCTGAATGACAGTGATGGAGTCTGCATAAAGCCAGTGAATTGATGCACACAACCAGCTGCACACAGCTCTCCGGCTAAGTGCTCTGATGGAACGGCTGGGGCTTCCCAAAAATAGAGGAACGAGGAAAACAGGATGCGTACACTCGCCCCTCAACCTTTCAGTGCCCCTGCATCTGTACACGTGTTGTTTGCCTCATCCAAGTTCAAAAACATCTAAGCCAGTAAAAGCTGGATGAGAGTGACCTGACAAAGACCTTCTGAAGAGGGACTCGAGTTTTGATTTTAATGGAACTGATGTGTGCATTTAAAGGGATATGCTGGGTTAAGCTCGACTGACAGTATTTGTGGCATAATGTTGATTACCATAAATAAATAAATAAAAATACATAAATAAATACCTGTATATACCCTATACCGATCAGGCATAACATTATGACTAATTTTGTTAGTGTTGGTCCCCCTTTTGCTGCCAAAACAGCCCTGACCCGTCGTGGCATGGACTCCACAAGACCCCTGAAGGTGTGCTGTGGTATCTGGCACCAAGATGTTAGCAGCAGATCCTTTAAGTCCTGTAAGTTGCGAGGTGGGGCCTCCATGGATCGGACTTGTTTGTTCAGCACATCCCACAGATGCTCGATTGGATTGAGATCTGGGGAATTTGGAGGCCAAGTCAACACCTCAAACTCGTTGTTGTGCTCCTCAAACCATTCCTGAACAATTTTTGTTTTGTGGCAGGGCTCATTATCCTGCTGAAAGAGGCCACAGCCACCAGGGAATACCGTTTCCATGAAAGGGTGTACATGGTCCGCAACAATGCTTGGGTAGGTGGTACGTGTCAAAGTAACATCCACATGGATGGCAGGACCCAAGGTTTCCCAGCAGAACATTGCCCAAAGCATCACACTGCCTCCGCTGGCTTGCCTTCTTCCCATAGTGCATCCTGGAGCCATGTGTTCCCCAGGTAAGCGACACACACGCACCCGGCCATCCACGTGATGTAAAAGAAAACGTGATTCATCAGACCAGGCCACCTTCTTCCACTGCTCCGTGGTCCAGTTCTGATGCTCACGTGCCCACTGTTGGTGCTTTCGGTGGTGGACAGGGGTCAGCATGGGCACCCTGACTGGTCTGCGGCTATGCAGCCCCATATGCAACAAACTGCGATGCACTGTGTATTCTGACACCTTTCTATCAGAACCAGCATTAACTTCTTGAGCATTGTGCATCAATGAGCCTTGGCCACCCATGACCCTGTCGCCGGTTCACCACTGTTCCTTCCTTGGACCACTTTTGATAGATACTGACCACTGCAGACCGGGAACACCCCACAAGAGCTGCAGTTTTGGAGATGCTCTGATGTATGGACATTTAAAATGGAAGTGAATGGGGCCAATATGTAAATGTTAAATCATAAAAAAAAAAAAAAATTACTAACCTTTTGTGTGTAAAGTTATATCCAAATTTTTCCAAACTGTTTCACCATGAAAACATAGCAGATAAAATATAACCGTAAAAACTGAGAACAACTGTACTGCTTAAATTATTCACAAGTTCTAAAAGATGAATTAATAAAATGTGATTTGATAAAATTATTAGCTTTATATTTCTGCATTTCAATTTGTATTTTTTGATGGATGAGATACAAAAAATAATTTTTGTGGTAATCAACATTATGCCACAAATGGATTGAACTTGTATCAAACTGGAATGATGAGATATTCAAACACAGAATGAAGCAACATAGTACAAAAAAGCAGAATGTTGAAATATTCACATTTAATGAAAGAGAGCCTCTTTGTAAAAATGCTTTACATGTTCTTGTTCAGTTCACTTAGATTTCAGTCCATCTGAAGTGTCTATAATAAAAATTCATGGCAAAAAGAAATAATAATGAATTAAGGGTTGTTCGACGACAGGGGAAACACAATCATTAGCCATTATTAATTCATGTTTGAGAGGCCAAATGTCTGACAAGCATTTGAAAATCATTTTCACAAAATCACAAGCATTTTTCATACTTATGGCCAAAGGAAATGGAAAAAGGGCAGTGGGAACCAATCATGTGTAATAAAGTTTCCCTCAGCAATAAGCGAAAAAAAAAAAAACCTTACAAATTGCACAACAGAAGAGCATTAGGGACGCTTGACTGTGCTGCCGGAAGAGCCTTCTCTCCTCTTCAGTCGCAACTCACACCGTTTACTCCTGACTAACAAACACTCACATGTTTGCACACACAACACATACGTGCGGCGCTCCGATTGTTAATTCGAGTTTACAAACTCACTGCTCCACACATTCACAGCTGCTCTGTTTGGTTACCAGTCAACTGCATGTGATTATAAAAAAAGTCCATATATAAAAAAAGAATCAAATGAAGGAAATGAACCATTAGAGATGGGAAAACACAGCAGACCGACTCAGATCGCTTGGGGACACAGAAGAGCTTAAGACTACTGTGGTCACCAGCTTAAGCAGGAAAAGCCCGAAGGTTTGAAAGGACGTGTGTGGCATAAATGCAGCCAACGTGAGAGGAAATGTCTTCTAAAGGCGTATCCTTATCCCACGATTCCTCTTTTAATTAGCAGAGATGCTGAAAGTTGAACTTTTGCAGATTTTTAAGCACTGGCCTAGAGTGTTAAACTAATAAATTAGTCTGGGTGCAGATTTTGTTGTTGTTTTTTTATTTAAAAATAGTAAGTTATTCAAACATTTACAGGATATGTGAACAAAAGATTCTATGCAACTTTTCTGCAGCCTATACAGAAGAGAAAGTAAATATATTCATGTTATTTATAAGGTTTTTCTTTTTTTACAAATTAGAGGTGAAACGAGAAAAAGAAGATGTATGTTGACAGTTCAAGTCCTCGGTTCAGCAAACCCTGATTTTTACCCGATGAGTTTTCTGTCGCCGCAGCAGCTCAGAGTCACGTTGTGTGGTACGAGCGCATGGTGCACGTACACACACTCCGACATGTGCTCGTGTGTACACATACTAAAACATACTACACACACACACTAAAGTCTTGAGGTTCTCCAGGTCTCCAAGTGTTTTCTGAGATTTCCACATTTAAATCCCATGGGGCTGGGCGGATAGACACGGAGAGCTGGCAGGTGATTGGTTGTAACCCCCCCGGTCCATCGGCCTTTTTGTTTCTAGCGGGAAGCCCAACCCGTGTCTTTATGCCGACTTAATGCCCTCAAACCCACAGAACTTCCAGCGTTTCTCCAAACTAGCCCCGACACCCGTCAACTCCTGCTTGAACGTGCAGGGCAGCCGACCCAAAAGAGTCTCCACTTCTGTGGTACTGATCTGAAACAACAAGAACATCAACGATTAGGAGGCTCCAAACCGCATGTACAGCTCTGAGACTACAAGTGAAAATGTGTCCAGTTTTCTCATTTAAAGTGCCCTATTATGGTTTTTCGAATATTCCCTTCCATGCAGTGTGTAGCTGTTTGTGAATGTAAGCATTCTGCAAAGTTGTAAAATCAAAAGTGCACGATAAATAAAGTTATTGTCTCCCAAAAGAAAGAATTGACTCTGAACCGCCTAAACGAGTCGTTTGTATTTCGAATCCTAATGCGTGACGGTTCTACGTCACTAGAAAAGACATCTGCATAATGCCCGCCTGTGTTGTACCTCATCCGCCCGCGAACAACTTGACCCGCCCTCAAACATCATTTTACTGACGACTGCTTCTCAAATCTCGGAGTTCAACACGGGATTCGCAAAACGCTTGCTCTTAAGGGATGAGTCAGTACCCAGTTTATTTGGACCAGCTGCTCCTCAGAATCACAACCTGTAAGTATGAATAATTATTGATGTATATATTTTATACCAGGTGTTCAGAATACATCGTTTTGTGTTTTATATTGTGTACGTTTCCGGTTAACTCGCGTTATTACTGTCTTACTGAAATACTTCTGCTAATCAGCTTTGGGACACTATTACCTAAAATTGTTTATTAATGCAGATTGTCTGTCGTTCTTACTACTTTGAGTAACGATAAAGGATGGAGCAAGATTTGTTTTACAAACATTTGTTACATCAGTCATTCATGTTAGTGCTCGGCTAACAATGCACTGTTATTGATACAGTTCCTGCATGTGCACCGCAATAAATTAGAAATATACACACACATGGGTTTGTTGATGGTCATACTCTTGTTAATGCTGATGGTGAGGAATTACAGATGCAACATCTCATAATGTACCTCAAAATGAGTAGCGTATCACTGAGAAACGTCCTGCTCATGTCGTCCTTGTGATGGAGGTTTGGGTTGAACAACTAGTTCTTTCATCATCAAACTCGCGCTCGGATTGATATGGTAAAATCGACGGGTGTTCTGGTTAAGCTCAATCAACAGCTTTTGTGGCATAATATTGATTAATTAATTTAGACTTGTCACTATTTAAATTAAAAAGCACAAATCTGGGTCAGAGTGAGGCAATTACAATGGAAGCCAATCTGTAAACTTTTCAATAGTTTATAAACAAGACTTTAAAAAAAAAAAAAAAAAAAAAAAAAAAAAAAAAAAAAAACCTTGCAACTTTATAGCGACAACAATGTATCTCCTAAAACCCTTAAATGACCATACATATAACTAGAACAATTTCACAGCTCAAATAAAACAAATGCTTTCTTAATTAATTTTATGAATTAATGTAAGTGCTTTAATGAAATAAGTTTCACATTTCTGCTTTTAAATCCTTCAAAAATTGGCCCCATTTACTGCCCCATTTATTATTATTATTATTGTTTATTTGGTAAAACTTTAGTTTGATGGTTTCTTTTGAACATCCTGTTGACTATAAGCAACTACATGTCAACTAACTCTCAGAGTATTAGTAGACAGTTAATATCTGCTGACTCTTTATTGTGATGGTCACCAACAGACATTCTACTGACTATAAGTAACTTTACAACTACATGTAAACTTATTCTAACCCCAACCCTACCAGTCTACTAATACTCTACTAACACTCTAATGAGAGTTAGTAAACATGTAGGTGCAACAATACTTATAATCAATAGAATGTGTTAAGGGACCATCAAAATAAAGTGAAACCATTTATTTTTTGAGGGATGAGTAGAAATGATTTTTGTGACAATCAATGTTATGCCACAAATACTGTTGAATGAGCTTAGTCTCCATCGCAGCTTTCATTCACAGTTCATTGTCATGTTTAGGGGCATAAAAATGTAAAGTCAATGTCCCTACAATAACAGACTGGTGTGAGTCTAATAAATGATTCATTCAAGAACGGTGTGCAAGTTTGTGCTGTGAACTTCACATACTTTTGAAAATCCAGCTTTTAGTTTTTAGTTTATATAAACACGACAGCTTTCTTCTTCCAAGAAGGAGTTTAGTGTCACGACAGCTTTGTTTCCAGGTGAATCGTTAAAGAACGCGACACACACGTCTCCTGGAAATCCTGTAGAATTCCACCAATCAGATGATGACTTCGAAAATCTTGAAGTGTTTCCAATGTTGTCTGCCTGTCCTGCGTGACGTCTGAGGCTGAGACTAGACTGAGCTTAAATATTCCTTTAATACGCATGTTTCTTTACAAATTATGCTATATTGTATTAGCTTTACAAACTGAATGAACAACTGAACGACAAATGAATGATTAATTTCAGAGTGTTTTTGGTTTGAACTCCACACGTCCTTGTTACACGTTACATGTTATTGAAGTAATAACTATAAATTATGCATAATTACATGCAACTAGCCCTAAACCAAACCCTAATCTTAACCCTAACCCTATAGTAATATTATATTACTCAGTACTTAAATGCATAATTACACTGTACCAAGGACATCTTAAAATAAAGTGTAACCCACAAGTGTGTGAAAAAGCTAATGTTCATTTTCTCCAGTATGATTTAAGAATCATTCTAATATCATCTAGACATTTATTGAGAGTAAGAACATTTGGCCATCTGTACAAAGAGCCAAATGATCAATGTCACAAAAGTACTTGTTTGATCATTGACCTAGAAATAGTGCAGAATCTTAAATATTTCATTTGACATTTGCCTGCATTTGTTTAAATCCGATTTTTGAATCCCAGATTTTTGATGTGGTCTCAGATTTTTGGACCCCACTGTATATAAGCGCACCATGAATCTCAGAACTCGCATGCGACGTGAATTGTGTTCTTTACAGGATCGCGAAACCCACTTGCACCAGTTTATCGAGTGCCAGGCAGGGCGACGTGAATGGTGGTTTATCAATTAAACCCTCCCACTGGAGTGCATTGTTTTTAGTGAAAACAAGCGGGAGTGTTGATGAAGATATGAAGGCATGTGTGCGCTGCGGAGAGGGAAAGCGTGGGCACTGACAGCCGGAGGGCTTCAACTCAGAACTGAAAAGATATAGAGCCTCATTTTCACCCTCCATCTGTAAGTGTAAATTAGTCACTGTGTGACAGCAAAAGGAGAGCGCGAGAGAGCGATAAAGCCGGAGAGATGAAGTAAAATAAAGGGTAATCAACACTGCGCTATAGTAAGATGAGCGTTTTATTTCAGGATTAAACATTTTGGCAGGAAAAGCTTGAGGACTGTATGAGAACAGGAAGATGAAAACACTCTCAAGAAATATGTGTGTGTGGTCCTGCTGTGTGTGTGAGAGCTGTGCTTACACTCTGAGCACTTTCTGTCTGCTCAAGGGCTGTTTAATCAGCAGAACATTAGAATGGTAAGCAGACCACCATACATGCTTTCAGTCTGTGTGTGTGTATGTGTGCAGGTGCTGTGAACAGCAGTAAATACATTCAGTCAGAGTGAGTAGCCTGTGTTTGTGTTTTTCAAGGTTATAATCGTCAGTTAAAACTTTTATGAAGATCGTGTTTTCAAAAAAATCAAAATCAAATGTAATATAGCTGCTTGCAAATGTAAAATGTCTGCAAAGTTTTAAAGATTAAAGTGCATGATCAATGGAGTTATAAAAAGAAAGAACCGATTCTGAACTGTCTGAAACGAGTCGTCAGCAATTCCAGTCTTACTTCCTGTTACGTGCCTATATAACAATGTAACAAATTTGCATAACGCCACCTATGGTCTTCATTGGCTGCTCGCGAACAACGTCTGCTTTGACCCGCAAACACTGTAATTGTAGCTGAGGCCTGGAAGAGTTTAGTTTGTGTTGTCGAGAAGACGCTGTTTTCAGCGCTGCGAATCCACTTTGCATGCGCTTCAAAAGGATGAGGACTCGGCTGGAAATTCAGATATAGCAATGGACATTTGGTTTCTGACATGCACAGTACCTGTAAGCGGCAGACCAATCACAACAGACTGGGCCATCTGACCAATCAGAACAGAGTAGACTAATCACAACAGACTGGGCCATCTGACCAATCAGAGCAGAGTAGGCTCTCGGAAAGGAGGGATTTAGAGAGACCGAATCTTCAAAGAACTGCACTGTAAACCGTAACGCTCAAAATACTTAATTGGTTTGAGTAGGACAAACTTAAATTAAACAAATTAGTTCAGTTAAATTAACTGTTATGAGTATTTACAACTTTCTTTTTCTTTTGAGTTCACAGCACTGACATATTTCAAGTAAACTGAACTGTTTTATTGTTTTGAGTTGTATGAACTAATTTCCTTTAATTTAGACTAACTTAAGTTTAACTGAAACTGGGCTGGGATTTTTTATTTCCCAGCATTCTTTGCCCATGACACTCAAAAGGGAGAGTAAATGCTAAAATTAAGTGTTGTATGTTTTTGTGCAAGATTAATGTTAAGGGAGATTTAGTAGTGATTAATGTTTTGTTATGCTAATGTGGAAGACTTTCTTTTAATGTGAGTTTTTAGAGAGTAACTATCATGGTGACAAGTGGCGCATGAGCTTGGTTTGAGAGCAGGTAAGTTACATGTTTTAAGTTGCTGTCCTCATTCAGTAAGTGCTATACCATGCTATTGTTAACATGTTATTAACATTGTTAACATGTTAGCAAATTAGCAAATTGGCATTTTCTGAATTAGTTTGTTATAGCTAGCAAAATATTTCTAAAAAAAAAGTTAATTAACTAAATCTTTTATGTTAATTGCTATCAAAATGTATGAGTTAGCTAACTCAGTACTTCACGTTAGGAGCAATTAACATGCATGAGTACTACAAACTCAAAACTTGATAGTTCTGCTTAATTAAAATTGGGAACATCATAACTCAAAAAAATTTATGTAACTGATTACCTCAAATTTTTGGAGTTAGCCCAACTTATTTGGGTTTACAGTGCGTTTTCAGACTCTGAGAAATAAGGTGATGTGCAATGTATATTATGAGAAAATTAAAGTGTTTTTTTGACCTTGGATGCATTTAAACCTGTTGTAGGAGACCTCATAAACAAAATTAAGAGTCTTTAAAATAGCATAATAGGGCACGTTAAACTCTGATGTATTATTTTATGGTGCAGTTTCTGCTGAGGTGTAGTATCAGTAATCGTAGTAAGATGGAATGGCTAATGATGCTACAAGAAATAAAACATCTGAAGACAAATAAAAACTAAAATCATAATTAACTAAACTGAAAATGAATAGTGACATTTTCTGAACTGTAAATCCTGGTGTGTGTGTGTTTCATACCTTAGTGTCCAGCCGCTGTAAATAGGAGCAGATATATTCAATGCTGGCTCCAAAAGGATGGACGTGAAGAAACGTTGAGATGATTCCTGTGGAAGCAAAGCCAAAGATGAACCACTGATCTATACAGTATAAACCTAAACTTTGTTCCAAAACCTTTTAGAAGCTGCCAGCTTTTAAGCCATTATTTTTAGTAAGTACTATGAATGAAGGACAATATCACTGATACCAGTCATGACACTGATGTCTCTATTAAATGGATTTTTTTTCTCAATTTCTGGGGATGAAATTAATTATTACAGTGGCCGAGAGCTCAATGTGCTGGTGGTTTTTCCCACCACCAAGTTTATTTAGTGCATTCATTTTCACAATAAGAAAATGACTAGTTATACCATTTGAAATATTTTAACACGCTAAATATAATATAAGTATTAATCACAGAAATAGATAACTATTTTGACAGCCCTAATTTATCACATTTATAAGTATATTATACAACTGTAAAAAAATGTATAGCAAAGAATATATGTACAGTATACAAATAAATATATTTGTTTAATATATAAATATATATTCATTTGTATATATTTAAAAAATATTTTATTAAGAAATATACATGAATGAAGTGTACTTACTGTATGTTAATATATTTATTTAATTATATAAATATTCAATATATAAACAAAAACTAGCAGCGAAAACTGTTACATTTATTTCAAAACTGATTATTTTACATAAACATTATATTTATTGATATTTCCTCAAATCTTGGGTTAATATATTGTAGTTGCAGTGCATTGCTTGCTCCGCATAGAATACAGTGCTGCCTCAGATCTTGGCCCAAATGAGGTATCTTACAAGACAGAAAAACTATCAAAACGAGAGCGTGCCTATGAGGCCTTAAAATGCCGTCTACGTAGGCAGCTCACTTGGTTTTGGAACAGAGCACTACTGCTCAGCAATTGATATTTCCAAGCGCTGATTTGCAAATTCCAAGTACTTGAGGTGTTTTCCCTGAAGTGGATGTCCTCATCGCATAACTCTGCCTCTTGAACTTTCCAAATGATTATGGGTGTTTAATTGGAGTTTTGATGCTGTTTGGCATAATCAAGGTTGTTCTTCGGCCTGCTGAGTGCTTCATTCACACACTCAACCATATGGAATAACAATAACAGCTGCTATTAGCACTTCTGGCTTGAATGTGATTGAGAATAACTCAATTATTCTCAATGCATTACGGGATATGATCAGGGAAGCAAAGCAGCTCTCCAGAGAGAAACCCACAGGTGCTGCAAAGTCAATATTCCATTAGTCTTGATAAACTGTAGACATAGTTTATATATTATATACATGGTTTCATTGTAGTGTGTTTGGATTACTATACCTTTCCATTTACACACATTGATCCAAAGCCAAACATTGTAAGGTGAAAGAAAATGGACCTTTCATAATGTAATGCAATGTTTCAGTAATTAATGCATATCTGCTAGAAGATATAATGCTGTATGTGCTTAAACAAACACCCTGAGCTTGCAGCTGTGCTGGGTACGTCATCCAAAAATGAAGATTCTGCCATTTTCTTTTACTCAACCTCATATCATTCCAAACCCATGTGATTTGCTTTCTTCCAGGGAACACCAAATAAGAAGATTAACAGTGACAAAAATTAACATAGAAGTGGTTCATACAATTTCATATATGAAGCCATATGACATTAGTCAATGAAAATGCCCTCTTATGCAGCTCTCAACTATCATTTGCATATATACAATGTGTTGCTTGAATATGCTTTGCACCAGGTATGACGTCAGTGGTGCCAAAAGGAATTGGTTGCAGTGTAGCTACAGCAAAGAGGAAGATCTTCAGCAGATATTGGCTCGAATTTCAGTCTGTTCCTCAGACGAAACTTTTACACAGTTTGAGAATAAGGGCAAAATAGTGCAAGAGTCAAATGCTTGGAGGCATTTGGAAGACAAAATAGATATTGTGGTCAAAAATAAAGAATCCCTACCCACTTAAACTTAATAATTTGATCATTTCGTTTCATTCAATAATTTCCTTGTTTAACTAAAAGAAAGTCAAATGGGCTTGGATTACTTAGATTTACGTAGTGTTTTTTCAGGACACACCAGCTATCAGTGGAGGGGAAAGCAGACTGATGTTGCCAATTAAATGGGGATTATTAGGAGGCCATTATGGATAGAGGTCAATAGGGGAAAACTGCCCTGAACAGAAGTCACACCACTTTTACCCAAAAATGCCTTTGATTTTTAACCCTGTAAAGCCTGACACATGACATAATACTCAGAAAAATCTAAATGAAAGAAGTTGAGTATCATATTTGATACATCAGGCTTGTATGACACATATAGTATGATATAGGAGAATATGCATCTCAGACTTTATTCAGAGCTCAGTTTTATTCAGGGGCCCAAACTGAGCAAAAATTAGCAATTTGGTGCAATTGCTAATATGTATATGGCCAAAAGATGAAGATGAAATCATGATGGCTTTTAATGAAAATCAATGAGACTACTTATGAAATACATATACAGTGCCCTCCACTAATATTGGCACCCGTGGTAAATATGAGCAAAGGCGGCTTTGAAAATAATTGTATTGTTTATCCTTTTGATCTTTCATTCAAAACTTCACAAAATACTAACCTTTCATTGAAGCAAAACAATTGAAAGTGGGGGAAAATCTCATTATGAAATAAATGTTTTTCTATAGTTCACGTTGGCCACAATTATTGGCACCCAATTATTGCAATATCTTTTTCCCAAGATAACAGCTCTGATTTTTCTCCTATAACGCCTGATGAGTTTGGAGAACACCTGACCAGAGATCAGAGACCATTCCTTCATACAGAATCTCTCCAGATCCTTCAGATTCACAGATCCATGTTGGTGCTTCTTCTCTTCAGTTTTCTATAGGGTTCAGGTCAGGGGACTGGGACGGCCATGGCAGAAGCTTCATTTTGTGCTCAGTGACACATTTGTGTGTTGATTTTGATGTTTGTTTTGGATCATTGTCCTGATGGAAGATCCAACCACGGCCCATTATAAGATTTCTAGCAGAGGCCGTCAGGTTTTGATTTTTTATCTGTTGGTATTTGCTAGAATCCATGATACCATGTATCTGAACAAGATGTCCAGGACCTCCAGCTAAAAAAATAGGCCCACAGTATTAAAGATCCAGCAGTATTTAACCGTGGGCATGGGGTACTTTTTATCCCTGTTTGCACCAAACACATCTGGTGGGTTTGCTGCCAAAAAGCTCTTTTTTTAGTTTCATGTGACCACAGAACCAGGTCCCGTCTGAAGTTCCAGTCGTGTCTGACAACTGAATATGCTGGAGTTTGTTTTTGGATGAGCGAGGAGGATTTTTCTTGAAATCCTCCCAAACAACTTGTGGTGATGTAGGGGCTGTTTGATCATTTTAAGTCTTTCTGACTCCAAGACTCAACTAATCTCTGCAATTCTCCATCTGTGATCCTTGGAGCGTCTTTGTCCACTCAAACTCTCCTCCTCGCCGTGCATTAGGACGATATAGACACACGTCCTCTTCCAGGCAGATTCGTAACATCTTTAGTTGATTGGAACTTCTTAATTCTTGTCCTGATGGTGGAAATGGGGATTTTCAATGCTTTAGCTATTTTCTTACAGACACTTTCTATTTTGTGAAGCTCAACAATCTTTTGCTGCCCATCAGAACTATATTCTTTGGTTTTACTCATTGTGATGAATGATTAAGGGAATTTGGCCTTTGTGTTTCCTCATATTTATACTCCTGTGGAAAAGGAAGTCATGGCTGGACAATGTCATGCTCCTAGTCACCCTGGTGTGCTAAATGTGGTGTAAATATGAATGGAATATACTTCACAGATATTTTACTCATAAGAATTTCTAAGGGTGCCAATAATTGTGGCATGCATTGGAGAAAAACATTTATTTCATAATATTAGTTTCAATTGTTTTACTTCAATGAAAGGTTAGAATTTTGTGAATTTTTTGAGTGAAAGATCAAAGGATAAACAATGCAGATTTATTTTCACAGCCGCCTTTGTTCATATTTACCAAGGGTACAAATATTAGTGGAGGGCACTGTAAATATCAGTTGTCACTCTATATTTCCCAATAACCCTAAATGCAATGCAATTATAAGCAAATAAACATTCCTCAAAAGCCTGACGTATCAATTTGATACATTTTAACATGATTTTTCTAAAAATGATACATCTAAGACACCTAAGCTTCAGTCCAATAAGTGTTCATCTTGAAATATTACTAGCAATAATAAAAGTTATTCATTTATAAAACGTTTCTTATGTTTATAAAAATCTGTAAATATTTCACAGTAAAAAGACACATGTACCACAATCTGAAAGTGGACAATTTTAGAATTATACTTAAAAGCCTTTTATTTGCAAAAAAAAGAATAAGCTATAAATCTTACGACAAATGTAGGTGGGGGGAGTGAATGAACAGCGCTCTCTTCCACCCTCAATACCCACGACTGAGGTGCCCTTGAGCAAGACACCTAACCCCCAATCGCCCCCCGGGCACCGCAGCGAATGGCTGCCCACTGCTCCGAGTGTGTGTGTCCATGGTTTGCAGTGTGTGTGTGTTCACTACTCACTGCTCCTAATGTGTGTGCACTAACTTGGATGGGTTAAATCAGATTTTGAGTATGTGTTACCATACTTGGCCTTCATGTCAGAGGCGACAGCATGGAATATAGCCGTCCATACCAGCCTCACTCCTCAGTAATTTAGATCAGATTCCAATCAGATACAAAAATAATCGGATTTGGACTGGCAGTGTGAACACAGCCATAAACTGCACAGGAATGCAGTGAGTAAACTTGTATGAACAAAAGCAAGCAGCTTTATAACAGTGTATGAAATGGTCATATGTGACCCGTGCTGGCAAAATGAGTTAGCCTGGATGCCAGCCGAACTTAGCCCTGCCCACAACATTTGAGGTCGGGAAGTTCGGTCTGGACTTGATCCGTTGTGGAGCAACTATGCTCGAACCAGAGCTGTGTGGACCAATCAAATTGTCAGGGCCGGCTTTATACAATGATCGATAGATGATCAACAGCAACGTAATCATCCACGTCACCAAAGAGCGCTTGGGTTGAATTCATTTACTAAACGGAAAACTTTGTTCGTATATGCATTCAACTTTACTATTTCTCTCAAAAATGATGATCGTGTTGGTAAGTACTCCGTGTATCCTTAAATTCTTTTTACAACACCAGCAAAGATCGTTTACACTCATCATCTTCTTCTACTTCCAGCGTGCGTGTAGTTGAGTTCTGTTGACAACTATGCGCTGTCTCAACATACGTCACTTACTCCGTTGCTCTGATTGGTTGCAGGTCTATCCAATTGAGTGCAGAGGCATTTTCTTTTCTGGTTCGGTTGAAACACGCCCCATAATCACAGCCCAATGGAGCAGTATCAGACTCATATTCTGACTAGAATCTGAGTATGATGACGTCAGGCTAAAAATGAGTAGTAATGAGCAAATTTTGTTATCATTAGAGTTATCTTTTTCATTCTCTATTAAAAAAAACCTTCAAAATGATGTATGTTTTGTTTGAATCGGACAAAAAATGACTGAGCTGTTTTAAGTCGATAGAGTTAGTAAAGTCAATTTTGAGAAAAATCGAGTTAAAGTTTTCTGAAGGTTCCAAAACAAAATCACCTAGCAACCACACCTTACAATCCCTGGTAATAACAACAGATTTGACACACACCAAGTCAACACCAAAAATCTATAGGAAAAATATATATTCAACTTTTTTTTCCATGATACCACAATTGTTTGATTAACATCAATGAGACAGACAGCCTATATTTTAAAGGGGTCATGAATTGAGAAATCAACTTTCCCTTGAGCTTTTGATATGTAAAAGGTCATGGTAATATAAGAATATCCTGTAAAACTTCCTTGTTAGTCAAAGAAAAGCTTTTATTGACAGCTGGCTCAGCAAACGCCTGATCTGGGAATGTGCCTCCCTGTGACGTCAGAGTGCGGTGAAACACCGCCTTAACCGAAGAAGACGAACGCCTGATTCTGTAGCCCTGCCCACCGATTTGTGCCTGGCATGTTATAGATAAATAACATAGGCCTACGTGGAGCTAAACCGGATCGAACTTCCAAGCAATAAACGCAGCATAAACTTAATTCGGATTCCAATATTATGAATGCATGGATGAACTTTATTTTTTATGAATATCCAGCTCACGTGGGGAAGAGATTGCGCGTATGTCCCTTCATTTCACCACAGATTCATTTGTAAACAAGAGACTGGATTTGCAGACAGGATGTGAGTACATGAATGAATGAAGCAACACACTTATGTGAGTAAAAAATGTTTTTTATATGTGATAGTATTGCATTGTTACAGATCGTTTGATATCTACTGATTATGTGTACATGTCTAACTGAACATAACTTAGCACGCTGTCACAGGCTGGAGAATCCTTTATTTGAGGTGTTGTTGGTTCATTGTCCTGCGATTCGGGATCAGACTCGAACATGTATGGGCCAGGGCTCGCAAAGCCCAACGTCCCGGGGCTATGTGTTTTCCAGACTGGCTACCAAAATGTATCACGGCCTGCTGACGGGCTATCTTAAATAGTGAAATAACATTCCTTTCTTGATGTGCGTTGTTCACTCTATTGACTTGATATTTGAAGGAAAAATAAAATCGCCGGAAGTTTTAAACATGCTGATTTGTCTGACTCTGCAGTGAGGCTTGTGCGTGCGTGTGTGTGCTTGTGTTAGTGATGCACGGTTCGCGGTTATATCCACCGATCACCGCCGCCAAGTAATAAAAAATAACATTCCAATGAATTGCGGGTGGATGAGAGATAAATCATTGTGTTTGTTTGATAAAGACGTTTTGCGAGCCCTGTGGGCGAATCATTCCGGTTGCCGTTTCTCCACATTGGAAGTTTTCAAAACAATTCCTCACGTGTACTCACGGGGGAGCCGAAGCTCATTATAATATACAAAACTTATCCAATCATAGCAGTGGGTGTTTACTTCCAATTCTTCAGTGCGGCACGTCCATAAAAACCGAGCGTTCCAGGAGAGAGGCTCAAAACCAGGGTAGAAAATAGCCTATTACTTATTCATTATTATGTTTTTGAATGTAAAAACCACGCGAACGTCATAAGTTGACCTCAGACAACAGCATAAAAAAATAAAAAAAGCCAGTTCATGACCCCTTTAAGACCTACTGTCCCGCACGGATCTAAAATAATGTCACACATCAGATGTTTTTCCACAACAGTTAACCAAACGTTCACATAAGACATAACCGATAATGTTTGCGCGAATACTCGCCAAGACAGATATTTTGAAATACTATAATTCTGTGTATGTGTATATCGGGATTGCGCTGTCTTAGGCGTCTTTGTGCGCACAAGTCGGATCTGTCAGTCAGCTCGAGTGAGATCGTTTTCATGGACAGGGAAAGGTACTCCTCCCAGAAAACGTACAAATAAAGATACTTTTAGATGTTTAATTGCAATTTGGAGCATAGGGATCGCTAGACGAGGGCTTAATGATCTCATTTTTGTGAAAAGCTCAAAATCGACCAAAATCAACATTTTTCACTTGTTTTGCCTGTAGCTCGAAATGATCCCGTGCACATTCCGACTCCTTTTGCCAGCACGGGTCACATATGATGTGTCTTTTCTCTGCTTTCCAAAACATTTGATTTGCTACAAGGAAGCACTATCACAATGCATATTTCATTAAGTCTGAATGCAGGCATGGTCTCTTCTCCCTTAGTCCTGACAGGAGCTCCTCCTCAAACACTGCATGAGCTAAAACGGATCTGATGGAACGAAAGAGGCTGAGGAAGAACTCGTGGAAAGCTAACCAGCAGATACTCCACTAGGGCTTACTGAAGCTGCTTTCTTCATCAGAGAGCAATGTACCGGACAACAACACGATCAGCACTCTTTCCGGTCACTGGACTGGCAAATAAGCCAAATAAAATACAAATAAAAACCTAGACAACTGTGCCAAATGTGCAGTGGCAAGATGATTACACATGCAGAGAATGCTGGCTGTTCTTTATTACACACATTCACATCTGGATTCTATCTTCCTCTTATGCTATGGCAATCATTTCTCATTCTGAAAATCAGAAAAATGTTTTGGCATAAACAAATGTACATGTAATAAGTGGAGTAATTGAGTCTGGATTATTGAATTATTGAAAATCAGAGGTGTAACCACCCCTCCACTTGGAGGCCACATTACCACCTCAGGGTGTGCATTCATTTTTAATAATTCAACAGTCCAGAGTCAATTATTTCTTTCTTTCTGGCTGTTTCTCAAAATATAGCGAGCTGTCTACCTAGACAGAGTTTTTGGCCATCAATTTTGGCACATTCCTCTCTCTCTCTCACACACACATACACACACGCACACTCTTTCTGGCTGTGCTCTGGATGACATGTTAAAGTTCCTCATTAAAAAGCATCCGAGGTGACTCATTTGAGGCTCATTTGGTCAGGCAATTAACACCTGCAGCCTAGTAGAGATAGCTGTGGATGATGGAAATAATGAGAAGAGGTTTTTTTTTTTTTTTTTTTACAGTCTTATGTCTGATTAGATAAAGTGTGAAAAACAGCTTCCAGTTGGTGGTTGTGTGGCCCTTTGACACTTACCCACGAGCAGAGCCTCTCTCTCTGACTTCACTGGGCTGGGAGGACCCTTCTCCGGCAGGCTCTCCTTCTCCTGGCTGCAGGACACCACGGCTGATGCTGCCGCCTCCTAGGCAGGAAATAACAACAAAAAAGAAAGTTGTTTTCTTCTCACAGGCCCTCTGCCCCTCCCCTCATTACCCCGGCCCTCTGACAGGGCTGCAATCTCTTCGCCCAGTTGTGTCAGAGTGATTTATCCAGTGACAAATAAAGTTCTCCTGCGCTCGATTGGCCTGTAATGATCTGTCATGTTCTGCGAGAGGATGGAGGAGGGGAAATGGGACAACAGAAGAGGGTTGTGCTGCACAGAAAGGAAAATGTAGAGAGAAAGAACAACAGAATGGAAGGAACAAAAGTCTGGAGAGAGAAGAGCAGGATAATACACACTTTCCACGAATAGGGTGCAAAATAGGGCCTGCAACTTTTTTTCCCAGTAAGTTAGGGTTAAGTGAAAGGAGCTTAACCTTCATGAGCCTTTTTATTTTCTAATTATTTTCTATAGAGTTTGCAATTTCTGCAACCCTCTCAGCAGCATTTAGGACATGTCTAATCAAAAGTTTAAATCTTATTTTTGTGATTTTGTTGACATTAAACATTAAATAAACACAAATAAACATTAAATAAAAATATTTTATTAAATAGAATAAAAATAACATTTATAATATAAATATAATTTAAAAGTATATACACTACTGTTCAAAAGTTTGGGGACAGTAAATTAAAAATTAAATAAATAGCAAGAATATAATAAACTAATCACATTAAGTGACAGTAAAGACATGTATAATGTTAAGATTTGTTTAAAATGTTTGCAATGTTTGCTGCAGAAATGTTCCTTGAGCAGCAAATCATCATATTAGAATGATTTCAGAAGGATCATGTGACACTGAAGACTGGAGTAATGATGCTGAAAATTCAGCTTTGATCACAGGAATAAATTACATACAGTGGGGAGAACAAGTATTTGATACACTGCTGATTTTGCAGGTTTGCCCACTTACAAAGCATGTAGAGGTCTGTAATTTTTATCATAGGTACTCTTCAAGTGTGAGAGACGGAATCTAAAACAAAAATCCAGAAAATCACATTGTATGATTTTTAAATAATTAATTTGCATTTTATTGCATGACATAAGTATTTGATCACCTACCAACCAGTAAGAATTCTGGCTCTCACAGACCTGTTAGTTTTTCTTTAAGAAGCCCTCCTGTTCTCCACTCATTACCGTATTAACTGCACCTGTTTGAACTCGTTACCTGTATAAAAGACACCTGTCCACACACTCAATCAAACAGACTCCAACCTCTCCACAATGGCCAAGACCAGAGAGCTGTGTAAGGACATCAGGGATAAAATTGTAGACCTGCACAAGGCTGGGATGGGCTACAGGACAAAAGGCAAGCAGCTTGGTGAGAAGGCAACAACTGTTGGCGCAATTATTAGAAAACGGAAGAAGTTCAAGATGACGGTCAATCTCCCTCGGTCTGGGGCACCATGCAAGATCTCACCTCGTGGGGCATCAATGATCATGAGGAAGGTGAGGGATCAGCCTAGAACTACACGGCAGGACCTGGTCAATGACCTGAAGAGAGCTGGGACCACAGTCTCAAAGAAAACCATTAGTAACACACTACGCCGTCATGGATTAAAATCCTGCAGCACACGCAAGGTCCCCCTGCTCAAGCCAGCGCATGTCCAGGCCAGATTGAAGTTTGCCAATGACCATCTGGATGATCCAGAGGAGGAATGGGAGAAGGTCATGTGGTCTGATGAGACAAAAATAGAGCTTTTTGGTCTAAGCTCCACTCGCCGTGTTTGGAGAAAGAAGAAGGATGAGTACAACCCCAAGAACACCATCCCAACCGTGAAGCATGGAGGTGGAAACATCATTCTTTGGGGATGCTTTTCTGCAATGGGGACAGGACAACTGCACCGTATTGAGGGGAGGATGGATGGGGCCATGTATCGCGAGATCTTGGCCAACAACCTCCTTCCCTCAGTAAGAGCATTAAAGATGGGTCGTGGCTGGGTCTTCCAGCATGACAACGACCCGAAACACACAGCCAGGGCAACTAAGGAGTGGCTCCGTAAGAAGCATCTCAAGGTCCTGGAGTGGCCTAGCCAGTCTCCAGACCTGAACCCAATAGAAAATCTTTGGAGGGAGCGGAAAGTCCGTATTGCCCAGCGACAGCCCCGAAACCTGAAGGATCTGGAGAAGGTCTGTATGGAGGAGTGGGCCAAAATCCCTGCTGCAGTGTGTGCAAACCTGGTCAAGAACTACAGGAAACGTATGATCTCTGTAATTGCAAACAAAGGTTTCTGTACCAAATATTAAGGTCTGCTTTTCTGATGTATCAAATACTTATGTCATGCAATAAAATGCAAATTAATTACTTAAAAATCATACAATGTGATTTTCTGGATTCTTGTTTTAGATTCCGTCTCTCACAGTTGAAGAGTACCTATGATAAAAATTACAGACCTCTACATGCTTTGTAAGTGGGCAAACCTGCAAAATCGGCAGTGTTTCAAATACTTGTTCTCCCCACTGTATTAAAACATATGAAATAGAAAACAGTTATTTTAGATTGCAATGATATTTTACAATATTATTGTTTTTACTGTATTTTTGATCATACTATAAACGCATCCTTGGTGAGCATAAGAGACTTTTTTTGAACAGCAGTGTATATAATATTGAGGTCACACTTTATATTAGGTGTCTTTAACTAATATGTACTTACATCATAAAATAAGTACAATGTACTTATTGTGTTCATGTTGTATTGTGAAACACTTTTGCTGCTATTGAGGTGGGATACGGGTAAAGTTGGGGACAGGTTTGGTGGTATGAGTAGTTTTAAGGCTGCGTGTCCACCAAAGCGTTTTAGCCAGCTGAAAACACTAGGCGCTCTGCTGAAAATGCCCTGCTGTGGGCGCTTGTGAGCGTTTTGGCAGCGCAGTGTTTTTTTTCAGTTGAGATGCTTTGTATTGTTTCTATATAAAAATGGCGATACAATGTATACAAAGTATTTGCTCTGGCTCTTGTATTAAATTATTCTGTTCCGTTATTATGCTTGTTGTTGTCATCTGTTGATGTTGTACAAGCAGAATGTGGCGGTTGGTCGGTGTTGTATTTGTCCCGCCCCTCCTCCACTGTGATTGGACGGCTGGGTGAAAAGTGACAGTGATGAGTGCTGCGTTTTACTCAAAGTTGAACATTCTTCAACTCCCGGTGACCGGTAAAAAACGCCTAGCGCTCAGCGCTTGAGTGTGAAATACTCGCTCAGCGTCTCGTTACGCTCATGGCGTTCTAAAAACCCGGCGCTCCCGTTGAAAACAACTGGATACGCCAGCCAGCCGCGTGAAAAAACGCTTTGGTGAACACACGGCCTAAGGGTGGGTTAAGGGGTAAGGGAAGGTCAGCAGTGTAATTATAGAAATTATTTACATATGTAATTACATGCAAGTATTTTAAAATATAAGTACAATGTAAAAACACATATGTAGGCTACACAATAAGGGCATTGTATAGTACATAGTAGTTAAGGACACCTAATATAAAGTGTGACCAATATTAAGAAGTCGAAAAAAGACTAGGACAAGCCAAATTCACCATTTTTAATTTTTCACAGAAGGCAATTTTTTTTTTATCAGATAATACATAACGTATTCATGTCTCACTAAAACATTCTTTTTTTGTTCGATTTGAGCTTCTAATGTTTTTTTATTTTATTTGTTTAAAGCCATGGCCCACCAAAGTGTACCGTACTTGTGGAATGTGCCAGAGCGAGGTGTGATGTGGAGCAGTGATGTTGACAAGAGTCAGAGATGGAGAGCAGCGTCTCCCACTTACGCTGGTGTGATTTGCACTTTCATCGCTTCCTCTTTCCTCCTGTTTGCCCGTCTCCAGCTAGTCAATTAAAAGAATGAGAGAGCTGTCAGCAAGTAATATGTCACAGTCTCACACTCACACACACTGTTCACATGGGGAAACTAAAGGACGCGGGACAGACCGCAGGGCAGGAAGTGGAATCACAGGCCTGACACGGCGAGAGTTGAAGGTCAGGTTTGCAAATGGATTTCTCTAAATGCCAAATAAGCAGCAAAGCTCCAATGCATTTGTCCTGCTCAATGAAACTCTAATGAAACACATCTTAATCGCAGAGTGACGGCAGACATTTTAGGCCGCTCTGCTGAGATTAGTAATGCAACCTGATGCTTACGGAATATTTAGTGGCGTTTGCAAAGGCAAGAATTACTATTGTTATTGCTCATGCTTATGCTTAGGGATTTGAACAAACCCCAAATCCATATATTAAACTTTGGATTATCACCATCTGGGCTACATGCATGAAAGATATCTCAAATCATGCGGCTTGTCGAGGAGAGGCGTGTTATTACTTTTCTAAGTGATCTGATTTTCGTCTAGCTACCGTATGATAAAAAAGGTGAACAAATCCCATGAAAGGCCTAAGCCATATCTAGGTAGCTGAATATTATAGACTGTGTTCATTTTTTTTCTTGTGGCAGCATACAGAGGGCCCTGGGGGGCACCCGGATATAATAAAAACTCATGAAAATATTGGCTGGCCAATGGCAAGTATTAGAGGGGCAAGCAAAGATTACAATTTCTTCATAAAATGTAAATTGTTCATATAATAAAGCAGATAGTTTTAGCTCTAAAATCTGATTAGATGAATCACATTCAAAGCTATTTTGAAATAGGCAATATACAGTATGTACACCTGCTGCACATCCGTTGAAAGCTATATTCTACATTAAAAAAATAAATAAAAAATAGGCTAAGGAATTACAGTAGCGGCCAAAAGTGATCTCTGGAGAGGATATTTGTTTTTAATGACCCTAAAAGAAAACCATCTACATACAAGGAAATTATTTTAATATATTTTTAATATGAGGGAATAACAAAACACTAAACTTGGTTAAGGTATTTATCTGACAAAATTATTTGACAACTACAGCTACAGGTTTTATTTTACAATGCAAAAAAAAAAAAAAAAAAGCACAGATAAACAACATAATCAGTTATGAATATTTCATTAGCTCTCTTTTGATTTTGCATGTGTTCATAATTTCTTTCTATGATAGCCTAGCCAAAAATTATATCTGCACAATTCTGCATGTTTCATTGCGCTTTATCACGTTTTATCACGAATAAAACAACTGACTCCAAGCACAACTACCCGATATGCTTACAAAATCTTTAATAATATTTGAATTATGGGTGAAGATGTCAATTTTCCCAGGCTGGACATCACTTTTGGCCACTGCTTTTTCATTACTTTGATGAAAGAATAATTCGATTTGATTCTTGTAATTAATGAAATATGTATTAATTACTCAAATTTAAATACATCATTTATATTAACATTATTATTTACTGAACATTTGCGTCTTTTATCATACTACTGTGTGAAATAAAAGGCCTGCTTTTTAATGCATGGAGCTGATTTGGGACGGCACACAAAAGTCTACGACAGTTATTCTAGGATTCTAGGAAAAATATTAATGAAGTTTATCACAGCAAGAGACGGAAGAGCAAACACTGAGATGCACACGTACAGGCTGATGTATGACATACGCAACACATTCATCTAGCAGAAAACAATAAACTGCTCTCACAACCGATGGGCACATATCTATAGGAGGAATGGCTGCGTTAAAATTGATTTTCATTTCTTCCATTAATGAATCTGTCTCAGGTGATTCATCAGTGCACATGCTGATGCCCTGAACTCTCCTTCAGCATGGATCAGTGGTGCCGAGATAAATTCCACTGCAGAGTGCCAATCAAACCAGACTAACTGCTGTACCACATGCACACATTTCTCCTTCTCTTCCTGCTTTGAATTATGAGTAGCCGACCAACCATTTCCAAAATGATTAGTCTTGGAGGTGATAAAACCCAAACTTAACCTAAAACGATCCGCTCCACAGTACCAGATAAGAAAAACTGAGATAACAACATCTGTCTGTACAAGATAACAGGCTATCAAATTTTGGGCGTGCATCGTTTAGCCTTCTCAAATTGCCGTTACCTTTTGGAAGTTAAATTTGAAACTCAATCTGATTTAAAATGTCACTTTTCCTAAGTTTCATACATGAATGAACAGTTTTTCACACGTTCGTTGGGAACGGTCCCCTAAGCAACACAGTCATCGGGTTTCCCTGAATAAGAGCTCTGTTGAAGACAGCGGCGGTGACACACGGTTAATTGAAAGCGGCTTGTTGTAGCCGCTGGTGTGGCGTGTTGGCTGGCGCTGCAGAGGTGCCATTAGTTTTCATTAGTGTCTGCTGCTGCTGTTGGGAACACGTGCGCTGAACGTACTGAAGGCCTAAAACCTTCAAGAGGACCCATTGTTTTGCATTTTCTGCACAAATTCTGAGGAAAAATTGGCAGAAGTTTTGTTATTACAGATTCCACGTGGTTCCACTCATCAACACGAGCACATTTGCAAAAAGTTTTCCCAGGAGCACTAGTTCCCTCACTTCAAGATTGTGTGATAACGCACAATCACAAGCATAACACACCAATGTGACACATTGCATGTCAGCACAAATTCATCAAGAATTACACACACAAATAGACAATTAACAGTCAGAATTCAAAGAGATGAATTACTGACAGACTGGGAAGAGAAGTGGCACAATCTAAGATCTGTGAAAAATAATGTATTTTTGAACGTTCAAGCATTGAAATCCTATTCTACAAACCCGATTCCAAAAAAGTTGGGACACTGTACAAATTGTGAATAAAAAAGGAATGCAATAATTTACAAATCTCATAAACTTATATTTTATTCACAATAGAATATAGATAACATATCAAATGTTGAAAGTGAGACATTTTGAAATGTCATGCCAAATATTGGCTCATTTTGGATTTCATGAGAGCTACACATTCCAAAAAAGTTGGGACAGGTAGCAATAAGAGGCCGGAAAAGTTAAATGTACATATAAGGAACAGCTGGAGGACCAATTTGCAACTTATTAGGTCAATTGGCAACATGATTGGGTATAAAAAGAGCCTCTCAGAGTGGCAGTGTCTCTCAGAAGTCAAGATGGGCAGAGGATCACCAATTCCCCCAATGCTGCGGCGAAAAATAGTGGAGCAATATCAGAAAGAAGTTTCTCAGAGAAAAATTGCAAAGAGTTTGAAGTTATCATCATCTACAGTGCATAATATCATCCGAAGATTCAGAGAATCTGGAACAATCTCTGTGCGTAAGGGTCAAGGCCGGAAAACCATACTGGATGCCCGTGATCTTCGGGCCCTTAGACGGCACTGCATCACATACAGGAATGCTACTGTAATGGAAATCACAACATGGGCTCAGGAATACTTCCAGAAAACATTGTCGGTGAACACAATCCACCGTGCCATTCGCCGTTGCCGGCTAAAACTCTATAGGTCAAAAAAGAAGCCATATCTAAACATGATCCAGAAGCACAGGCGTTTTCTCTGGGCCAAGGCTCATTTAAAATGGACTGTGGCAAAGTGGAAAACTGTTCTGTGGTCAGACGAATCAAAATTTCAAGTTCTTTTTGGAAAACTGGGACGCCATGTCATCCGGACTAAAGAGGACAAGGATAACCCAAGTTGTTATCAGCGCTCAGTTCAGAAGCCCGCATCTCTGATGGTATAGGGTTGCATGAGTGTGTGTGGCATGGGCAGCTTACACATCTGGAAAGGCACCATCAATGCTGAAAGGTATATCCAAGTTCTAGAACAACATATGCTCCCATCCAGACGTCGTCTCTTTCAGGGAAGACCTTGCATTTTCCAACATGACAATGCCAGACCACATACTGCATCAATTACAACATCATGGCTGCGTAGAAGAAGGATCCGGGTACTGAAATGGCCAGCCTGCAGTCCAGATCTTCCACCCATAGAAAACATTTGGCGCATCATAAAGAGGAAGATGCGACAAAGAAGACCTAAGACAGCTGAGCAACTAGAAGCCTGTATTAGACAAGAATGGGACAACATTCCTATTCCTAAACTTGAGCAACTTGTCTCCTCAGTCCCCAGACGTTTGCAGACTGTTATAAAAAGAAGAGGGGATGCCACACAGTGGTAAACATGGCCTTGTCCCAACTTTTTTGAGATGTGTTGATGCCATGAAATTTAAAATCAACTTATTTTTCCCTTAAAATGATACATTTTCTCAGTTTAAACATTTGATATGCCATCTCTTGTATTCTGAATAAAATATTGAAATTTGAAACTTCCACATCATTGCATTCTGTTTTTATTCACAATTTGTACAGTGTCCCAACTTTTTTGGAATCGGGTTTGTAGTACACCACAAAAACAGATAAATTATCTGATAATAAAGTATATATTTAATAAATAATAAATATTTCTATACATACACACACAAACACGCATACACACATACATATACATATACATATATATATATATATATATATATATATATATATATATTAGTGCTGTCAACGCATGCGATTATTTTTTTCAGTTTAACGCATTAACAATATTTAATGCAATTAACGCAGCATCCACTGTTTCTGTCATCCTTTGGCTAGTGTTACATTATATGATCACGCTCTTATTCATGCTAATGCTTTTAATCCATTCAAGGGAGACAAGACAAAAGAGAATGCGCTGTCTGTAAATGTCTTGTCTATGTGACACACACACGACGCGCAGAAAGACGCGCGCCATTATCGTGCTCACAGACAGCGTGCCAGAACTGAGTTCTCTTGAACCAACAATAACATGCACAGTTATGCCAAAATGTCAGTTTTGTCAGGTATCCTTGTAAGAGCAGTCTTAAATGAGTTAAGTAACGTCTCATATGAACGTAAAATCAGACGCGTGTGAGATCCGTGTCATGTGCAGGATTGTTTTAAGTTCACTTAAATTAAAAGTTGTTATATTTTTTGAAGCCTAATAAATGTCAAAAAATTGATAGCTTTCAATTACACTGTAATGTTGAATGGCTATAATTAATGTTTAAAATTGTGGGAAAAAATCTTTTTCATGGAGACTTTATCAGTATCAGTGATACCGGCCTTAAATGACATTAAACAAGTATTTAAAATATACTGTCTTTATGTTTTTCTTCTACGTTAATTTGGAGATTAACTGTGAAATACATTATAAAATATATTAAAAACTTAATATAATAAAAAAATGTGTGATTAATGTAGTTAGTTTTTTTAATTGATTGACAGCACTAATATTTTTTTTTAATTGATTGACAGCACTAATATATATATATATTAGTGCTGTCAAACGATTAATCGCGATTAATCACATCCAAAATAAAAGTTTGTGTTTACATAATATATATGTGTGTGTACTGTGTATAATTATTATGTATATATAAATAAACACACATATGCATATATATATTTAAGAACATTTTGTTAGATTTATATATAAAATATTTATATTTATATATAATATAAATATATATACAGTATATACACGCAAAATTTGTCTTAAACATATACATGTATGTATGTATGTATGCGTGTGTATTCAAATATACATAATAATTATACACAGTACACACATATATTATGTAAACACAAACTTTTATTTTGGATGCGATTAATCACGATTAATTGTTTGACAGCACTAATATATATATATATATATATACACTCAATCTAGAGGAGGAAATAAAAAGCCTTGTGATTAAAGTGTGAAGTTACAGTTACAGATTGAAATTGTTTAAAATGTTGTCGCTTCACTTACATACTCTGGTCCACATTTGTCTTTCTAAACCAGTGGTTCTCAACTAGGGGGTTTGAAAATGATTTAAAATGAGTTAGTTATAATAATATAATTTTAATTAAAATGCTAAAAAACTAAAAATAAAGATGTTCAACATTAAACTGACACCATATTTTTGAGTTTATTTATTTACTTTTAGGTAGATGGGAGGGCCTTCAAATATAGTTTTGGCCTTGGAGTCAAAAAGGTTGAGTGTTGTTCAACTTGTTTTCCAGACATCACAACTGGATCATTGCCATCAAATCTCTGAAATAATGCCTGTAATGTTTATGCGTTAAGATGAAGGCATTCAAATGGCTGCTTCCTTGTAAACAAGGGAGTCTAATGCAAGAATTTCACACTGTTTTTCTTTGTTTCAAACACCGAGACTCATCCTGAGCTCATGTTATTTTAATTAGAGCACAGGGAATCAGATATTCTCATTCTGATCTGATTCCCTAGAGAGCGTTCAGCAGGACAGACTCATTAATACACGCTGTCCTCAAACTGACAGCCATCTCATCTCCTATCGTTCTCGTCCTCTTCCTCCTCATCACACAGAACACACAGAATCCAGACAGAGTTAAAAGAACAAAGATGCAACACAAGCACAGACAGGAGCCCCAGACAGAGAGAGACATCTGTTACTCACGGGCAGAGCGTGTGATGTGGGGAAAGCTTGAATCCGATCTTTCAGACTCTGGATCTGGCTTTCGAGCTGTTGTTTTTCCTCTGAGTTCTTCTCCAGCTCCATCTCTCTCTGTTTCAGATCCTCACGAAGCTTGAGCAGTTGCTAGAGAAATGGCACAAAGGAAAATCGACGACATTAAAAACACATAACGAGAGACGAGTTTTATAACAAGCTCAAAAGGCCTGACACTGCACGCAGATAAGATCATCAGTATTTAAACAGAATACACGCTGTGCACAGTCGCTTTGATGGCAGTTTGAGCTGCTTCATTAAACTGAATGTGCCAATATCTATGGCTCTTGTTCAAAACCTAACGAGCCACCTATCTGTTCCAATAGGTCCAGATTTAGCTGGTTAGCATAGACCAGTTAGTTCCTGCTGGTTGATGTAGTAACTGGGCCCAAAAAAGCATTCACAGCCATATTGCAGCCGTGTATTCATATTTTTTTTGGAAGCAACATATGTAAGCAGTGCCCTATTTTTTTTTGCAGGGCTCTTAAAAGCGTGAAATGTATTTTCAAGGTCTGCTGCCTTTGACATCACAGCTCAGGATACTGTAGGTGCTAGCAGCAGGATCCAAAATGAACACTCAATAAGCGACAAATGAGATTTAACATTGGCTTTAGTGTACGTAGCCCCACACATGACATCCGAGGGGAGGGAGAAAAAAAACAAAAAAACATGTAAAATGTGAAAAAGAAAGGACACCCTATTGAATTCCATGGTTTTCCGTATCAGGACGACATAAAAAAAATCATCTGGTCCTTGGCAGGTCTTAAAATTTGGAAAATAAAATCTCAGATAAACAACAAAACATGACATCACACCATGGCATTATTTATTTAGGAATTTTGTCCCACTCTGGGGGACAAAATTGTGGGCATTTGTTTACGCACAGCTCTTGCCACAGCATTTCAGTCAGGATGAAGTCTGGACTTCGACTGGGCCATTGCAACACCTTAATATATATATTTATACAGTGGTGGCCAAAATTATTAGAACACCTGACAGATCTGAAAATATTGACCTTTGTTGCCTCCAAAACATGATTTAATTTCATAATGTTCATGCAGATGGTTGCTCTGACCATCAAATATCAGATGAAGTGAGTTGCACTGTTTGTATCCACTTTTAACTTTAATATTTGGTATGTACACCTTTTGCAGCAATTACAGCAGCACATCTTTCTAGCATAGTGTCCTAAGACTCTTGCATCACCATCAATTTAACCACGATCACACCTGACAATGATTACACAAGTAATTTGGCTTCTTCTGTGAAGGAACATGATTGTGTGACATTGACAGTGAAATGGGCCTAGCTTGTTTTTTGTAAGGAAAATGACCTAAATCTCCTTATGATGGCTCTATTCTATGCTTTATAGAGCATAATCATGACTTTGTAGATATTTCATTCGTTTTATGGGTTTTGTAATGGCCAATTCAACAAAAACAAAAAAACAACTGAAACCTTAAATATGACAAGTGTTCTAATAATTTTGGCCACCACTATATATGTGTATATAATGAATTAAGAGTTTGTCTCTTGTTTTAGTAAATCATGGCAAAGATTTACCAATTCGTTCACTCATTTTAGTTAAATTGTGACGACATTGAACTAATTTGCTCCCTCGTTTTGATTGTACTAAAACAAGGGAACTAATTATTACAATGTGGCCACGATTTAGTAAATAGAGTGAATGTATTATTATATCATGCGCATGATTTACTCAAAACGAGGGAACGTATTAGTAAAACGCGCTGACGTATTAGTAAGTTGTGGGAACGAATTGTTAATTCGTGGCCACGATATACATATTTTTCCCGCATGTCATGTGTGGGGCTCCGTATTGGTGAGTAAATAAAACTGAGTTACTTGCCAGTTGGCCAGTGTTGGACTGCAATATTACATAATTTTAATTGAACGATAGACTGATTTCTGTTGATTGTAAGTGATGAGGGTGATTGAAATAAAAAAAAGGTAGGTGTACGGAATAGGACAGATGCAATTTCAATGGCTCATCATATACACTGTAAATTTATTTATTTTTTTTAATTGGAGTACATTTTACAAGAAAATACTATTTCAGTCTTTCTGTTTCAAAATGTTATGTTTAATTCATTGTGCTACTTGCTGTTTCTTTGTAATTATTTGTAAAGTTTACTAGCAATTTCTGAAAACTATTTAAAAGTAAATCCTAAACCAAATGTGTATGATGCATATAAGATTGCAAGCACTTCTGGGAGGTCCTGTGTCAACCGAGGAACTGCTATTGAGATGAATGGGAATGCTAATGGATAGATAGCGCCATGTATAACATACGTCCTTGATCTAGACAGTATACAATGCCCAAAAAATGCTGTCTTAAGAATGCTCCTAGGCTTTGAGATGTCTTTCTATCAAATAATTCAATCTCAGATGTTATGACTGTGTTGAATATGGCTTTATTTGATTACCTCTAGCTCATAAAGACATTTCGACAGTATGCACCTGATATGACAGCTGTTCCCCGACCTCCAGAGGTGCTGTGCCAGTGACATTCAGAAATGAGAGGGAAAATATTTGGACAGTGTGCATTTCAGTCAGAGACGAGTAAATAGATTTTGTGCCTTGAGGATGTTTGTATGTCTGTAGCGGCTCAGGTGAGGGACTGATTAAATCCAAAGCTGGATACACACACAGGCTCTGTGCTGCCAGGGGCCAATCTCAGCGGAGAAGTGTGTGTGTGTGTGTGTGTGCTGACTGAATCTATATAAATTAAAATGTACAGTGAGGGAAATAAGTATTCAACACGTCAATTTTTTTAAAATTAAACACAGTTCCAATGAAGCAATTCACATGAAACGTTGTCCAGACATTGGTATTAACTCAAGAAATCCACACAGATAAAGAAATCATAATATTATAATCCATAAAACAAGTTACATTTAATAAAGTGGAATGACAGAAAAAAAGTATTAAACACATTAAGAAAAATCAGTACACCAAGGCAAGGCAGCAGCTGATTTTACTAAGTAGTTCTACCTCCTACCTGCACAAATTAGAATCAGCTGGGTTAGTGTATGTTGATAGGTTAGAAAAAGGCTTTCCCACCTCTGAATGCAATTATACAAACATCTCATGATGGGCAGAGGCAAACAGCTCTTCCAAGACCTTCGCAACAAGATTGTTGCGTTACATAACAATGGCACTGGTTACAGATGGATTTCACAACTCCTAAATGTTTCTGTAAGGCCGTTATCCACAAGTGGAAGGAACATCACTCCACCATCAGCCAGCCACGCATTGGAGCTCCTCGCAAGATTTCAGAAGAGTAGCCCAAGAGTAGCCAAGGGCATGTAATAAAGGTTTGACCTATCACGTTTAGCCCTGAAGACATGGCTGGCGTGTTCATGCTATTTGGTGCCAATCAGGTGAAGCCCCAGGAAGTGTCAGCTACGCTCAGATTGTTTTGTGAGGTGTCAATTTAGTTGCGACACTGTGCCGTTAGCAAATACGATGGCGGAGGAAGGAGAGAAGAGTGAGGAAAATGTGGTGGCTGACGAAGACCTTGTGGTGAAAAAGAACAGCACTTCAGCTATATGGAATTATTTTGGATTTAGGAAAGATAACGCGTTACAAACACAGGTACTGTGTAAAACATGCTGAAAAATATTCAGTGGGAATAGGATATTCAATGTTTAGGTTCTATGTTCGCAAAGAACCTATTAAAGCACTAAGACATGGGAACAGCATAGCTAACATTCACATTTGAATATTTATCGCAAGTCATATCGTCATCGCAATATTAAACAATGTTATCGCACATCGCAGCTTTTCCTTATATCGTGCAGCCCTACGAGGAATCTGATTGAAAGATGAATCTGTTGCCATCCACCAGGATGATGAGGATGAGAAGCGGGTGGATCTTCCAGCAGGTCAACAATCCAAAACATACTGCAAAGGAGACTCTGAATTGGTTCCAGAGGAAGAAAATAAAGTTGTTGGAATGGCCCAGTCAATCACCAGACTTAAACCCAGTAGAGCATTTGTGGAAGGAACTGAAGATAAAGATTCGCAAGAGAACCCCATGGAATATTCAAAATTTTAGAAGAATGGACCAAAATCCCATCTGAGCACTGTGAGTGATTAATTGTTCATACAGGAAACATCTTGAAGCTGTCAGTGCAAACAAAAGCTTTTCCACAAAGTATTAAATACAATTTCAGTTAGCGTGTTCAATACTTTTTTCCTGTCATTTTACTTTAACTATTTTATGGATTGTAATATTATTATTTCTTTATATTTGTAGATTTCTTGAGTTAATACCAATGTAAGGTCAAAATTTCATGTGAATTGCTGCATTGGAACTGTGTTTAATTAAAAAAATGTTGCCGTGTTGAATACTTATTTCATTTGAAACATACTCCTATCTCTGTGTGCAAGCCAGTAACCCCTTTCACACAGCAATCCCGGTAAATTGCCAGAAAATTACCAGAATTACTTTACTGGTAAATGCAAAAATATGCAGTTCACACAAGCAACGGCGTTCTGGCTTTTACCAGTAAGAGACCGCTCACACATCAAGACCAAAATACCGGTAAATTCTGTGATGTCAGCCATTGGAAGTGATCTTTAAACGCTGCGCTGTTGTCTTCATTCGCCCGCATGAGAAGAAGCATTTTGGTTTCACTATCTGTTCAATTTGACAACATCTTTTTGACGTCTGAGTGACAGGCATAAGGGGATGATAAAACAGAAAGCGTTTTTGATCTTAAAAACATGAGACGCACATAATAGTATTATAAGTCTCAAGCGTGACACGCTGAAAAAGCTGCGAGATGTGGCGCAACAGTCAAAGACGATCATTTAGCGCATATTTACATAGAAAAACTATTAAAAATCTTTCTGCAAACTCAGAGTTTCTCAGAGTAATCACATCATCTTCACAAATCTTTATGATTGGTCCAAAGCAGAGTTCTTACGTCAGAGCACTCTGATTTTACACGTGAATATACCTGTAATCTTCATTCTGCGTTCACGGAGCACATTACCGGTAATTTACTGGTAATGTTACAACTTCTCTTACTGGTAAATTGCCAGAACTGATTTACAGGTATTTTTAAAAAGGTCCTGTTTACATATGATCTCTTACCGGTAATTTACCAGTAAAGACTGTATGTGTGAAAGGGGCTAGTAACGTACGTGTGTGTGTGTGCTTCAATGAAAGCAGCACATTAATATTGAACGGGGATTCAACTGACTTGGAACTACTTGTGCATTAAATGGTTTTATTGCACAGCTTCCAGCCAATCAGAATCGATTATTCAGACAGACCATGGTATAATTCACAATATTACTGTTTTTTACTGTATTTATGATAAAAAAAATGCTGCTCTGATTAACATAAGGGACTTCTTTCAAAAAACTCCTACGGACCCAAAACTTTTGAATGGTAGTCTATGTAACAAAATATAATGTAATGTAATTGAGTGTAATGTTTATTTATTTATTTATTTTTTTTAAAGAGCGAAATAGACATTTCTGAATAGAAGCAATGCAAATGACTCTGGTATTATGCTAAAAACTGATTATGTAACGTGTTATGTGTTACCCCAATCCCTGTTTCTAATAGGGGTGTAACGATATTCAAACCGAACCGAAAAACCGCGATACACCACCCACGGTACGAACCGCGATACTGTCATTTCGAACCGAATGTGCCCCGCCCCCTGCTGCCCCGGCCCAGCTCTTACTTCACCTTATGCCACAAAACTATTTTTTTTCTTCCTTGACATTTGATTAAATAGTAATTAGTACACTTTTAACAACTAATAAGACCTGTATTTTTACTAAATATTATTATAATAATATTATTTACTAAATATACACTAACTTTTGTCTTCCAAGTGCATGTCACGTGATTTGGGTGATCGATCACGCTCGGCAGTTTACATACGCACTGCAGGATGGCAACTCATATTGAGATTGCAGACCCACGGTCACATTTACGTCTCCTGTGTGGGCACAGTTTTGGTTTTCCAGTGGAGTATAATAATGTAAATCGCGTCGTAGACAAAACGAACGTCGTCTGTAGTAAGTGTTTCACAAAAGTTGCTCATACGACAGGAAACACTCCTAACATGCAAGCGCATCTCCGGAGACATCATCCCGACATTGATATCAGCAGCACACGTAAAAGAGACCTCAAAAACAGGAAACTCTTCCCACTGCTATTAGGATTAAAGGGATAGTTCACCCTGAAATGAAAATAAAGTCATCTTTTACTCACCCTGCTGTTGTTCCAGTGCCCTATGTCCTTCTATCTTGTTCGGACCTCAAAAGGAGAAATTTTGAAAAACGACCTGCACGCGCACCTCCATATAATGGCAGTGAATGGCGACCATGCTAAAACTTTACAAAAAGGATACAAAAGTATCACGTAATGATACAGCAAGACGTGCGCCATATATGGAAAGTGTTCAGGAGGCATACTATAAAGTTTTGCGAGAAAGAACCCGTATTATTCAGTCAAAATACTGAGCTCGGCCGTTACTCTGTGCACGTTCCTGGGAGTGCGTGTGAGCCGTCAGCACTTGCACTGCTGTCATGGCTTTCAGCACACACACGCACCATTTTGAGAAATCAGACTCAATAGAAACAAACGCGACTCTCGTCTGTTCTATACGGTAAATAATAAGACATAATACAATAATACTACTAATAAGGTTAACCTCCTGAAGTGAATGTTGTGTTCCGGTTGTCATGACAACATTGCGAGTAAGTGTGAGCGGCTTCTGATGGCTCACGCACTCCCAGGAACACGCACAGAGTAACGGCCGAGCTCAGTATTTTGACTGAATAATAAGGTTTCTTTCTACTAGTTAATAAGTTAAATTATTGTTGTTGGTATTAAGTTAAAAGGGAATCTAGTGTTATTATTGCTGGTGCCCTGCCCCCACAGCAAACAGAACCGAACCGTGGCTCCAAAACCGTGATATGAACCAAATCGTGGCACTGGTGTATCGTTACACCCCTAGTTTCTAAGCATGCAAATTTGTTGACAAACCTAATAAAGCAGAAGCCACGAGGTGCTCAACACTGCTCACATTTCTCATTACGGTTCCTGCTCAGCGTTCAGACGCCAGGAGCTATCTTAGCTACATAATGTGGTGATGTAACCTTATTGTTTGACTTCATGCCCTGCTCATCATGAATAAATCAGTCCGAGGGTGAGTTTAACACGCTCTGAGTGCAGGAGCGAAAACATCTCAGCAGCCTCGCTTGCCATTTGAAAGTGATTCAACTCTGAGACATGGCCTACACTCTTCACTTCATGTGACTGAATAACATGCTTTCTTCACAGGCTCGCTGGAGATCAGTGAACACTCCTGTTTCTAACTCGAACAAATCGCTCAGCGTACGGCTCATATGTGACCCGTGCAGCGAGTTCCTCTCATGGCACAGCAATGTTCAATATGCAGAATCCCATTAGGGCTCATTAGCAGTAAGTGCGCACCTTTAAAACGCCCCTCTCAGATAGGGTCTCCTTCATGGCCTAATAACACTCACATGGCAAGGTCAAAGTCATGTGAAACATCTGTATGTGCTGGGCTTATAGGGCTAGAATGAGGGTGACCAGGATTCTTTGTGTACTATTGATGGATACAGCAATGAGGGGGTACAAAAATAAATGTACCATGGGACAGATTTAACCCTGACCATGTGAGTTTGTATTGTGTGAATGCAGTTTGGGAAAACAAATGTGGCTAAAAATCGCCATCAAATCTCTGGGTCACTCTGAGCGCAGAAGAACAATGAAGAACAGAGAATGATAGCGGGAGACTGTTCTAAAAATAGCGCCAGTCCTTGAGAGATGTTTTGTAAAAGAGATGAAATTGCTTGATAAGTGGGAGACATCTACAGTTTGTGCCTATGTAGGCAGACAAAATTTCCATGATTCCACATGTTCAGCATCTCTAGTGTTCATTATTTTGTGTGTGTATTTGTGATTGATGACCTGGGTGATCTGTAGAAATGGTGTTTCAGCTCAGGACTCCCTGTGGTTAAACTGCTCTAAAAATTCTCACGCATAACTCTGTATTCACTGAGTGAGAAAACAGTAGGTGTGTGAGACTATAAACACACACTCGATGAGTGACGGTTCATGGATCACCCCATGCTGCTTTTGAAACGACACATTTTTGGTTACTGATCTTAACTGTGCCACATCACCGACAGGCATCTGCCCATGTCTTCAAAAATCTCCAGCAGTTCTGCATGAACTTCAACACTACAAATATCATTTTGTTATTCAGTATTTATTTGTCATTTTCCAGAGAAAATAATTATATAAACAACCATGTGCCAGTGGCATAATAAAAAAACTAACTTAAAGTCCCCCTGTAGTGAAAATCAAGTTTTAATGTTGTTTATATGTCCATGTTTTTAATATGCTTTAAGACAAACCATGTGCAAATTCATAAGTCCACATCATTGCTGAGTATTTTCTCCTTACAACTGCAGTGAACCAAAGACGCGGTTTGAAATCGCCGGTGTTCTCTACGTCACAAATGCCATCGTAACCAAACACGTCAACATGCGGGCGGGCTTTAGCATATCATTAACTATGCTGCGAAGCAGGGAGTCTCAAGAGAAGCCAGGATATCCCGATATATTTTTCTGTTGCTGAAAAATCGGGTACATTTAGCAATATAGCGCGTGAATTATATATATTATGATGCTATGATGAACTATATGCCTTTCTCCACTGATGTTCTAAGTTGTTCAAAGCGCTTCTTGCTGATTTTTAGAAGGCACAATGAGATGGCGAACGGGACTGTGTAACATGGTAACACATTATTAGCTGTTTGATAACATAGTCAAGCAAAAGACTAATCATACTGTAATAAAA
This sequence comes from Coreius guichenoti, assembly GCA_039654105.1. Lineage (NCBI taxonomy): Eukaryota > Metazoa > Chordata > Actinopteri > Cypriniformes > Gobionidae > Coreius > Coreius guichenoti. Next base: position 10,028,154 of record CM077173.1, on the reverse strand, counting down.
TACCGTTATGTCTCCGACGCTGTAGAGAGCGATACATAGGCTAAAACGCATTACCATTCTGATACATCGAGTTTTAGACAACTCTATAATTCACTCTGTCACTTCTTCTTCTTCTGAATAGATTTCTGATTCAAACATACATGGCAGAATTAAACCAGTATTTTCACTTGCCATTGTGTAGCGTTTACTACAGTAAAGCTAACCAAATGGATCAGATAGTCCGAGCTGGTGTGCTGCAGGGTGGAGGCGGGGCTAATGTGCACATTCATGTATCTGCGTATACTAAATGAAGCATTTATATTTAGTCATTTTGGTGACCAAAGATGAGTTTTAAGGGAGGACAGGGGGACTTTAACACATTCTATAAAAATACAAGACTTAAAGTCGTGATGTACAGTAGTAGAAGCAGAGACAGATATTTTCTTCTGTATTGTGATGTACATCCAAGTGAAATGGATTATCAGAAAAAAAAGCAGGGTGGGGGACTTGGTTCTATGCATTGGTTGTTTATTGGATGGAAGGAGATCTAAATGGGAGATTGTAGTCGATTGCAACAAAGGGACGAAATGACTAGAAAAGTCTGTTATATTTTAATACAAAATATAACATTTTTTTTTTTAAATGCATGGATGAATCATTTATAATAAGTTCAAAAAGCAGCTTTTAGAAAAGATAAGGTGAACTTTCATTTCATGCTGACTTAAATATCATCATAACAACAATAATAATATAAAATAATAACATCAAATAAATGTACTTTATTTTAACTCTTTCCCCGCTATTGACAGAATTTTATACAGTAGAGGGCGCTATTACAAATCTTCAGAAAGAGTAAAGAATCTCCTGATCAAAACACATGCAAAGAAGAAGCAAAAACAAGCGATATCATATGTAAGCAGATGCATATGTAACGTGATCATCAACATTATACATCATATAAATCAAAACTGCCTAATGTTACTGAATAAAATGTTGACCCAGGACAAGCTATAGGACTGTGAAGCTTTGGGGGTGTTGATGGACTCAATCTACTCCATCTGTGTTTTGATCATCGTTCTGAATCTGATCTGGATGTCTCTGACAAAAATGCATTTTTCTCAGCTTTTTGTTTAAAGGGGTCATGAACTGCGTTGTTTTATTGTTTTATGATGTTTCCTGGGGTGCACTTATAATGTTAGAATGCTTTTTACATCAAAAATTGTCATAATTTATAAATAAAAGGCATTTTTTCCTACCCTGACTTTAGCCCTCTGCTCTGAACGCTCTGTTTTAAGGGGCGTGTCTGCTGTGAGAGTTCAGTGTAAACGCCCACTGCTGTGATTGGCTAACGTCTTTCCATTTGAAATAGCTAAGTATTACTCTCTCTTTTAGCACATTTTTACTATTACAGCGCTCAAGGTTAACTAATCGTGAAAAGTGTTGTATTATATTTAGATCTATGGCATTGTATTAAGTTCGTGGCATGAAAGGTTGCAGAGATGAACATTGTAGCCGATGACAGACATGTTGAGCGCATGAAATCAATGATCTCGTCATTGCAACTTGATTTCTGCACACTATCGAATGCTTTCATCTTCACTAACAGTGCAAACGTGATATAGTTAAGAGATTCATTGAATAAAACGGGAGTCACTGATAAACGCGTCACTGATAAACTATTGTTGTTTGATTGACAGCTCCAGCGCGCGCTGCTCCAACGATTGCAAAGGGAGCTTTCTTTGATCGCTTTCATTATAGAATTTAATCACCGTTAAATAACAGATTAGTTTCATCCTACTAAGAGAAACAACGCAAGTTGACGTTTAGTCACTGGTTTGATTTACTGACACACAGACAAAGAACATCTGACTGTACATGAATCATTACATTTCAGATCAGGCATTAGAATTAACACGGTTACTTACGTGTTGCATTACTGTCGAGCCCAGGCACTGCACAATATTTTGTAATCCTCAACGGCATGTTTATTGCTTGGTAGCTCGATCTGGTTTAGCACGACGTAGGCCTATGTTACTTAGGCTACCTATTCTATTGCATGTCATGCGTGAATCGGTGGGCGGGGCTAAACAGGCAGTGATGAAGTAGGCGTTGATCTTCTTCTGCAGAGGCGGTGCTTGCCTCCCTTTGACGTCATAGATCCCCACTTTGAAAAACCTGTCGTTTGCTGGGCCTGGTGTCAATAAAAGCTTTTATTGGACTAACAAGTAAGTTTTCAGTTCTGAAACTTACAGGATATTCTTATAGTATGATGACCTCTTATATGTCAAAAGTCAAAAGAAAATTTGATTTCTCAGTTCATGAAACTTTTAAAATGTTGCATTTTTATGAAACTTACTGTACGCATATTCAGTAATGTGGAATGCGCTGCGCTGGCTGGAGTTTTCAAAACTTTTAGTGGGAGTTCTATACATCTAGTCATTTGATTGTTGTTCCACCTTTCGGTCAGCAGCAAATATGTATGTATCTGAGTGATAGCACTACCCCTGCTAGTAAGAAGAAGAAGAAAGAGAGCAGCAAGAAAGAAGAGGCTGTGTGGGTGCATGAAACTCTCAGGTCCAGAGAACAGTTTGAGGAATTCAGGCTTGCGAAAGAGCTCCGTTTCCACAGCGACCCGTTTCCAGGTGTACTTTCGGCTCAGTAGGGAGCAGCAAACTATTATGTATAGCTCCAAAAATTTCGACAGTACTAGCTTTTCATCCATTTTGCTTTCTGCGCTTGTTTGGATGCCACGTTTCTATTGGCCACGCGGGTAATTGTCACAGAGCGCAGCGGCGAAAGTTGAACTATTTTGAACTTTGACCGCTGTGTGCGCGCATGCTCGCCAGTGGTGTGCGCGCATGCTCGCCAGTGGTGCGCTCCGCTGCGTGTGCGCTTTGGTCGACGCAGCAACAAACCGGCCTCGCGCGACACAAGCCATTGAAAATAATGGGTTTTATAGCACAGCGGTGCCATTGCTGCGTTCTGTCTGAAAGACCCATTAAAATAAAACAGGTTTTTTGTTTAAAAGCAGAGGGTCTCTTCTTTCTTTTGATATATTGCATGTTCAGATATTCATACAACAAAATATTCTGGGGGCCATGAAATTTTTGTGAAAATGGTCGAAACGCTGGCGGTGGCTGGCAACTTTTTAAAAAAAAACGCCGTCTGGGACAGAGTTAAGGACTTTTACACATTTTAACTGTATACCTTGTTCATTGTGAGTGCGTACCTTCTGCATGCCCTGCAGAGCCTGCTGCAGGAAGCTGAGCTGCTGCTGGCGGGTGGCGTCCTCCTCGCTGCGCTGGGGCTGCGCTTTACCCTGCTCCTGTTTCAAAAGCTCCACCTCGTTCCTGTAGGCATCCAGCTGACACCGCAGACTGTCGTTCTCCTCTTTCAGAGCCTCCACCTGAGCCAGCGGCCCTGGGAGGGCAGAGAGAGAGAGAGAGAGAGAGAGTTGGAGAGATATGAAAAATGACAATTGCACTGGTGACAGGAAAGGGAAATAAGCAGACAGAGACACAGGAGCGAAGGAGGCAGGGGTGAAAAACAATAATGTAACAGAAAAGAAGAGGCACATATTAAGAGTCATGTGCAGAGTAATAATTCACGTGGCAGTGAGGCCTGGAAAGGGTAAAATGAAATATGGAGAATGGCAGAAGAAAACAGTGTTCCTCAAAAGCTGCTTAGAGAATTCAGCTGATGGACTGAGATGAAAGGACCCTCAGTACCACTGCTGCGTTCGTTTTGCATTCACAGGCCAATTAGAGAGGATTAAATGGAGAGAAAGTGTATTACTTAACGCTTGACTTAATGTACCATGGGCATTTTTATCAAATGGCTGTAATTAAAACGGACACAAAAGGGTTCTTCACACCGAGACATTCCGTCATTCAGCCATCTCTTAACAAGTCGATGATCAGAGACAGCACCTCTGCTCCATTTCTAGTGGGAAGAGATAACGGGATTAGACCGAGAAGCGTATCTCTCTCAGATTGGGCAGGGAGAGGGAGCAACAGCTGGCTGCCTGAACGTAAGGTTATGAGTCTCTGAAGAAGGAGGCGATGAGCGTCTGAGTGACGTGGGTGGAAGATAAGGGAAGCCAGGCTAAGCTATGAACACCATTGGAAGTCTGTGGGTGAAGGCATCATCACCTGTCTCAGCTCTGCTCCAAAACCTACCTAGGCTGCAATTTAAGTGTCCCAAAAGGTAGCCAGCAAATGTATTCTGCCTTGAAGATAAATCATAATGGCTAAATTTAAAGGAACAGGGTTGCTGCACATTTTTTAAAGTAAAATTTAAGGCTTTTTAAGACCTTTTTAAGACCTGAAGAAACAAAAAATAATACTGTATATTAGGGCTGTGCAATATAGACAAAAAATTATATCTCAATTTTTCAAAGATTTTGTTGATAATAATTAAATGATATTTTGCGGCGTGTGTTTTTGTGCTGGTACCATGGCTGGTTTAGGCCTGTTGTAGACAGCTAACTTACAAGACATTCATATTATTCATATTCTATGCTGTGGTCAGTTCACAGCAGTGACAGAGATTAACTTTTTTTTATTTTTTTTTATTAAGGGACAATATTTGCCACCTTAAATTGATTTCCAGGGGCATTTTTACCTATATAAGGACATTTTTTCCTAAACTCTATAGCTGTATGCATCACCTTTCATGTCAATTTGTAAAAATAATTAGAATAATAACACAGTATAGGGCTGTTACCAATCAAATTAAATCATTATCAACAAAATCCATATTTGCAGTGCAGAGGTGACACAGAAGTGGCATCAGATGTGGCATTCATATATTTACACTGCATTTACAATTAGCCTACATAAATTTGAATCAATATTTAAATA